>CM033988.1:22143005-22709827 GCA_019706035.1 Raphanus raphanistrum subsp. raphanistrum | reverse complement strand
AGTTCCACGTGGAACTCAAACAAAACCAACTCACAGTGTTCTTTGCCGATAAGCAGCTGGTTGATCGGAGAGGACTTAGCCAAAACCCAACCTCGACATCTTGAATGGACTGGAGTGGACTGATCTTGACTTGGACAGAACCTCCCCTGATACTGGTATGGACAGAACTCAACTCGAACAGAACCTTCCCTAGCTGCTGGATGATTCCTTTGGACTTTCGGCAGAGTATCGAGCTTCAGATCTTCGACTGAACTGAACCCATGGATCTGAACTAACCTCGAAAAGCACCTCCACTTGATCACCAAGGAATATGGTAGACTTGGACGAATTGATTTGGACAGAACCTTCCCTAGCTGCAGGGTAATACTTCAGAACTTCTCGGCAGAGTTTCGGACCTCGAAAATGCTCTAGAACTCTCAAAACAACTCGAAACCTCTTGCTTTCTTTTTCTACTTTCTCTCTCTCTCTCTCTAGCTTTGTTTTGAACTGAATTTGGGTGTGGAATGATGAATGAAACGAGAAGGGGGTTGGGTATATATAGGATACACCAACCAGTGAGATCGCCCCACCCGAGCGTCTGTGTGTCGTCCCGCATGCTTCCGGTTGCATGTGCGGTGACACCTCGTGCTCCACATGTCTTGCTGCATGACTCAGTAACATGCAGAGAGACACATCCAAGTCCAAATGGCGTTCAGCATGGATGGAATGCATGCATCGCAACACACGAGCCCCCTGAGTGTCGGTTCGCATGCGCAGATCGCAGATACGGAGGTACCTCGTGCTACGACTTGTCAAGCTGAATGGGAATGGTTCATGCACGCCTACACCTCCTCCTTGTATTGACACTCAGCTGTTTAGGGCATAGACATCACGTCCTGATCACTTAGATCAAGCCACCTCGAGCTTCTCGGTTGATTTGTGCGGTTTCGGTCCTTCCGGTGAATTTTCGACCCGCGATCAATCTTGAATATTTTTCCGCTCCCATTCTGATGCTCTGAATACTTTTAATAAACTCCATAGGAATCCTGATATTGAATAAAAATATTTCCCGAGCCTCCGGCTTCCTCGGAAAATCCACAATACTGAAATTAGGGTTTTCGCCCAACTTCGGGGTTTCCTGTCGTGCTTCGATCCCGTCGTGCTTGCTTCCCGTCCTGCTTACTTCCCGTCCTTCTTCTGACCTATAATGTCTTCAGAATATTATTTTACTCATACGAAGATTTTCCGAGAAAACTTCGCGATGAAGAAACGTCGGTCTTCAAAAACGTCGAGCTTCTAAACCGTTGTGCTTCCAAAAAAGTGATGCTTCCAAAACGACCGTCTGATCAATCTAAGACACTTCTGATAATGGTAGAGCAGTTTATCGGACTCCTGGTTCACTCATGATCAATTCTTCGACCACGTCGTTCTTCGAAACTTCTCGATCGATCCTTATCGCCCGCGATTCGACCTCCAAGTTGATGCTCGACCAATCTTCTATTTTTTTTGAAACATGTTGAGTTTGAAATGATCAAAACTCAACATTCCTCCTCATCTTTTGATTCCCAAAATCTTGGCTCCAAACTCCGACTTTGTCGATCTCGACCATTTTACCCCGAAGGGCAGGTTATCACACCGACAATCACGTTGCTCAGTACAAGCAACGCATGCTAGCCGTAGCAATCCCTAGAGATTCAAGGGAAGCTACGATGTGCAAAGGATTTGGATCAACCTTGACCGGTCCTGCTCTTCAATGGTACATTAATCTTCCTACCAAATCCATCAGGTCCTTTGCAGCCCTTAGCGATAAGTTTGTAGAGCAATTCGCTAGTAGCCGCAACCTAGAAAAAAATTCAGATGATCTCTATGAAGTCCTCCAGCATAGGAACAAACCCGTGTGTTCCTACATAGCACGCTTCAACCAAGAGAAAGTGGCTATTCCCGAGTGCAACGCTGATACGGCTATCTCAGCCTTTAAGCGGGGCCTACTCCCGGAAGTTGATCTCTACAAGGAGCTGCCAAATACAAGGGCAAGACTATGGAAGATGTATTGTCTTGCGCTTAGGCTCAAGTAAGATGGGAGGAAGATGTTGCAAGTAGGGCAAAGGCTTACCCGAATCACGATCAGAAGTCATCAAAGCCAACTAGGAATGACCGCGATGAGTCCTTCCATCCCAAGTCAGTTAAGGAGACTAGCAATCCAGGCAGGGGCAGATATCAAAACCGTCCTTTGCCTAGATCCGAAGGGATGATGGTATCCACATGGTCCGATATCTCTCATCTTGCAATAACGAAGCCGGAGCTGATCGGTGTTCTACGACAAATGGGTCCACAAGTCAAGTGGCCCCTTAGGATGAAGGCCTCTGAGGCTAACCAAAATCCCATACGGTGGTGCGAATTCCATAATGATCACGGCCACACTACGGAGGATTGTATAGCCCTGAAGATAGAAGTAGTCGAGCTTCTCAAGAAAGGCCACCTGAGAGAGTTCCTCTCGGATAAGGCCAAAAACCTTTTGAATAAAGAAGGTCCCGGCCTTCCTACCGAAGTGGCTCCCGCGTTGCCACCGCAGCAAGACCGGGTGATCCATGTCATTTCAGGCGGATCAGAAGTAAGCGGAATCAGCAGTGCCGCTGCCAAGAGAAGTACTCGCAATGCCAGGAACGGCCAAGAGGCCGAGGGTCCTAAGCGCCTACTCCTAGGAACAGATGAGATCAGTTTCACTGCAAGGGAGCAGGAGAAGGTCCTAGCTCCTCACCATGACGCCCTTGTTATTTCACTTACCATAGCAAACTGCTTGGTCAAGCGAATACTGGTGGACAATGGGAGCTCCAGTAATATTATCTTCCACTCAGCCTACGCCGATCTAGGGCTGAAACCTAAGGCCCTAACAAGGAAGGCAACCCCTCTTGTAGGCTTCAGTGGAGAGGTAAAGCAAACCTTAGGAGAGATCCTTCTCCCAGTATAAGCCGAGGGAATAAACCAGGCCACGAAGTTCTTAGTCGTCGACTGTCCTTCATCATATAACGTGATACTGGGAAGGCCTTGGATTCGACTCTCCATCAACTGGTTAAGTTTCCACCTCCCTGGGGCATTAAAGCAATCAAGGGAGATCAGGAAAATTCTAGGTCTTGTTACCAGACTACCCTAAAGGGGAAGACTCAGGTCTTATAGCAATTACAGAAGAAACTTCCGGCCCCGCATACCGAAGAGCCGGAGGTGGAGGAGATGGATGAAGTTCCACTCGTAGAAGGAAACCCGGAACGAAACTTGAATATAGGCTCCAAGCTTCCTGAAGGGTTAAGACGGAGATTTGTCGACTTCCTGAGGTCTAACTCCGATTTCTTCGCCTGGTCCCATGAAGACATTCCTGGAATCGATCTCGATGTTATCATGCATCAGCTTCAAGTGGATCTAATGCATCCCCCTGCAGACAAAAAGGAGGAAGTTCGCCCCTGAAAGGGACGAAATTATCTACGAAGAGGTCAAGAATCTACTTGATGCCGGATTCATACGGTAAGTACAATACCCGGAATGGCTAGCTAATGTGATGGTCGTGAGGAAGAAGAATAGGAAGTGGAGAGTCTGTATCGACTTCACAGACCTTAACAAGTCTTGTCCTAAAGACCCATTCCCCTTGCCTCATATCGACAAGCTAGTCGACGCGACTGCTGCTCACCAATTGATGAGTTTCATGGATGCATTCTCCGGATACTACCAAATCCTAATGCATCCAGACGATCAAGAGAAGACCTCATTCATGACCTCACGGGGCTTCTACTGCTACAAGGTCATGCCCTTTGGATTGAAGAATGCCGGTTCAACTTATCAAAGGCTCGTCAACATGATGTTCGCAGATCAGATAGGGCAGACCATGGATATTTATATCGACGATATGCTGGTAAAATCCCTAAACGCCGAGGATCATATCTTGCACATTCAACAGGCGTTCACCACCCTCAGGAGGAACAATATGAAACTCAACCCCTCAAAAGTCTCATTCGGAGTAAGCTCATGTGAAGGACTGCTTTGGTAGGGAAAGAGGTGACCACCACGATTTATTTAGCAGTATCAGAGCATGCGGTCAGCGTGGGCCTTGTAAGGGAAGAAGGAAGGAAACAACATCCTATCTACTATGTAAGCAAATCGCTACTAGACGTGGAGACCCGCTATAGTCACCTTGAGAATCTAGCCCTTGCATTAGTTACTGCAGCCTGAAAGCTACGCCCCTACTTCCAGACTCATCAAATCGTGGTGGTCACCTCTTTCCCTACCAAAGCAGTCCTTCACAAGCCAGAAGTGTCTGGACGAATCGCAAAGTGGGCCATAGAGCTAGGGGAATACGATGTGATCTTCCGACCAGCCACGGCCATTAAGTCACAAGTCCTAGCTGATTTCATAGCCAAATTCTCCACTGCCATGCTTCCAGCCTTGGAACAAGAAGTAAAGCTTCGCGATAGTGAAGGGGAAAAAGGCGAATGGATGCTATACGTAGATGGGTCCAGCAAAGTAAGGGGTGCAGGCGTGGGACTAGTCCTAACTTCTCCTACGGGAGAATCAGCCTCAAGGGCCGCACGAAGCAACTTCAAGGCAACGAACAATGAGGCTAAGTACGAAGCCCTGATAGCAGGGCTGACACTCGCTAAACAGATGGGAGTGGAAGACATCCAGGTCTTCAGCGACTCACAACTAATCATAACCCAGGTCCAAGGAGATTACCATGCAAAAGATCCGAGCATGGTCAGGTACCTATCAGTGGCTAAACGACTACTCGACAGGTTCCAAACTGTAAGTTCACTCAGATCTCTAGGGAGCATAATTGTTGGGGTCAAAATCGGTCACGACGGAATCAATGTCCGAAAGTCCCCGAAAAGTATTTCTCGGAATAAAAAGTCTCATATAATTTGAAAATAAGTTCATACGACGTCGTTCTCAAATTAGAAAATCCAATCTATTCAACGAACCACTCTCGAGAAACAAATGGAAAAACAGAGGTCGGCGCTCAGTCTTACCAGATCAACTCGCCATAAGATGAATCCAGTCTTCCCAGTTCGCCCAAGGACAAGCTCACTTTTTCTCCTTTGAGTCTAGATCAAAATGGCTTTCATTTCGCCTCAATCGGAGTTTCCGTTGAGATTTTACGAAAGAAAGAAGATGCACATCACGACCCGGGTCGAGGTCCTGGGCGCCGGGCGGCCAGACCCGTGTCGTGGCCCTGGGCGCCGGTGTCTCGGCGAGGGCTTCGATTTGATATATTGATAATTTTTTGGGTCCTCACGGTTTGAGAGAACGGTCTCTTTGAAGTTCCAAGGCAGATTCCTTTGCATTCAGCCTGTCCATACTTAGATCAATTCCCGTAAGTTCCGTATACTTTCGTATGGTCGTGTCATTTCAGCTACGGACCTATTGTTTCTTGGTTCGTCTCGATTAAAGTTATCATCGAAGTTTTACGACTAAAACTGAGAAGGTTGGTTTTCTCGTAAAGTACATCGTGTAAAACAAGAACGATCGACTTGAACATCGATTCTTTAAGCTATATGATTTGTTTTGCGAAGAAAGAGAATCTTTCTGAGAAATCGTATAAACGTTCAAAGGCTTGAAACATGCCCACACACTCACTTACGATTTTTAGGATTCAGGCCCAACAAAGCTATGACGGTTTATTCTATTTCCCGAAAATAGGATAAATGTCAAGTTTTCGAGGATAAATGTAAAAGTTCGAAGATAATTATGAAGATCGACGAAAAGTGGAATATTCACGAAAAGAGTTAAACTTGGGCCCAAAGGCAAAAAAGTAGAAAGGCCACCGACCTAGACATGTATATAAGGAGGGCTAGAGTAGAAGAAAAAGGGATCCGAAAATGGAAAGAGCAGATCCGAGATGTTAGACTTAGAGATCTCCTGCAAGTTTAGAGAACCTCGAACTTAGGTGGTTAAACTAGCAAGGCAGGACCTGGAACATCTGGCCGCCTCTTGTTCTATTTTTATCTTGTCTGCAGACCTCCAGCCATCTGGAAAGGATCTAACAATTCTTTTACTTAGAGTTCCGCACATAAAAACCCTAGGCATTATTCTCGACATGCCCGTTTCTATGACCACCGCTCATACCAGACGAACTCCGCCAGGCAGTTCGATCTCTTGTTCAATTCTTTCTAACTGAACTACGTCCGACTTGATCCTCGAAAAAGGTACGTATGCAGCCTTTCTTAAGGTCATGTCCCAAATTTTAACAAAACCTTTTTCGTATCTTTTTCGTATCTTTTTTGTCTTTTGTTATCGAGCTGCGACTAGATTAGGGTTAAGGTTTTGAGATGGCAAGAACAAGGAAAATCGCCGACAGTTCTCGCAGTCAAAGCTTTATAATCTCTTGTAATCATTGCAACGCTCTTACGCGAATTCGAAATATAGATCTACTTTCCATAAAACTCGTTTTGTTATCTTTCTATATTTTCCGCATTTGTTCGGTCACTTGTTGTTGGCTATCACAGAGAATCCAGACCTTCAGGGAAAGTCAGGTTAACTTTGGCTTTCCTCCGTTTTTACTTACTAAAATCGACAGTGCGAATTTTGGTTCCCCCAATAATTCTAAGCCGACGCTCTAGCTAATCTAGGGTCCGCCCTAGAGACCATGAGTCACATGAGCATCCCACTGCTAGTACTTCAATGGCCCGCAACAGAAATATACATGATACTGGGAGGAGACCATGAGTCACATGAGCATCCTACTGCTAGTACTTCAATGGCCCGCAACAGAAATATACATGATACTTTTAAATTGTCTAGAACACTTGAAAATATATACAAACTAGGACTGGCCCGCCCTACGGGCGGAATGACAATTTGAAAATAATTTAAATAATTAGAATAATACTTTTGATTTCTCTTTAATATCTGTTTTGATTTTAAAATATATTGTTCTATATTAGTTTGAATTATTATTTTATTTATTGTTTCAGTTTCATTGTCATTATAATTAACTAAATGTTTCCTTATGATTATTTTTTCATTCTCTTATATTATTTTATATCAGGTGTCTCTTATTCGACTATATAAATATATATTTTATTTTTACACAGTTGTGGATCTATGTTAAGAATTCTTTTTAAAATTCTTGACATAGATATTTAAAATACATTCGACATTTATGTAGAATAACTTTACATATCTCTTTTATATTAAAAATATTTTTTTTTATTTTTTTTTTAATTTCTGTATTCTATTCTATTTTTTCTAACAATTATTTTTAATTTTTATTACCTATTAATTTTTATTGTGGTCTTATTTTCGGCCGGGTCGTTTAACTATATTATTTTATATTTTCATTATGTGTATTTTATAAATTTTAATATAAACCAAATAAAACGAATATTTAAATTCAATATTTTAAATTATAAAGTAAAACACTTATCATTGTGAGTTATGAAAATTTTACAAACTTAAATATAAAAATGTAATATTTTATTTACAATAGTTATAGTGATTTAAAAAATAAAACAATCAATACTTTTCTTGTGATAACAAATTAAAAATAAACTCAATTTTATCCACCCTATCTGAATATGGTCCGGTTCACTGTTAGACCCATCCAACTGTCAATTTGGTTTCTGTTTAAATAATGGCAAATGCACCACCTCATCGGACAGTAACTGCATGGCCCATACTTTAATTGTTATTTAGATTATAAAATTTGTGTTATATTATACCGTGTTTGTTGTGTGACAAAGGTAATTTCAGGATTAAAACAATGACCAAAGAAAAAAAATCTTTTTTATCAATTTTCTAAGTTGTAGTAACTGCTATTATCAAAGAAGTGATTAAAGTTTGATTAGAAGAGGCCATGTATGGTCATCATAAGCTTAATATTTTGAAACCAAGTCATATCAAGAGTCTTGACAAAAAAAAAGTCATATCAAGAGTATACTTGATATTTCCGAAGCATACTTGAAACCATCACATTTTGCGTTTCACAATCGTTTCACAATCTGATTAACACTTCCTGAGTGCATTGAATTTGTTTTTCAGAATTCTATGGCTGCTTGTTCCAGAGGTAAATCTTACGCTGCTTTTCTTTGACTCTAAAACAAACCAAAAGAGAAACTTGAAGCAAAGAAGATGATGCAGAGTCCTCCTCCTTCCACCAAGGCATGTCATGACGAAAAGAATCATTACCTGATAAATTCGTCAACGTCGTTAGCAGTCTTCCTAAGTGACAAACGTTAGATTCTTGACTTCATTGGCCTACCTATATCTGTTACAAATTAAAATCATTCAGAAGTGTCCCTAAAAAAGGAAGATGTCAGCCATCAAAATTAACTTATTACCAAAATCTTTCAAGTCATATACATTCATGCATGATTATACTTCAACTCACATCTTTTCACTGCCTGGTTTGTAGAAAACATATGATCATGAGACTCAAACACAAATACTTAAATGAAATATGATAATGAGAATAAACATAAAAACAGAGAACCTTTAAGCTCGACGCTGCTGATGGACCAACGCCACCCAGTAGGTCAAAGCCTTACATGTGAACATGTGCGTGCAGTAGTGGAGTATGTGCTTAGCACAAAAGAAAAAAAAATTTATTAAAGACCAAAACTTTGAGTTCAGGTTTAGAGGCAAAAATGCAAAGATGCAGTTGCAATATTTGTTCCAATCCTATGGAAAGAGAAATCACCTATATTTAGCACAAAAGAGAATAAGTTCGATACAAAACAACACTTTTAAGTTCGGTTTAGGAGGTCAAATGCACGATTCATCTGCAATGTACCCTTCCTATCAATCAACAGATATCTTACAGAATACAGATTAAGAGCATCTGTTTGAGACAGAAAGAATAATATTTCACTATACGACAGTTCTGCAACATATCAATCTCGTCTAAGAACCTCCCCATAAGATCCAAACCATCAACAGACCCATCAATAGCCTTCTGAATTTTCTCCAGCTTCTCGGTTATCTCCATCTCTTCCTTGAAAGCACCCATAAACTTTTCCTTCACAGTAATGCTCATGGAAACCTCGAACTCTAGGCTCAAGAAAGTGACTTTCATATTGGGTTGGCCTTGATAACGTAACCTGAACGCGTTCTTGATGATCCTGAGCTGGGTCGTCTTCCCCGCTCCGTTAACGCCTACTAACCCTGCTTTCTCTCCTCTTTTCACTTCCCAAGTAACGTACTTGAGCATAATGACGCCTTTGGAGCTCTTCCTTATGTTCTCTAGCTTCACACCTGAGCAAACCGTGGAAGCGTGTTGTTCGAGATAGATATCTGAATTGAAGAGTACCAGAAAACTTTTTAAAACAATGAACATGATATTTAAGATCGGAACACATGAGAATATCTAGATTAAACGTTGAAAATTTATGAATGGCAAGGTCCGAAACTGAAAAAAAGAACAATAAAGTTGAGTTTCAAGAGCAGAAACCCACGAAAACGTTTAAAAAATAATTTTGAGATCAAAGATCGGAATACCTTGACGGAACTATACTTGTTTCTGACTATGGTCCTCAGTGGCAGCGGTGGAGCTCATCGGAACACGGGTTACGCTTCTAAACTAACATTCCTTTGGATGTTATCTCCATGTATGACTCCCTGCTTAAGTCGAAAGGAGATTATGTGGATGGAAAACAGTAATATGATATTGCAGTGTTTTTTTTAAGAATCAAGCTAACATCAATGGATCACGCATAAGGAATCAGATGAAATAATGAAAATGAATAAAGTAGACACAAACCTGATAAATCTCTTTGCTTCTGGAACCGTAGAAATTCAATATTTCCGGTGGATCTAACAAATTTCATGGCAATGACTTTTATCTTCTTCTTATAGAGAAGAACGGGATTCTGATTGCATGGAAGATTGAACGGATTCGTTTAAATAGGAGTAGTGAAGGGAGATGCGAAGAGGTCGATTGAATGCTTCCAGTGAGAGGAGTGGATTAATCACGCAGGAAATTGGAGTTAAGAACGGATTAATAGAAAGTTGAGACGTTATGGATATCCGAAAGGCGCATCAGTTTTCTGGAAATTTCTTCGGGAAGGTCGCAAGTTCTAAAGGAAGAAGAAACCTAATGTTATGTGGGCTTGTCTTAATCTAATATCAAATCATTGGGCTTAACACCAAACTGTAATCGAAGAAGCCCATTACACGATGATTAAATGAAACGCAGAACTTTGGCTTACCTGGACACGTGTCGCTTTCTCCTACCTCGAGTTTATGACGTGGCAGAAGACGTGGAGGGCTCTGGAGAGATGAACTTTATATAAATAGATAGTCAAAAGTACATGTCTAAATAGTTAAAATATACTCAAAACACTAAAAATATTTAAAATATTTATTGATTCTCTATCCAAATATTCAAATCAAACCAATTTATATGTTAAGTTTTGGCATTAACAGAAGTTATTCAAATTTATATGTAATATATTATTTTGTTTATACATTTTGTGAAGTTTAAAGCATATAATGAATTTTAAAATTTTTAAAATAATTTAAATGGGTTATTTGAACCCGAACCGAACCCGCAAGGATCCGAACAGAACCCGAACCGAAATTTATAAATACTTGAAGGGAGCTGAAATTTTTGATCCTGAAAACTCAAAACCCGAATAGACTCAAACCGAACCCGAATGGGTACCCGAACTCCCACTACTAGAAAACTATGACTTGATATTACACACATTCTGCGTAAATTAATTTACCTGTGGCATCAGTGATAATTGCAAATAGCGTTTTTTGAAAATGCATTGTTTGAGTACAGTATAAAATCTCGACTAGAAATTCAAATAAATTAGGATTTGGGTTAATTATATAGGATGTGTGTTAATAGATTAGAATCTTGTGAACACAATTTAGGAGAAGAAGGTTTTAAGTAATATATGTGTGTGTGTTTAGTTGTTTATTATGCTATCAATATTTTCTTATATACCGAATTATTTTGCAGGATTTCAAATGTAAAGTTTTTTTTTTGTTAGAGAAGTTTATTACTTCGGCTAAAAAAATGTTCAACAATTCTTGTTTAATGGCAAACTATGATTGAATCATATTACCTAAAATAAACTTGCTGGAAGTACATTTTAACAAATTTAAAATAAACTTGCTGGAAGTACCTAAAATAGAAACGTTTCACTTAAACAAATTCGTAGTCAGATCTTTTAAAGATCCTCTTACATCCGACAAGGATATCATAGCGCGCTATACAAGAAATCCAAATTTTTATTTAGCACTCCTTCGGAGATAGCTTGATTCTTACTACACAAGTCATATAAGCCGGCGCCAAGTCGCAGACTTTAATTGGTAAGAATCAGGAAGAAATCACTAACAGGCAAAACGAAAGCCGATCAGTCATCGCACAGCCTTATAGCTGAGAGTAAACCTAGGTCTTGCCCTAAACTCAGTCTTGCTGGTACTTAACATCTCGTGGACATAGTATCAAAACCAGATACGAGATTTAAAACATGTCTCTTATCGCTTACACCTAAGACGCTCATTAAAAAGTAGCATACGGACCAAGCGACAAAATAAGAGTTAGAATACGAAGTGACTACTCGCATTCTACCCTCTACACTTGACGAAAGTATAAATCGGATCATAAAACGAAATTTTCGAGAAATTTACTTCATATTCATAAAAGCCGCAAAAACGGTAGGGATTCAAAGTCACAAACGGCCAGTCCCGAAATACACAAAGTTATATGACCTCCTGCGGTCGCGGCATAAACAAATAAACGACCACACTTGGCCGCACAAATACAAAGATAAGGGAATTCACTTTCCCGACAAAAACCAACTTGAATCAATAGAGGATGAAATCCTTCGACGACGAAGTGCTGAACTCCCTAGGATAGGTCACCTCGTCCTCAC
The DNA here is from genome assembly GCA_019706035.1 of Raphanus raphanistrum subsp. raphanistrum. Lineage (NCBI taxonomy): Eukaryota > Viridiplantae > Streptophyta > Magnoliopsida > Brassicales > Brassicaceae > Raphanus > Raphanus raphanistrum. The sequence goes on along the minus strand of CM033988.1, from coordinate 22,697,981 downwards.
CTCCCTCCGCTTTGGTCTCGACCTCCATCGTATCGGGAGAAACCGGGATCGGCTCCCAGAGTCCCCAAATCCTCTCTTCGATGGGAGGAACGAGTGACTCGGCGAGAGCATTATCCTTCATACCATCCTGCATAAGGCTCAGCTCCTCCTCATAAACATAGTCGTTTTGTTGACTCCTCGAAAGAGTTCAACTGAACCGCGACACTCGAGAAAATCACCCACCGCGACGTCGGCTGCCCTGAGGTTTTGGTACTCCTCTTGGAATCGCATCGCGCGATTCTTCATATCGGCAGAAATCTCCCGTTTGGCTTGTCTCCTCACTCGGCGTATCTTCGTGGCATGGTCAGCGGCCGCTCTCAAATTCCGCTCCAGGGTCTCCTCCTGGAGTCGCGCAAAGTCCTTCGCGTTTTTCTCCGCTTTGAAATGCCAGATCCTCGTTTCTCTTTGGCTCTCCACTAACGCCGAACCGAGATTGTTCATCGTTACGAAATTCAAAAAACAAATTTTTATTTTCTCGAAAAAGAAAACAAAAATACACCCGAATAAGTTCGCAAAAAAATGTTTGAGAAAAAGGAAGGACTGACCCCGTTAATCACGCGAGAGGTCTCCGCGACTATTTCAGGCCTCTTCGTTTCTTCCACGAAAGGAGATGGATTAGGATTGTCCGGAAGGACGGCAAGGAAATCATTGAAGCTAGGGATTGGCATGTCGCTCGAGCCGCTTTCATCGCCAAAACCGAGACTCGGATCCCATCCCGGAAGTTGAAAATCATCAACAGGAAAATCGTGATCCTCAAGATCGATGCCTTTTTCTTTGAACGGCAATCCAGACGGTATCTCGACCGGAACGCGCTCCGGAAGACGCTCCACGGGAGCAAAGTCTACATCGCCCTCCGCCTCGTAATCACAATGGACCAATCTAGTCGCCTTCCGAACCCTCTTAAGAGTGAAACAGGTCCACCAATGGTCGCCACTCCTAAGCGTATCCCTCACTTGCATGATATCCCTAGGCCATGGATGCGTCACACTAATGTATGGCGTGGGATTAGGGACCGTCCGGAACATCGGAATAAATTCCTCCTCAACGGACGCGGCATCGAGTCGGACAAAAAAGAAAAACTGTTTCAAATGGTTAAAATTGGAAACGGTTCCTCTGACCACCAGTATCATGGTACGAGGAGTCAGTCGCCAGAAGCCCGACTCCCGAATGAATTGCACTCGTAAGAACGCCTCGAAATGATCGGTGGTGAGGGATAAGCCGTGCTCATAACTCAAAATTACGAGACCAATGAGAATCTCGAAGCTCGTGGGGTTCAACTGGTTGAAAGAAACCTGGAAACGGTCAAGCACACGGACGATAATCTCAGGAATCGGAAACCAAAGACGACAACGCGTCAATACAACTTCATAGCATGTGAAGTAGCCCTCCGGAGGATTGTCGGCATCCTCCCCGCGCCTAGGAATTCGAAACTCGACCGCTTTCGGAACCCCAGCGTACTCTCGAAGCTTCGCAAGGAAAGATCCTACGCCCCGAGATCGCGAGATCGGAAACTTTTCCTCCTCGGGAGTTTCGATTTGGTCGCTGCTCGCTTTCCAGTATGCGTCGAGCTCAGCCGCATCCGGAGGAAAGTCAAACTCGACCTTCGGAACAAGAAACTCCTCTTCCTGATTGCACTCGGGAGAAGGGTTCGTGGGAGTTTTCTTCTTGGAAGATTTCTTTCCACCTTTAAACATCTTTGAAATTTTTATGAAGGATTTTCTCTCTCAAAAAAATTCTTATATTCTTGGAAGGATTCTCTCTTAAAGAAATTCTTATGAAAGATGGGTGAGTAAAAATGAAAGAGGTACCTCCTCTTTTATAAGCTTCAGGAATTACTGTTCAAGCTCGTACTTTTGGATACAAACTTGGCCTAAAAACTCGCCTAAAACTCGCCAAACCGTACGATAGAATCTCGCCAACCCATGATTCTACCGCACTGGGGGGCTAACTGTTGGGGTCAAAATCGGACAAGACAAAGTTGGCATCCAAATATCTGTTAAAAATTATTAACTTAAGATTTTCTACGTTTTCAAGAAAGGAAAACTTATACGAAAAACTTATACGAAAAACTTGCAGGAAAATCTTGTTTTAAAACAAGATTTCTTAAAACAACGATTTCTTAATCAACGATTTCTTAAACAACGATTTAAGAAATCAACGATTTCTTAAAACAACGATTTCTTAATCAACGATTTGAGAAATCAACGATTTAAGAAATCAATGATTTCTTAAATCAACAATACGATATTATCGAAGGTCCAAACATCATTGACTTCAGTCCACAGCACAAACTCGGTCGCAATGGCGACCGAGTCACGAACAAGAGCTCGATTGCTATAGCCATCGGATCCCGAAACCACGCTCGGTCGCTAGCGACCGAGCTCCGTTTAGAGCTGGGTCGCTATAGCGACCGAGCCACGAGCAAGGCTCGGTCGCTCATACGTACATCGATCATTTTCCGAAACGTCAAAAGTCTTCCGAAACGACGATACGACGTACAACTATGCGCTCTCGACTATCCATATAACAATCCTCCGCAAGCCACGACTATGCATTTCTTGATTTCTCGATCAAATGGGATCGTCCGTTTGGTTTACGATGAAACCGCGGAAACTTAAATTTATCGGAGAAATCATAACAAACGTCTCAAATCAAAAGACGGCCCAAAGGGTCCTAAACTTGATTCGAGTCCCACTTACGATTTCTTAAAATCTCATAAATCTTATGATGGTTTATGCGTTGAGGATAAACATCAATTTCCACGGATAAATGAAAAATTTCCAAAGAGAATCATGAAGATCGGAAAAATGGAATATTTCCATTTTTCGGACTATGACGGCTTAAGGACAAAAGAGGGAAGCGTAAACCGACCTTGGAGGGAGTATATAAGGAGCTCAAGGCGAGAGGCATAAGAGAGACTTTTCTCAGAGCAAACTAGCACTTAGAGCGATTTAGGAATTTTTCTGTTTTTGTTATTCGAGCTGCGACTCAATTAGGTTTAGCCACCTTTGGGTATTAGACTAGGAATCTCGCCGACAGCTCTCGTAGCCGAAGCACGTTACCTTGTTGTTACGCTCAAACGCGAATTCGGAAATAAGATCCTTCTTTGCTCTTTTTATGATTTCTTATTTTTATTCTCGTTTATTTCGTGTTCTGATTGTTTGGCGTGTTGCTTCTCAGATATCCGGGACCTCTGGGAAATTAGGGTTTTCCTAGTTTCCTAAATTATACGAAACATTGACGGTGCGAATTTCGGTTCCCACAGACCCGTCTCTACCAACGACGAACCCGAGGGCCGAGAAGCCACTCACGATGCGACCCGAGTGCAAGTGGATAGCGATTCCTATGCATAAGACGAAGAGTACTCACCCGATGATCCCGCGATCTCGGACCCAGCTCTAGCCGCCTATCTAGAAAGAGTAGTTTCCGAAAGGTTCGGCACCATTCAATCTATGGTAGAAAGGCTCCCAGGGGTAGCCCCCCCTATTCGGAGGAGTAATCCAGGGTCCTACTCCGATATACCTTTCGTGAAAGAGATTGCTTCGGTGGAGATGCCACACAAATTCTCATTCCCGAGCATAAAGACGTACGAAGGTACAAGAGATCCCGACAATCACATCGTTCAGTACAAGCAATGCATGCTAGCCGTAGCAATCCCCCGGGATGCACATGAAGCTACCATGTGCAAGGGATTCAGATCGACCTTGACCGGCCCTGCTCTTCAGTGGTAAATCAATATTCCTACCAAGTCCATCAGGTCCTTTGCAGCCCTTAGCGATATGTTTGTAGAGCAATTCACTAGTAGTCGCAACCTAGAGAAAACTCAGATGATCTCTATGAAGTCCTCCAGCATATGAACGAACCCCTTCGTTCCTACATAGCACGCTTCAACCAAGAGAAGGTGGCTATCCCCGAGTGAAACGCTGATATGGAGGATGTACTGTCTCGTGCTTGGGCTCAAGTAATATGGGAAGAGGATGTTGCAAGTAGGGCCAAGGCCTATCCGAAGTACGATCAGAAGTCCTCGAATCCGACCAGGAACGATCGAGATGAGCCCTTTCATCCCAAGTCAGCTAAAGAGACTAGCAATCCAGGCACGGGCAGATATCAAAATCGTCCTTTGCCTAGATCCGAAGGAATGATGGTATCCACATGGCCTGATATCTCTCATCTTGCGATAACAAAGCCGGAGCTAATCGGTGTTCTACGACAAATGGGTCCTCAAGTTAAATGGCCTCCCAAGATGAAGGCCTCGGAGGCTAATCGAAACCCCAAGCGGTGGTGCGAATTCCATAGTGATCAAGGTCACACTACGGAAGATTGCATAGCCCTGAAGATAGAAGTCGCCGAGCTTCTCAAGAATGGCCACCTGAGAGAGTTCCTCTCGGACAAGGCCAAGAACCTTCTGAATAAAGAAGGTCCCGGTCTTCCTATCGAAGCGGCTCCCACATTGCCACCACAGCAAGACTGGGTGATCCATGTCATCTCAGGCGGATCAGAAGTAACCGGAATCAGCAGTGCTGCTGCCAAGAGAAGTACTCGCAACGCCAGGAACAGCCAAGAGGCCGAGGGTCCTAAGCGCCTACTCCTAGGAACGGATGAGATCAGCTTCACTGCAAGGGAGCAGGAGAGGGTCCTAGCTCCTCACCACGACGCCCTTGTCGTTTCACTTACCATAGCGAACTTCTTGGTCAAGCGAATACTGGTAGACAATGGGAGCTCTACCAACATTATCTTCCAGTCAGCCTACACCGACCTGGGGCTGGAACCTAAGGCCCTAACTAGGAAGGCGACTCCTCTTGTAGGCTTCAAGTGGAGAGGTAAAGCAAACCTTAGGGGAGGTCCTTCTCCCAGTATGTGCCGAGGGGATAAATCTGGCCACGAAGTTCCTGGTCATCGACTGTCCTTCATCGTGATACTGGGAAGACCTTGGATCCACGACATGGGAGCCGTATCTTCGACTCTGCATCAACTGGTTAAGTTTCCAACTCCCTGGGGCATTAAGGCGGTCAAGGGAAATCAGGAAAATGCCAGGTCCTGCTATCCGACTACCCTAAAGGGAAAGACCCAGGTCTTATAGCAATTACAGAAGAACCTTCCGGCCCCGCATACCGAGGAGCCGGAAGTGGAGGAGATGGATGAGGTTCCAACTCGTAGAAGGGAATTTGGGTCGAAACTTGAAGATAGGTTCTAAGCTCCCAGAAGGGCTGAGAAGGAGATTGGTCGACTTCTTGAGATCCAACTTCGACTGCTTTGCTTGGTCCCATGAGGACATGCCTGAAATTGATCCCGACGTCATCATGCAACAACTTCAAGTGGATCCAATGCATCCCCCTGTCAGACATAAGAGGAGGAATTTCGCTCCTGAAAGGGACGGAATTATCAACGAAGAGGTCAAAAATCTACTTGATGTCTGATTCATACAAGAGGTACAATACCCGGAATGGCTAGCCAATGTGGTGGTCGTTAGGAAGAAGAATGGGAAGTGGAGAGTCTGTATCGACTTCACGGACCTCAACAAATCCTGTCCTAAAGACCCTTTCCCCTTGCCTCACATCAACAAGCTAGTCGATGCAACTGGTGGTCATCAACTGATGAGGTTCATGGATGCATTTTCCGGATATAACCAAATCCTAATGCATCCCGACGATCAAGAGAAGACCTCATTTATGACCTTCTGGGGCATCTACTACTACAAGGTCATGCCTTTCGGATTAAAGATTGCTGGTTCGACCTATCAAAGACTTGTCAACATGATGTTCGCCGACCAGATAGGGCAGACCATGGAGGTTTATATTGATGATATGCTGGTAAAATCCCGGGACGCTGAGGACCATATCTCACACCTTCAACAGGCATTCACCACTCTCAGGAGGTACAATATGAAATTGAACCCTTCAAAGTGCTCATTCGGAGTAAGCTCTGGGAAGTTCATGGGGTATATAGTCACCCACAGGGGCATCAAAGCCAACCAAGAGCAGGTAAGAGCAATCCAAGTGATACTGATAGAACCAAAATCGAGCGCCCTCCTTTTTGGTTCACCGACACGGCCCAAGGTGGTGACCTTGTCGACCAGCTAGACCTAGCCGAGGTTTTCTCATCAGATTATGCCAATTCTCTTATCATCTATGCAATCTTGGATGAGCTGAATACTCAAGTGAGCTGGACTGACACTATCATGGACGAGCTGAGCTAGACTAACACTCACGCGGACGAGCTGAGCAAGTTGGTTTGATCTTCCGAGCTGGTTCGACCATCAAACCACCCGAGAAGCAACACATACATACTTTCATTGTTCGTAACATATCTTCTAAACCATGATGTTTCTTCGCTTGAAACCACTTGGAGAATGTTATCAACTCAATTATGGAACTCCTCAAAGAATAATGAGATCAAACGGAGTTCAGATGAGGGGGTTATGCCATGTACAAATCAGGTGATGTTCAGTTCTCGCGAATTTAGATATGTGTGGATCGTCCCGCGTGTGTCCATATCCTTCCCAGCATGGTGTGCACGACCTGATCAACACTGCATGAATCTGGACATCTTCATGAACCTGGACAGTCCAATGAATCTCTCCAAGTCTTCCTCATTTTTCGAACCTTGACCAGTCTTAGTCAAATTTCGAAATTCTATGTCTTGTTTTCATTCATTTATATTTTCTATGTTGTCTTTTCCCACAAATGTCTTTATGTTTCTTTGACTCACAAACCTTATAAATATGTGAGATCTCATGAATAAAAATTCACATCGATTTTCTATTATCTCTTTGGATTTTTCTCTCATTGTTCTTTGTTTAGAACATCCATATTTCACTTGGTGAGGTTATCTCCGAGTGAAACACCTTCGTTGTGTTGGACCGGTGCGTCACATCCGGCAACCTTCGTATCTCTGGTAGTATCTTTGGGCTATTCCGCAACCCTTAGTGTCACCCCTCAATCCATCAGTTCTATTCGGAGTTCATATCAACCATACCGAAAGAGTTATCCGTATTTTGGTCCTATCAGATACCTTCCCCTCGTAACGTCAAGGAGGTTCAAAGACTGACCTGAAGGATGGCCGCTCTGAGTAGGTTCATGTCCAGGCTGTCTGACAAGTTGCATGCCTTCTTCGAGACCTTGAAAGATCCCAAAGACTTCGAATGGACCGATAAATGTGAGCAAACCCTATCCAATCTCAAGGCCTATCTCACTACTCAATCTCTCCTCTCGAAGCCCTTGAAAGGGGAAGTCCTATTGCTTTATTTGGCAGTATCAGAGCATGCGGTCAGTGCGGTCCTGGTAAGGGAAGAAGGAAGGAAACAGCATCCTATCTACTACGTGAGCAAATCGCTGCTAGACGCGGAGACACGCTATAGCCACCTTGAGAAGCTAGCCCTCGCCTTAGTATATGTGGCCCGAAAGCTACACCCCTACTTCCAGGCTCATCAGATCGTGGTGGTCACCTCTTTCCCCATCAAAGCGGTCCTTCACAAGCCGTAAGTGTCTGGACGACTAGCAAAATGGGCCATAGGGCTGGGAGACTACGATGTGATCTTCCGACCTGCAACTGCCATCAAGTCACAAGTCATGGCAGATTTCGTAGCCGAATTTTCTCCTGCCATGCTTCCAGCCCTGGAACAAGAAGTAAAGCTTTGCGATAGCGAAGGGGAGAAAGGCGAATGGACGCTATACGTAGACGGATCCAGTAAGGTAAGGGGCGCAGGCTTGGGACTAGTCCTAACTTCCCCTATGGGGGAATCAGCCTCAATAGCCGTACGATGTAACTTCAAAGCAACGAGCAACGAGGCTGAATACGAAGCTCTAATAGCAGGTCTGACACTCGCCAAACAAATGGGAGTAGAAGACATCCAGGTTTTCAGCGACTCACAATAATCATAAGCAAGGTCCAAGGAGATTACCAGGCAAAAGATCTGCGTATAGTCAGGTACCTATCAGTGGCTAAACGACTGCTCGACATGTTCTGAAACTGGAAGCTCACTCAGATCCTTAGGGAGCATAATTCCCAAGCCGACGCTCTAGCTAATCTAGGGTCCGCCTTAGAAACCACGAGTCATATGAGCATTCCACTGCTGGTACTTCAATGGCCCGCGGCAGAGAAGGAGGCGGAGCCTGAGGAAGTATCCGTAGTAGATGAAGGAGAGACCTGGATGACTCCCATCATTAACTACCTGAGATACGACACCTTGCCTGCAGACTGAGACGAAAATCGGAAGATAAGGAGACAAGCTGCCAGGTACTGCTTTTCCGAAGGAAAACTATACCTGAAGATCCTTCTCAGGGCCTTACCTGTGATGTCTCACCCCTAGAGAAGCCGCCATGATACTAGAGGAAATTCACAAGGGAGAGTATGGTTCTCATTCCAGTGGTCGAAACTTAGTGCTCAGAGCCAGAAGAGCTGGGTACTACTGGCCAACCACGGCAAGGGACTCCCTCAAACAAGCTAAACTCTGTAGCCAATGCCAGAGGCACGCGCCAGTCTCCAATCTTCCACCAGAGAACATCAAATCTCTAAGCTCTCCTTGGCCCTTCCGAAAGTGAGGCATGGACATCGTGGGGAAATTTCCCATGGCACCGTGGCAAAAGGTCTTCCTCCTAGTCGTGACCGACTACTTCAAAAAGTGGGTGGAAGCTGAAGCACTAGCAAAGATAACGGATCTCCAGATGAGGAAGTTCCTATGGACCAACGTGATCACACGCTTCAGAACCCCTCATGAAATCGTCAAAGACAACGGACCCTAGTTCACGAGCTACAACTTCTGAAAGTTTTGCAAAGACTAGAACATCAAACTCTCCTATTCAGCACCACGATATCACCAATCAAACGGTCAAGCTGAGTCCACTAACAAGACGGTGGTGAACATGCTCAAGAAGCGCCTAGAAGACGCTCATGGGCGATGGGCAGAAGAGCTACACGGAGTACTCTGGGCCTACCAGACCACTCCGAAAACGGCCACCCAGGAGACTCCTTTCTCACTCGTCTACGGTGCTGAAGCAGTAATACCCACGGAGGTGCACGTAAGGACCACGATCTCTGAGTTCCTCTCCCGGGAAGAGAATGACGAGCTAATGTCTCTGAGTCTAGATCTACTCGATGAAAATAGAGAGGCGGTCCACCTTAGAAACGCGTCCTACCAGTTGAAAGTAGCCAAGAGCTATAACAAGAAGGTCAGATCCAGAACCTTCCAGAAAGGGGACTGGGTCCTAAGGTAATAGAGGTGCAGGGGGCAGGAGCCTATAAGCTGGAAGATAGCGACGGTAAGGTCCAACCCAACTGCTGGAACACCTTGCACCTCAAATTCTGTCACTTCTAAAGTAAGGTCCCCGGATCAAGCTTTATATATCACTACTATTATTATTATATATTTAAGTACACTGGTTTCCTACTCATATGTATGCGATAACGTCTCCGGACTAAGCTTATAAAATACATTATTAGTTACGGCTAAAGGGGTTATAGGAACTCCAATATACTTAAAGGGGCATACTAGCTAGGTCAGGCCCTAAGGGACCTTAGATCTTAGCAAAACCCATATACTAGTGAGACTACTCACATGGGTGTACGACATATAAGGAACAGGTCTGATCAACCCTATTACATTGTCTGCACCTCGGGCCCTGCGTAAAGGCTATAAGACCAAAAGTTACGTGGGGACCACTCGTACTAGTGCTACCCAAACCCTGCATTAAAGACGCGACGAGCTAAATACAATGCAGGGGGCATGACGTACAACTGCAAAGTACTGTAATCAGATGCTGACGGCTGATATGCAGGGAGAAAATGTGCGAAAAAACCGGTTAGCACCAAAAATTTAATACTTATCCAGACGTGGAAAGTAGTGTGTCTGGTGTGAAGTCGCTCCGCGGGGCAGGCCCACGCCAGCACCATAAGTCTGAGCGTGACCTTTTCTACAGAAAGGTAGAGTGCAGCATTGAGATTCATGAGAGTGGCCTATACCTCCGGGTGGCAGAGTGCGGTTTCTGAATAACATGATTGGTAGTGGTTCCCCCATGGGGAGCATAATACAATCAAAAACCTCCCATAATGCATACGGCCTCAGTGTCTATGAAGAACCTCCGGGTTCAATACGACCTCAGGGTCTATAACAACCTCCGGGTTCAGTACGGTCACAGGGTCTATAAAAGAACCTCCGGGTTCAACACGGCCTCATTGTCTATAAAGAACCTACGGGTTCAGCACACCCTCCGGGTCTGTAAGGAATCTCCGGATTCAAGATCACCTAAGGGTTGATCAAGGACTTTATGGTCTAAAACCGATCTTCGGATCGAATAAGAACCTCAGGGTTCAAGAATCTTTGAATCCAAATACCAACCTTCGGGTTTGCCAAGGACTTCAGGGTTCAAAGGCATCAACCTCCGGGTTCGAGGTATCCATCGGGTTTAATCACGGTCCTAGGACCTAAAGATTAAACCTCAACATTCAGAAACCTCAGGGTTCAATGAGCAAACCTTCGGGTTCAATAAAATGGCCTTCGGGCCTAGGTAAGGAACCTCAGGGTTCAAGGCCTTAAGAACTTCCGGGTTCTATGGCTCAAGAACCACAGGGTTCAAACCGAACTAGAACTCTAGGGTTCTAAGCAAGGATCTTTCATTTCAAAACTAAAACTCAGGTTTTTAATACTGGATCTAACCGAACTAGAACTCTAGGGTTTAGTCAGTTTACTAACAGGATCCAGGTCCTAGACTCTGATATCCTTCCAAGGGTCCAGCCCTTACAAGGGTCTAGCCCTTACAAGGGTCTAGCCCTTACAAGGTTCCAGCCCTTCCAAGGGTCCAACCCTTCCTATAAACCTACGCGTCCACCTAGACGTCCTTGCGTTCCGGAGATACAAAGTTTTCTTAACGAGATCTAGGCTCCTAGACTATCGACACGGTGACAGAACCCAGGCCCTGAAACCTCGAAAATCCGGAGTGGTGCAATCCTAGGGGGTAAGACTATCATCAGCTCCTAAGACCTTGCCTGATCTGATTAGGGTTATGGTCGGCCTTCGGCCCATAACCCGAGATAGGGAATTCCCCTATCTTAGAAGTAAAGGCAAGACAATCTCATTTGTAAAGGACGACTCTATGCTACTCACGACAAAAGACAGAAGCATAAAATAAATAGATTAAAGTCGGAGACCCTCGAGGGTCGGTACTTAAAAATCTGAAGGCACAAAGGCCTGAGGTTTAAAAACAAAACCCCGAAGGGTGAAAACAACAACAAAAGCCCAAAGGGCTCAAAAGATCAAGAGTTCAAGAGATAGAGAGATCAGGCCGTTGGAGAAGCAGCCGCGTCTTCAGATGTGGCAGGAGAGGTGTCTTTGGTAGCACCTGCTTCAGGGAGAGGCGGCTCATCATCAAATGATGGACGAGGCAGCCCAAGAATCTTGGTCTCAGACTACCTCACCAGCTTGTATCGATCGAACTCCACAGCCAGCTCCCACTTGTCTGTCTGCTCCTTGAGTCATTCCCTCATCAACTCCCAGCTAGCAATCACCTCGGCTCCACTCACGCCATCATCTTTTCGTCCTCAAAGGAATCCTTCTCCGACTTCAGCCCGCACAGCTCCTCCTGGGTCCCCTCCAATTGGCGCGTCAGAGCGGTATTATCAGCAGCAGTAGTAGCCTCGGCCTCCTTTGAATTCTTCAGCTTAAGCTGAAGGGATTTGTTCTCCTTCCCCAGAGCGAGGGCCTTATCCTTCTCCTCCCTAAGCCGAGCATTCAGATTCTCCATCTCTTTCTTGGATGATTGCTCAATCACCATATCCTCGAGATGGTGAATCTGAGACATAGCCTGCAAACAAACCACAGTGATCACCAATCCATATAACAAATGTGAAAGAAGGCGAAGACACGAGGTCTTACCTGGAGGAGATCACACTAGATGGTCTCGAAGGCTTTCGGGATGTCCCCAGAAGGAAGAAAGCTGGCGCTCTCAGGGAACGTCGTGGAGGACAGATCAGCCACACCCTTGGCCAGATCCACGCAAGGCTGAAGAGAGGGCTTTGGGGTCGATCCTGAGGCCCGAGTTCTCAGTCACCAGCAAAGGTCCCGACCTAACTCAATACGAGAAGACAAGGTACTCGAGGAAGACTCCGTTCTAAGAGAAAACTACCAAGGTTCAAGAATACACGTTATCCCTTGATTTCCACGAGCAAATCAAGGAATAAGGGGCAAACTGTTGGGGAAAATATCTAGACATACGTTTTCTCCAGCTTCCGGATAGGTCCACGACTTCCGGACCCTTGCTAAAGAAGAAACCAGGGACCAACCCCTGCCATTGGTCCGACCCCCTTGATTGGATCAACCCTTGGAGCAAAATAGAAGTTTTCCGTCTAAGGGGAAACTTCTATTTTTCCGATTATGGAAGAGTTCCTTTACATTCAACCGACGTCTACATCTATAAAATGGGAACCCAAACCTTAGAATAAGGGATGACTGTAACCGGAACCTAGTGATTATTATTAAGTTACTATAACGAAAACAAAAATATTGTGGGTTAAGTTAGATATATAATCCCACATCGAAAGGAACAAAAGTAATAGAGTTACATATATAAACAAGAAAACAATAAATCGATTGCCGAGCTCAGTAACGTGAGCTTGTAATCCTAGTGGAGGCCATTAAAGGTAATGGGACATTGGTTCAGTCAAAGTGATTAGAGGCGAATCGGGACTATCACTCCCGGATCCAAGCCACGAGCTGAGCCTTCCTTGTGATATAAGAGAGAAGGCTAGAGTCTTCATGGAACTCTTCTAGACGGGGGATAAAAGAGCATTAGATCTCATGTTTCACACACAGAGCTAGCGTTTACCTTCGATTCTAGCAGTCGATGGACCTCATAGGCTGAATCCCAATTTGGAACATTACCTTTTTCTTTTTTCTCCTAAACGGCAATCTTCCTTGCCAAACAAGTAATCGACATTGGTCCGTTCGGACCGAAATCCACAAGAAATCAGGTGCATAGTGTTTTCTGAAAATGTGCCTAAGAATTTCTTTTTATTTCTGAATACGTACATCTTTCTTGCCAGAGAAGTTATCGACATTGGTCCGTTCAGACCGCAATCCACAAGAAACAAGAGTGTTGTCTGAAAAACGTGCTTAATAATTACGTGACTAAATAATTAGCAGAATGTTGTATCACATGATCCCCCATTCATACATATTTTGGTGGAAAAGAGTGTGACATGATGTCCTGCTAGAAACATGTTAAATATGTTCTTACTCAGTCAAGGAATCTACACACTCAGAAGCTATAAACTAAGACATAGAAAGAGGAACACACACGTCCGCTGAAACAACCAATTAACCCGAAAAGAAGTCAAGAACGAGTTTCATTACCACTACTTGCTACAGATATCATCATTATTTCATTCTTCAAAACGATCCCACCTCCTAACCTTGTCTAGTCATCACCCGAGTCATAACTTTCAGAACAATTATCGACATCATAGACGTACTCATCGCTGTCATATGAGTAACCTTCCTCTAGACCTTCTTTTTCCTCTTCTTCTATGGTCATCTCAAAACCATCAAAAGGGAAATCATCGATTGGGTCGCAAGGCTCTCTCAACTCTTTGAAAATCTCAAGACATCGTTTCGCCATATCCCCATCAAAGTCTTATTATGAGATCTACAACTAAGGGGTCGCAGTGAGGCTGGTCGATTCCGCCGACCTCTTCTTCCGTGAATGTCACCGAACCAGTCCGTCCATCTCGAGGAGGAGACCGTGTGGGGTACTTTGCACTCGACTCGGCCTTCCGTTGGTAGGCTTTGATGGCCGAGACCGAGTCCTTGCAGTACTGCGATCCCCCGATGATCATGTTTACCCTTCTGCGGGAGTTATCGTTCCCCATATCATCCGGTCTCCTTTCGCGTTTATCTCCTGCCTGATTTTTAGGAGAAGAGTTTTCCGCGGGAGGATTTTTATCGGGTTTTGGCGGACGGTCGGAGTCGAGGATTAAATCCTTAACGCTGGTCCAGAGAGTTCTCCAGCAAGCAGTTTCGCGGCCAGTCTTGCCCCAAGGACTTTACAGTTATTCGTGGAGTGACCCGAGGTCTGATGGAACTCGCATTAGACGTTTTTATCGTAACTCTGGTTACGGTTCCACGTGTTCCCCGAAGTTCTGCCTTGCTCCGGATTGATCGCGTAGTTATGCGCGCCTTGGAGTTCTTCTCCCTCGTGATGGACGTACTTGTCGTTACGAGAGGTCTTCTTCTTTGACTTCGGATCCGCGTCTTTCAAAGATTTCCTTGTCGGCTTATGTTTTTGGGACAGGACTTTCGCCTCTTCTTCGATCATTATGTAATCCGAGGCCTTATGGAGGGCGTCCTGGATCGTGCGAGGTTTTTCGAGTGTTATCCACTTTCTGAACTTCGACTTGTACTAGAGCGCCTTTCTAAGCGCGTTAATGGCGACTTTGTCGCTGATTCCGCTATCCTTCGACATGATCAGTTTAAACCGGCTCATGAACTCTCGGAGAGGCTCGCCCTCTTCCTGGGTTAGGCTCCAGAGATCGACATCAGAAGTTTTTCTATCTATGAACATAGAGTACTTAAGGAGAAATTCCGATGCGAGTTGGCGAAAGCTTCCGATGGAGTTTCGCTTCAACCGGGAGAACCACTTGAGCGCCGCTCCTTCGAGATTTTCGACGAATAGGCGGTAGTAGCCGGCGTCTTTTTCACTTTCTCTGATTCTAGCTCTTCCCATAGTGATATGGAATGCATGGAGGTGCGCCTTAGGGTAGGTTGTACCGTTATAAATCGGTATCTTGAGCTTCCCCGGATTTGACACCTTGGTTTCGGAGATGCGCGCGGTAAAGGGCGTTTTACGAGCCACCTCGAGTAGCCTATCAATTTCTGGGGAAGCAATCGTAGCGTGGTGAATCTGCGATTTCACGGCCCTTACTTCCGCGGCGGTCTTGGTGATGTAATCGCGGAGATCGCGGATATTCGGATTCTCTCTAGCGGTCTTCCGAGCTTGTCGGCGTTCGCGGCGAGTGATCTCGGTTTGCCTTTCGGCTAGCTCCTCCTGTTCGACCCAGTAGAGGTTTTCCTCTTCTTCCGTCATGGGTTTTTCGAACGGAGAATTCTCCCGAGCCGACCGGCGGCGGGTTCTTCTTGGATGGACGTCGGTGTCTTCCTCGGAATCATCGCTGGGCTCCAAATCGATGCGCTTGACTTCATCCACCTCGGTGTCCTTTTCGGACGGCGGAGGATTTTCTGAGTTGCTCTTCTCGACAGAGGATGTCTTGCTAGGGTTTTGTCCGGAAGAACGTTCCTGCGAGGTTCCAGGCCTATCATGTGGGGTTGCGAACTCTAGTCTTTTCCGCGGAGTTTCGTAGCTCCGCGAGGGAGGACTGCGCGGGCCCTTGCCGTTAGTGTTTGAACCTGTTTGGTTTGGGTTCCCATGAGTTTATCCTGCTCTTCCGACCTCTTTTCGTAGGCGGCAAGCATCTTCTTGATCTTGTCGAGTGTCGTGGCGTTAGCAGGTGCGTTGGCCGCGGTTACATTCGCTGCTGGAGTGTTCAAGGCGTCCTTGCTTGCTCCGTTGAGGGGAGTTTGCAAGTTCGTTGTGTCGTCGACAGTCATGTCATGTTGAGCGTCTGCTGGTCGTGAGTAAGATTGATCCGTACCCCCCTCCTTCTAGCGCCAAATTGTGGGAACCGAAATTCGCACTGTCAATGTTTCGTATAATTTAGGAAACTAGGAAAACCCTAATTTCCCAGAGGTCCCGGATATCTGAGAAACCACACGCCAAGCAATCAGAACACGAAATAAACGAGAATAAAAATAAGAAATCGTAAAAAGAGCAAAGAAGGATCTTATTCCGAGTTTGCTTTTGAGCGTAACAACAAGGTAACGTGCTTCGGCTACGAGAGCAGTCGGCAAGATTCCTAGTCTACTATCCGAAGGTTGCTAAACCTAATTGAGTCGCAGCTCAAATAACAAAAACGAAAAAATTCCTAAATCGCTCTAAGTGCTAGTTTGCTTTGAGAAAAGTCTCTCTTATGCCTCTCGCCTTGAGCTCCTTATGTACTCCCTCCTAGGTCGGTTTATGCTTCCCTCTTTTGCCCTTAAGCCGTCATAGTCCGAAAAATGGAAATATTCCATTTTTTCCGATCTTCATGATTATCTGCGGAAAGTTTCCATTTATCCGCGGAAACTGATGTTTATCCTCCAATCATAAACCAGCTCTAAACGGAGCTGTAATCGCTATAGCGACCGAGCGTGGTTCCGTGATCCGATCGCTATAGCAATCGAGCTCTTGTTCGTGACTCGGTCGCCATTGCGACCGAGTTTGTGCCGTGGACTGAAGTTAATCGTCCAAGCGTCTAAAACCATCGCGATGCTACGATGCTTTTAGGATGTTTGTTTGCGGATGTTTGGACCTTCGATAATATCGTATTATTGATTTAAGAAATCGTTGATTTCTTAAATCGTTGATTTCTTAAATCGTTGATTTCTTAAATCGTTGATTTCTTAAATCGTTGATTAAGAAATCATTGATTTCTTAAATTGTTGATTAAGAAATCATTGATTAAGAAATCGTTGATTTCTCAAATCGTTGATTAAGAAATCATTGATTTCTTAAATCGTTGATTAAGAAATCATTGTTTTAAGAATTCTTTTTTTAAAACAAGATTTTCCGGCAAGTTTTTCGTATAAGTTTTTCGTATAAGTTTTCCTTTCTTGAAAACAAAGAAAATCTTAAGTTTATAATTTTTAACGGATATATGGATGCCAACTTTGCCTTGTCCGATTTCGACCCCACCAGGGTCGGTGAGATGTTCTTTCACCATCGCGTGGAGTGTTGAGCGAAGCCATAGGTCGAACCTTAGTTCGAAACCGCTTTCGCTTGTTGCTGGTTTCACCGAGGGTCTGGTTTTCTTTTCGGAGGACAAGATTCTCCGCTTCTATAGCGTCTATCTTCTCGGCGCTTTGCTGCAGTTGCTTGGAGTGTTCCTTAACTTGATCTTTTAGGGTTTGAACTTCTAGAAGAAGTTCATGACCTCCAGGCGTGGTCTCCCGAGCTTTGGGAAGATCGGTAACCTGACTTTGAAGGATCTCGAGTCAGTTGAGGAGTTCGATCTCCCTCGAGGTCATCTCCGATTGGTTAGTATCGTTCTCTAGTGCCATCGTCACGTAGTTGGATTACTCCCCCCCTTCTAGCGCCAAACTGTTATGGTATTTTTGTGTAGGGTCGTTTAAGTACTACGGAACACTAGAAGATTGATGTGAGAAGAATAGAAATCGAGGCAGAAGAGATGTTTATTGAGTATATGATTAAGGACTACAACATTTGGTGTATAAACCCTAATTCTAGTCTCCTAAACTCTAATCTCTTAGCCTCTAAAAGTCGATCCCTTGTTCTAGGGTTTGGACTCCCCTTTTATAGATGTAGACGTCGGTTTAATGTAAAGGAACTCTTCCATAATCGGAAAAATGGAAGTTTCTCCTTAGGCGGAAAACTTCTATTTTTCTCCAAGGGGGTCGGACCTATGGCTGGGGTTGGTCCCTGGTCTCTTCTTGAGCAAGGGTCCGGAAGTCGAGGACCTATCCAGAAGCTGGAGAAAACTTATGTCTGGATATTTTTCCCCAGCAGGGATATCCCGAAAGCTTTCTAGGTCATCCAATTCGATCTCCTCCAGGTACGACATTGTGTCTTCTTTTCCTTTCACCTTTGCTACATGGATTGGTGATCATTGTGGTTTGTTTGCAGGCAATGTCTCAGGTTCACCATCTCGAGGATATAGTGAATGCGCAATCATCCAAGAAAGAGATGGAGAATTTGAATGCTCGGCTTAGGGAGGAGAAGGATAAGGCCCTGGCTCAGGGGAAGGAGATCAAGTCCCTTCAGCTCAAGCTGAAGAATTCAAAGGAGGAAGAAGCTGCTACTGCTGCTGAGAATACCGCTCTGACTCGCCAATTGGAGGAGACCCAGGAGGAGCTGTGTGGGCTGAAGTCGGAGAAGGAGTCCTTTGAGGACGAAAAGATGATGGCTGTGACTGGAGCTAAGGTGATTGCTCGCTGGGAGTTGATGAGGGAATGGCTTAAGGAGCAGACCGACAAGTGGGAGCTGGCTATGGAGTTCGAGCGATAAAAGCTGGTGAGGGAGTCTGAGGCCAAGCTGCGTGGATTGCCTCCCCCTTCATTTGATGATGAGCCGCCTCTCCCTGAAGCGGGTGTTGCCAAGGAGACTTCCCCTGCTCCATCTGAAAACGCGGCTGCTTCTCCAACGGCCTGATCTCTATCTCTATCTCTTGAACTTTTGAGCCCTTTGGGCTTTTGTTGTTGTTTTCACCCTTCGGGGTTTTACTTTTATACCTCAGGCCTTCGTGCCTTTAGACTGTTTAAGTACTGACCCTCAAGGGTCTTGAACTTTTAATCTATTTTTTATGCTTCTGTCTTGCATTCTAGGACCATCATCTTTTGTCGCGAGTGGCATAGAGTCGTCCTTTACAAGTGAAATCGTCTTGCCCTTGTTTTCTAAGATAGGGGAGTTTTCTATCTCGGGTTATGGGCCGAAGGCCGACCATAACTATAATCAGATCAGGCAAGGTCTTAAGGGCTGATGATAGCCTTGTCCCTAGGATTGCACTGTTTCGGATTTTCGAGGTTCAGGGCCAATCGACTCCTCGAAAGCCAAGGGGCTTAATCCTCGTTAGATTTAGAAGACTTCGTATCTCCGGAACATAAGGACGTCTAGGTGGACGCTTAGGCTTCTGGGAAGGGTTGGACCCTTGGAAGGGCTGGACCCTTGGAATGATGTCAGAGTCTAGGACCTGGATCCTGTTAGTAAACTGACTGAACCCTGAAATTATTAAAGAAGCGTTAGACCTTGTAATCCAGTATTAAAAAAACCTGAGTTTTAGTTTTGGAATGAAAGATCCTTGCTTAGAACCCTAGAGTTCTAGCTTGGTTTGAACCTTAGGGTTCTTGAGCAATAGAACCCGGAATTTCTTAAGGCCTTGAACTATGAGGTCCCTGTTGGGCCCGAATATGGCCCGATAGCTGACTAGTGAATAATAAAAGATGGTAACAGGCCGCGACAGGCCCATCACGAATTCGATATCTGAAAGGAGCTAAACTGGAGCCGGAGGCCGAGAGCTAAAGACTTTTATCAAAGAGGTCACGGTAAAGAGGAAGCTCACATCGTAACAGAAGGAGCGCAGGACTCGGTCAAAGGGAAGCAGTTACGGATTCCTCAATAAGCGGAGAAGATCTCGGGAATCAGTTGGTGACGATCAAGCGGGACCTGAGGCTATTTAGAGAGAAGGCAAATCAAGAGAGAGGATCAATTCAATCCATATTTCACTCGATACTCTGAAAACATTCTTATTATTGTAACATTCTTATAATCTTTGTATTCATCAAAGATCATCTCTTGTAAACCTTCTTTTACCAAAAATCATTAATACAAATCACAGTTCATTCAACAAGTTCTTACGGGATTCAATCCACGATTATCTTTCCCTAATCCTTTCCTAAACTATAAACCTGACCTAAAATCAGGAGCTGGCTACCTCTACCCAACCTAGAACTAACCTAGACAACCCAAAATAACAATCAATATAGCCTTAGAAGGAAATCTAAACTAAGGCTAAGCAAACCGTTACTAAGTTAGACTTGGCCTCCTGCCATGATCTAACTTCAAGTAATGGGACCTGCATGAAAACAAGTCAACAACCAATATCCAATCAACAATCACAAACTACTATCTAATCAACAAGTTACTAAGTTAGACTTGGCCTCCTGCCATAATCTAACTTCAAGTAACAGGAATCTGCAAGCAATTCAATCAACCACAAACACAATCACCATAATACTCATCAGTCGAGAATAACATAAATAAGATAAGCAGTAGAATATAATCCACCATTAGCATAATAATAAATATATGCCTCACTATGGCTATACTTAATATCACAACCGTACTCCTCACTTTCTCAACCACGGAACACCTAAACTCACAGCCACAAAGGCACGCGAGCTAGAACATCCAATGAAACTGACATGTAACCCCGATAAGGTGGCACATGACGAAACATGCTTTCTAGCAACCTCTCCGTACAGAGCATGCTTTATGCAACCTGTCTGCCCAGCCGCGTAGGGACATACTCTAGCAACCTTCCTTGCCGCAAACTAACATGTAATACCCACAAAGGATACCACATGACGGAGCATGCTTTTTAGCAACCTCCCCGTATAGAGAATGCTTTATACAACCTCTCTGCCAAGACGCATGGGGACATGCTTACGTAACTTTCCTTGCCGCGTAGCATTGCTGATCAGGCAAGCTATCAACACAACTCAACATCATACCAATAGTACCAGGAGTCCAGCCTGTATGGCTTAGGACCCCGAGTAGTAACATATAATAACAATACCAACATTAATCAAATCAACAGGTTAGTCACTCCATTACCAATAGCTGACTAACCTCAACAAGCATAAATAAACAAGCAAGCATCTAATCTATCAAGCAACTACTCAATCAAACCGTTACCCAGATAGTTAAGCCTCCTGCTATGAAACTATCTTTAAAGATAACGGGAACCTGCACTCAACCAGATAACCAAGCAAGAATAGAAAACATGATGCATCCTAGCCCTAGTCCTAGTCAGGTTATTAACTCAGTCTTAATTCCTTTCATCTCAACTTAGCCCTTGCTAAGCTGAGTCCAATTCATAAATAAAATAACCCTAAGGACTCTACCATGAAATAGTGTGATCTAATCTAATCTATAATCTATGTGCATACTCGATCTAACCTAAGTTCCAAGTGGAACTCAAACAAAACCAACTCACAGTTTTCTTTGCCGATAAGCAGCTGGTTGATCGGAGAGGACTTAGCCAAAACCCAACCTCGACATCTTGAATGGACTGGAGTGGACTGATCTTGACTTTGACAGAACCTCCCCTGATACTGGTATGGACAGAACTCAACTCGAACAGAACCTTCCCTAGCTGCTGGATGATTCCTTCGGACTTTCGGCAGAGTATCGAGCTTCAGATCTTCGACTAAACTGAACCCATGGATCCGAACTAACCTTGGAAAGCACCTCCACTTGATCACCAAGGAATATGGTAGACTTGGACGAATTGATTTGGACAGAACCTTCCCTAGCTGCAGGGTAATACTTCAGAACTTCTCGGCAGAGTTTCGGACCTCGAAAATGCTCTAGAACTCTCAAAACAACTCGAAACCTCTTGATTTCATTTTTCTACTTTCTCTCTCTCTCTCTAGCTTTGTTTTGAACTGACTTTGGGTGTGGAATGATGAATGAAACGAGCAGGGGGGTTGGGTATATATAGGATACACCAACCAGTAAGATCGCCCCACCCGAGCGCCTGTGTGTCGTCATGCATGCTTCCGGTTGCATGTGCGGCGAAACCTCGTGCTCCACATGTCTTTCTGCATGACTCAGTAACATGCAGAGAGACACATCCAAGTCCATATGGCGTTCAGCATGGATGGAGTGCATGCATCGCGACACACGAGCCCCCTGGGTGTCGGTTCGCATGCGCATATCGCAGATACGGAAGCACCTCGTGCTACGACTTGTCAAGCTGCATGGGAATGGTTCATGCACGCCTACACCTCCTCCTTGTGTTGACACTCAGCTGTTTAGGGGATAGACATCACGTCCTGACCACTTAGATCAAGCCACCTTGAGCTTCTCGGTCGATTTGTGCGGTTTCGGTCCTTCCGGTGAATTTTAGACCCGCGATCATTCTTGAATATTTTTCCGCTCCCATTCTGATGCTCTGAATACTTTTAATAAACTCCATAGGAATCCTGATCTTGAATAAAAATATTTTCTGAGCCTCCGGCTTCCTCGGAAAATCCATAATACCGAAATTAGGGTTTTCGCCCAACTTCGGGTTTTCCCGTCGTGCTTCGATCCTGTCGTGCTTGCTTCCCGTCCTGCTTACTTCCCGTCCTGCTTCCGACTTATAATGTCTTCAGAATAATATTTTACTCATACGAAGATTTTCCGAGAAAACTTCGCGATGAAGAAACGTCGGTCTTCAAAAACGTCGAGCTTTTAAACAGTTGTGCTTCCAAAAATGTGATGCTTCCAAAACGACCGTCTGATCAATCTAAGACACTTCTAATAATGGTAGAGCAGCTTATCTGACTCCTGGTTCACTCACGATCAATTCTTCGACCACGTCGTTCTTCGAAACTTCTCGATCGATCCTTATCGCCCGCGATTCGACCTCCAAGTTGATGCTCGACCAATCTTCTATTTTCTCTGAACCATGTTGAGTTTGAAATGATCAAAAATCAACATTCCTCCTCATCTTTTGATTCCCAAAATCTTGGCTCCAAACTCCGACTTTGTCGATCTCGACCATTTTACCCTGAAGGACGGGTTATCACATTCTCCCCCCCCCTTAATAGAATTCGTCCTCGAATTCTTAAGTGTGTAACTGCTGAGCTTCACGACATGCTGTCCCTTGATGACTATCTCTCCTTGGATCACTTCATCTCGCGGTCTTGATCACTTGATATGCTTCTTTATCGGTTTGCCCTTGATGTCTCCCTTTCGGTTTCTTTGGTTTCCACCCAGACTTCTGGTTCTGAACTTGCTCTATCTTGATTCTTCTTTCATAATGAACTCATCTCCATATCGCTATACTCTGTCCACCAAATTTCTTGAGTGTCCTCCTCAAGGTCTCCACAATCGTCTTCATATCTCTTCAGTTGGATGATCGGTGGATCATCTTCTGACCGTCGCTCTGCCATAAAGCTCACCATCCTTGCATCTGATTACTCAAACCCTTTCTTCTCCCAAAACTGATGAAGTCTTTCCCCAATGAAGTCTCGTTCCCACTTATCCAGTCCATACCACCGTCCAGTCCCTCTGAACCTGTCTTCACTCTTTATCTTTGGGTTTTTGGCCTTGATCTCTCTACACTTTAAGGTTTCCACCATTAAAGTGCCGATCAACGAACACACTTACAAGCTGCAACTCAATAGAACACTCAAACGCAAGTTAGTCAACAATTAACCCAACAAATACTAACAACCTAACCGCAAAACTAACCAAACAACCTGGCAATTCTATACTCCACTATCTAATCCTAATTCTTAAAACAATAAATCCTATCGCTGGACGTGACCGGTTTCCTTAATGCTTTTTGTGACTCATTTGACTCGATAAAATATTTGAAAACCGATTAAATCATGAGTTCCGGAAGCATGGACGTAACCATGCTCTGATACCACCTCTGTAACACACCCGAACCGTCCTAGACATAGGTCGAACCACCGGCCAACAATCAAACAAGAACATGACCGACGGAGCGACCAACGCCAAGGGTTGGAGATGAAAGGCCCTTCGGATTGCCTGAAATTTTATTTTCCTACTCCTTTGTTCCTCTGTCGAACAAAAAGGGTTTTTATCAAATCTGGTCTCGGGGTGGTGAACCTTTGGTTGACGAGCCTCCTAGGGGTATCCGGGAGAGTTTCCCTTTAAAAGACTCTTGGAATAGGAGATACGTGTTTATGAAGGTCAATGATGCTCCGCTCTATCCGCTCTTCTGGCGATCCGTTGGTATGTTTCTCCTTCTCTTATCAGGATAGATCTTCTATTACCGCCTTATCTCATATAGCGTTTTTGCAGAGGTCTTTCGGCCAGTGTTTCCAGCTGGCGAGACTTTAGTGAAGTTGGCGAAAGGCATTCCCAGGAAATTTCGTTGGATCCTATTCCTGATGAGTCAGATGTCTTTGCGCCACAGCCGTATTTGGGGTAAGATATCTCCTCTTTCCTTCTGATGGATATGAATATGATCATGACCTCTTGCTATGCTGACTTCAGGTGGGATTCCCAGGGCTTCAATATCATCAGTCTATGATGAATACTGTAGAGCCAAGCCTCATAGGAGACGATCTCATGCCTCATCTTCTTTCGTTTCTTCGGTCGCAACTTTATCAACCCCGAGGAGTGCTGAGGGCAACAGGTTGTTTGGTCTACGCCGGCGTGTTCAGCCGCATGAAGAATTTCTTTTCCCTCGTAACCACCTTCGGGAAGTGATAACCCATCAAGCTTTGACCGTGCAGCGGGCCCGAGAGCAAGCTCGTTGGGAGCTCATGAAGGAGTGGTCAGAGAGAAGCATCAATCGTTGGGGACCCGTTGGGGAGCATAATCGGCGCCTGTTGGTGAACGGAAGAGGTGGATTTGGCGCTTTCCCTCCGGTTCATGGGGAAAAATATCCAGGCATAAGTTTTCTCCAGCTTCCGGATAGGTCCTCGACTTCCAGACCCTTGCTTAAGAAGAAACCAGGGACCAACCCCTGCCATAGGTCCGACCCCCTTGATCGGACCGACCCTTGGAGCAAAATAGAAGTTTTCCGCCTAAGGAGAAACTTCCATTTTTCTGATTATGGAAGAGTTCACCATACTTTAAACCGACGTCTACAACTATAAAAGGGGAGCCCAAACCCTAGAACAATGGATCGACTTTCAGAGGCTAAGAGATTAGAGTTTAGGCGACTAGACTAGGTTCATACACAAACGTTGTAGTCCCGAATCATAGACTCAATAAGAACATCTCTTCTAGCCTCGATTTCTTGCTTTCTATTACAAATCTTCTAGTGTTCCGTAGTACTAAAAAGACCCTACACAAAAATACTATAACAGTTTGGCGCTAGAAGGAGGGGAGTAATCCAACTACGTGACGATGACACTAGAGGATGATATTAATCAAGCCGAGATTACCCTGAGGGAGATCGAGCTCCTCAACCGGCTCGAAACCCTTCAAAGTCAGATCACCGACCTCCATAAAGTTCAGGAGACCATGCCTGGAGGTCACGAACTTCTCCAAGAAGTTCAAACCCTAAAAGATCAACTTAGAGAACACTCCAAGCAGCTACAGTAGATCACTGAGAAGCTAGACGCCATGGAGGCAGAAAATCTTGTCCTTCGACAAGAGAACCAAAACCTTGGCAAAACCAGCAACAAACGAAAGTGATTCCGAACTAAGGTTGACGTATGGCTTCGCTCAATACTCCTCGCGATGGTGAAGGAACGTCTCGCCGACCCATCAACACCAATGACGAACCCGATGGCCGAGAGGCCGCTCATGACGCGACCCGGGTGCAAGTGGATAGTGATTCCGATATGGAAGATGAAGAATACTCACCTGAAGATCCCACGATCTCAGATCCAGCTATAGCTGCCTACCTCGAAAGGGTGGTCTCCGAAAGGTTCGACACCATTCAATCTATGGTAGAAAGGCTTCCAGGGGTAGCTCCCCCTATCCGGAGGAGTAATCCAGGGTCCTATTCCGATACACCTTTCGTGGAAGAGATTGCCTCGGTAGAGATTCCGCACAAGTTCTCCTTCCCGAGCATAAAGATGTATGAAGGTATAGGAGATCCCGACTGTAACACCCACGAACCGTCCTAGACATAGGTCGAACCACTGGCCAACAATCAAACAAGAACATGACCGACAGAGCGACCAACGCGAAGGGTTGGAGATGAAAGGCCAACCGGCCAGCCAACAATCAAACAAGAACATGACTGACCGTCCAACCCAACACCATGGTCCGGAAGCGCTACGTGACGGGCTAGGGACGATCCGGTCAGAGTCACAAAATTTACTCCACGACTTAGACCAGTTCATCCACTAACTCGTCCCGCTAACTCAAGGAATAAGGCTTTGCAACCCATATCGAGAGTTAATGGTTTCCGTTAGATCAAGGCCTAAGGCTTTTCAACCCGTACAACGACCTAACGTTGTGTTAGACCGGACTAGTCAAATATCAGAGTACTCATGAAGCGCATATAAAACAAATACTTTATTGGTTCAACGAAATATTCATACAGCAAACCAATTCAAGACTGGCGCCCGGCCTAATGCCAAATCGAGTCAACTAAACATAAATCAAAATACCGTTTACAAAAGGCAAGAAAATCTAGACCGGTTGTCCTAACGTCCAGCACCAAGCTATCCGATCGTCCTACTAAAGAAACCTGCAAAAAGGATAACGGAGATGGATGAGTAACGTAATGTTACTCAGTGAGCTGGCTACCTCTACCCCAACCTAGAACTAACCTAGACAACCCAAAATAACAATCAATATAGCCTTAGCAAGAAATCTAAACTAAGGCTACGCAAACCGTTACTAAGTTAGACTTGGCATCCTGCCATGATCTAACTTCAAGTAACGGGACCTGCATGAAAACAAGTCAACAACCAATATCCAATCAACAATCACAAACTACTATCTAATCAACAAGTTACTAAGTTAGACTTGGCCTCCTGCCATAATCTAACTTCAAGTAACAGGAACCTGCAAGCAATTCAATCAACCACAAACACAATCACCATAATACTCATCACTCGAGACTAACATAAACTAGATAAGCAGTAGAATATAATCCACCATTAGCATAATAATAAATATATGCCTCACTATGGCTATACTTAATATGACAACCTTACTCCTCACTTTCTCAACCACGGAACACCTAACTCACAGCCACAAAGGCACACGAGCTAGAACATCCAATGAAACTGACATGTAACCCCGATAAGGTGGCACATTACGAAACATGCTTTCTAGCAACCTCTCCGTACAGAGCATGCTTTATGCAACCTCTCTGCCCAGCCGCGTAGGGACATACTAAAGCAAACTTCCTTGCCGCAAACTAACATGTAATACCCACAAAGGATACCACATGACGGAGCATGCTTTCTAGCAACCTCCCCGTACAGAGCATGCTTTATGCAACCTCTCTGCCAAGCCGCATGGGGACATGCTTACGTAACTTTCCTTGCCACGTAGCATTGCTGATCAGACAAGATATCAACACAACTCAACATCATACCAATAGTACCAGGAGTCCAGATTATATGGCTTAGGACCCCGACTAGTAACATATAATAACAATATCAACATTAATCAAATCAACCGGTTAGTCACTCCCTTACCAATAGCTGACTAACCTCAACAAGCATAAATAAACAAGCAAGCATCTAATCTATCAAGCAACTACTCAATCAAACTGTTACCCAGATAGTTAAGCCTCCTGCTATGAAACTATCTTTAAAGATAACGGGAACCTGCACTCAACCAGATAACCAAGCAAGAATAGAAAACATGATGCATCCTAGCCCTAGTCCTAGTCAGGTTATTAACTCAGTCTTAATTCCTTTCATCTCAACTTAGCCCGTGCTAAGCTGAGTCCAATTCATAAATAAAATAACCCTAAGGACTCTACCATGCAATAGTGTGATCTAATCTAATCTATAATCTATGTGCATACTCGATCTAACCTAAGTTCCAAGTGGAACTCAAACAAAACCAACTCACAGTGTTCTTTGCCGATAAGCAGCTGGTTGATCGGAGAGGAGTTAGCCAAAACCCAACCTCGACAACTTGAATGGACTGGAGTGGACTGATCTTGACTTGGACAGAACCTCCCCTGATACTGGTATGGACAGAACTCAACTCGAACAGAACCTTCCCTACCTGCTGGATGATTCCTTCGGACTTTTGGCAGAGTATCGAGCTTCAGATCTTCGACTGAACTGAACCCATGGATCTGAACTAACCTCGAAAAGCACCTCCACTTGATCACCAAGGAATATGGTAGACTTGGACGAATTTATTTGGACAGAACCTTCCCTAGCTGCAGGGTAATACTTCAGAACTTCTCGGCAGAGTTTCGGACATCGAAAATGGTCTAGAACTCTCAAAACAACTCGAAACCTCTTGCTTTCTTTTTCTACTTTCTCTCTCTCTCTCTATCTTTGTTTTGAACTGAATTTGGGTGTGGAATGATGAATGAAACGAGAAGGGGGTTGGGTATATATAGGATACACCAACCAGTGAGATCGCCCCACCCGAGTGTAACACCCCCGAACCGTCCTAGACATAGGTCGAACCACCGGCCAACAATCAAACAAGAACATGACCGACGGTGCGACCAACGCCAAGGGTTGGAGATGAAAGGCCAACCGGCCAGCCAACAATCAAACAAGAACATGACTGGCCGTCCAACCCAACACCATGGTCCGGAAGCGCTACATGACGGGCTAGGGACGATCCGGTCAGAGTCACAAAATTTACTCCACGACTTAGACCAGTTCATCCACTAACTCGTCCCGCTAACTCAAGGCATAAGGCTTTGCAACCCGTATCGAGAGTTAATGGTTTCCGTTAGATCGAGGCCTAAGGCTTTTCAACCCGTACAACGACCTAATGTTGTGTTAGACCGGACTAGTCATATATCAGAGTACTCATGAAGCGCATATAAAACAATTACTTTATTGATTCAAAGAAATATTCATACATTGAATAATTCGAGACCGGTCCCGGCCTAACGCCAAAATCGAGTCAACTAAACGCAAATCAAAAATACCGTTTAACAAAAGGCAAGCAAATCTACACCGGTGGTCCTAACGTCCAGCACCAAGCTATCCGATCGTCCTACTAAAGAAACCTGCAAAAAGGACAACGGAGATGGATGAGTAACCTAATGTTACTCAGTGAGCTGGCTACCTCTACCCCAACCTAAAACTAACCCAGACAACCCAAAATAACAATCAATATAGCCTTAGCAAGAAATCTAAACTAAGGCTACACAAACTGTTACTGAGTTAGACATGGCCTCCTGCCATTGCCTAACTTCGAGTAACAGGACCCTGCATGAAAAACAAGTCAACAACCAATCCCCTAGTTGACCATATATACGCCTGAGTTCAATACTCGTGTAGTGTTAGACACCTAGACTATACAAATATCATCAATCGGTCGACCAACAATCAAACAAGAACATGATCGGCCAACCAATGATACCACATAGCTTTAATATCCACCACCCTTCACAAGCAATCCTTCAGACACATACATGCCAACATCAGGCCTACACTAACCAATCAACACCAATCAACAATCACAACTACTATCTGATAAACCGGTTACTAAGTTAGACTTGGCCTCCTGCCAGAATCTAACTTCAAGTAACAGGAACCTGCAAGCAAATCAATCAACCACAATCACAATAACAAGATACTAAACTACGACTCGATCTAATACGTAACACCGTATATCAGTGTTACACTTACTCTAGGGTTCCACAACCCTCTACGACACTCTAATAAAACACAACACTCTAACCAATACTCTAACCAATACTCTAGCCCGGGAAATGGTGATTTCGTGTTCATCCCCAAAATCGGCAACATCCTAACTTCCTACCACAAAGGCCAGAAGAGAGGAACTTTCAACCGACCGCGGCCCACAGTCATTCGGGTCACCGCTCGACAGCCCACAGTCCTTCGGGTCACTGTCCCATTACACCGTCGTGTAATCACTCAGCCATAGGCCATGATCCCGTCTCTCTGAGTCATCCCGATCCAGCGAATAAGGGGTTTCCTTAAACCCGCTAAATACGAGGCAGCGAGGAAACACTAATCAACCCTAAACAAGCCTAGTATGGGCGGGTTACGCACATACTGTCGGCAACACACACACAACACTATCCTAGATTCTAGACTCTACAACTATCAACTAGTACCAGTAATCCGGCCTATATGGCCTAAGACTACTAATACCATCATCTAACTACACAACAATATCAACAATAAACAACTCAACCGGTTAGTCACTCCCTTACCAAGAGCTGACTAACCTCAATCAACAAGATTAATTAAACAAGCAAGCATTAAATCTATCAAGCAAACTACTCTATCAAACCGTTACCCAGATAGTTAAGCCTCCTGCTATGAAACTATCTTTAAAGATAACGGGAACCTGCACTCAACCAAATATCCAAGCAAGAATAGAAAACATGATGCATCCTAGCCCTAGTCCTAGTCAGGTTATTAACTCAGTCTTAATTCCGTTCATCTCAGCTTAGCCCGTGCTAAACTGAGTCCAGTTCAATAATAAAACCCTAAGGACTCTACCATGCAATAGCGTGTTCATTCTAACCTATAATCTATATGCATACTCAATCTAACCTAAGTTCCAAGTGGAACTCAAACAAAACCAACTCACAAAACTACCCTAGATTCCAAGTGGAATCCAAACAAACCAACTCACAGTGTTCTTTGCCGATAAGCAGCTGGTTGATCGGAGAGGACTTAGCCAAAACCCAACCTCGACATCTTGAATGGACTGGACTGGACTGATCTTGACTTGGACAGAACCTCCCCTGATACTGGTCTGGACAGAACTCAACTCGAGCAGAACCTCCCCTAGCTACTGGACGATTTCTTCGGACTTTCGACAGAGTATCGATCTTCAAATCTTCGACTGAACTGAACCCATGGATCTGAACTGACCTTGGACAGCACCTCCACTTGATCACCAGAGAATATGACTGACTTGGACGAATTGATTTGGACAGAGCCTTCCCTAGGCACTCACTCGAAATCAGTAGAGAAACTGATCTCGAAAACTCTCTAAAACGCTCGAAAAAGATCGGAACCTCTTACTTCTATTTTCTACTTTCTCTTTCTCTCTAGCCACGTTTGGGAGTGATTTTGGTGTGTGAGGAATGAATGAAATGAGCAGGGGGTCGTGGGTATATATAGGTATCATCAGCGAATCAGATCAAAGGTGGTGGCAGCGCGTGTGTCGCTTCGCATGGCTCTGGACGCATGCGTCGCGGCACCTCGTGCTCCACATGTCTGGATGCATGACCAGGATGTCATGCTAAGTGACACCACGCCTTCCATGTGTCTGATCCACGTCCTGACCTCATCCAGTTCGACACCACAGCGCACACATGTCGATCTGCATGCTTTGATAGCAGGTTGAGCGGCACCTCGTGCTTCTGTGTGTCAAGCTGCATGTTCTGGCTTCATGCACGGCGACACCTCGAGCTTCCCTTGACACTCAGCTGGTTAAGAGATAGACATCACGTCCTGATCACTTAGATCAAGCCACCTCGAGCTTCTCGGTCGATTTGTGCGGTTTCGGTCCTTCCGGTGAATTTTCGACCCGCGATCAATCTTGAATATTTTTCCGCTCCCGTTCTGATGCTCTGAATATTACTAATAAACTCCATAGAAATTCTTAACTTGAAGAAAAATATCTCCCGAGCCTCCGGCTTCCTCGAAAAATTCCGCAATACCGAATTTAGGGTTTTCGGCCAACTTTAGGTTTTCCCGTCGTGCTTGCTTCCCGTCATGCTTGCTTCCCGTCCTGCTTGCTTCCCGTCCTGCTTCCGACTTATAATGTCTCTGAAATAATATTCCGCTCTTACGAAGTTTCGGAGAAAACTTAGTGGCTAAGTCACGTCATGCTTCGAAAACGTCGAGCTTCTATCCCGTCGTGCTTCCAAAAATGTGATGCTTCCAAAACGACCGTCTGATCAATCTAAGACACTTCTAAAAATGGTAGAGCAGCTTATCTGACTCCTGGTTCACTCACGATCAATTATTCGACCACGCCGTACTTTTGAAACCTCTCGATCGTTCCTTATCGCCCGCAATTCGACCACTGAGTTTATGCTCGACCAATCTTCTATTTTCTCTGAACCATGTTGAGTTTGAAATGATCAAAACTCAACATTCCTCCTCATCCTTTGATTCCCAAAAGGTTGGCTTCAAACTCCGACTTTGTCGATCTCGACCATTTTATCCCTAAGGGCGGGTTATCACACCGAGCGCATGTGTGTCGTCCCGCATGCTTCCGGTTGCATGTGCGGTGACACCTCGTACTCCACATGTCTTGCTGCATGACTCAGTAACATGCAGAGAGACACATCCAAGTCCAAATGGCGTTCAGCATGGATGGAGTGCATGCATCGCGACACACGAGCCCCCTGGGTGTCGGTTCGCATGCGCAGATCGCAGATACGGAGGTACCTCGTGCTACGACATGTCAAGCTGAATGGGAATGGTTCATGCACGCCTACACCTCCTCCTTGTGTTGACACTCAGCGGTTTAGGGCATAGACATCACGTCCTGATCAGTTAGATCAAGCCACCTCGAGCTTCTCGGTTGATTTGTGCGGTTTCGGTCCTTCCGGTGAATTTTTGACCCGCGATCAATCTTGAATATTTTTCCGCTCCCATTCTGATGCTCTGAATACTTTTAATAAACTCCATAGGAATCCTGATCTTGAATAAAAATATTTCCCGAGCCTCCAGCTTCCTCGGAAAATCCACAATACTGAAATTAGGGTTTTCGCCCAACTTCGGGGTTTCCCGTCGTGCTTCGATCCCGTCGTGCTTGCTTCCCGTCCTGCTTACTTCCCATCCTGCTTCCGACCTATAATGTCTTCAGAATATTATTTTACTCATACGAAGATTTTCCGAGAAATCTTCGCGATGAAGAAACGTCGGTCTTCAAAAACGTCGAGCTTCTAAACCGTTGTGCTTCCAAAAAAGTGATGCTTCCAAAACGACCGTCTGATCAATCTAAGACACTTCTAATAATGGTAGAGCAGCTTATCGGACTCCTGGTTCACTCATGATCAATTCTTCGACCACGTCGTTCTTTCAAACTTCTCGATCGATCCTTATCGCCCGCGATTCGACCTCCAAGTTGATGCTCGACCAATCTTCTATTTTTTTTGAAACATGTTGAGTTTGAAATGATCAAAACTCAACATTCCTCCTCATCTTTTGATTCCCAAAATCTTGGCTCCAAACTCCGACTTTGTCGATCTCGACCATTTTACCCCGAAGGGCGGGTTATCACACCGACAATCACGTTGCTCAGTACAAGCAACGCATGCTAGCCGTAGCAATCCCTAGAGATTCAAGGGAAGCTACAATGTGCAAAGGATTTGGATCAACCCTGACCGGTCCTGCTCTTCAATGGTACATTAATCTTCCTACCAAATCCATCAGGTCCTTTGCAGCCCTTAGCGATAAGTTTGTAGAGCAATTCGCTAGTAGCCACAACCTAGAGAAAAATTCAGATGATCTCTATGAAGTCCTCCAGCATAGGAACAAACCCGTGCGTTCCTACATAGCACGCTTCAACCAAGAGAAAGTGGCTATTCCCGAGTGCAACGCTGATACGGCTATCTCAGCCTTTAAGCGGGGCCTACTCCCGGAAGTTGATCTCTACAAGGAGCTGCCAAATACAAGTGCAAGACTATGGAAGATGTATTGTCTTGCGCTTAGGCTCAAGTAAGATGGGAGGAAGATGTTGCAAGTAGGGCAAAGGCTTACCCGAATCACGATCAGAAGTCATCAAAGCCAACTAGGAATGACCGCGATGAGTCCTTCCATCCCAAGTCAGTTAAGGAGACTAGCAATCCAGGCAGGGGCAGATATCAAAACCGTCCTTTGCCTAGATCCGAAGGGATGATGGTATCCACATGGTCCGATATCTCTCATCTTGCAATAACGAAGCCGGAGCTGATCGGTGTTCTACGACAAATGGGTCCGCAAGTCAAGTGGCCCCCTAGGATGAAGGCCTCTGAGGCTAACCAAAATCCCATACGGTGGTGCGAATTCCATAATGATCACGGCCACACTACGGAGGATTGTATAGCCCTGAAGATAGAAGTAGTCGAGCTTCTCAAGAAAGGCCACCTGAGAGAGTTCCTCTCGGATAAGGCCAAGAACCTTTTGAATAAAGAAGGTCCCGGCCTTCCTACCGAAGCGGCTCCCGCGTTGCCACCGCAGCAAGACCGGGTGATCCATGTCATTTCAGGCGGATCAGAAGTAAGCGGAATCAGCAGTGCCGCTGCCAAGAGAAGTACTCGCAATGCCAGGAACGGCCAAGAGGCCGAGGGTCCTAAGCGCCTACTCCTAGGAACATATGAGATCAGTTACACTGCAAGGGAGCAGGAGAAGGTCCTAGCTGCTCACCATGACGTCCTTGTTATTTCACTTACCATAGCGAACTGCTTGGTCAAGCGAATACTGGTGGACAATGGGAGCTCCAGTAATATTATCTTCCACTCAGCCTACGCCGATCAAGGGCTGAAACCTAAGGCCCTAACAAGGAAGGCAACCCCTCTTGTAGGCTTCAGTGGAGAGGTAAAGCAAACCTTAGGAGAGATCCTTCTCCCAGTATAAGCCGAGGGAATAAACCAGGCCACGAAGTTCTTAGTCGTCGACTGTCCTTCATCATAAAACGTGATACTGGGAAGGCCTTGGATTCGACTCTCCATCAACTGGTTAAGTTTCCAACTCCCTGGGGCATTAAAGCAATCAAGGGAGATCAGGAAAATTCCAGGTCTTGTTACCAGACTACCCTAAAGGGGAAGACTCAGGTCTTATAGCAATTACAGAAGAAGCTTCCGGCCCCGCATACCGAAGAGCCGGAGGTGGAGGAGATGGATGAAGTTCCACTCGTAGAAGGAAACCTGGAACGAAACTTGAATATAGGCTCCAAGCTTCCTGAAGGGTTAAGACGGAGATTTGTCGACTTCCTGAGGTCTAAATCCGATTTCTTCGCTGGTCCCATGAAGACATTCCTGGAATCGATCTCGATGTTATCATGCATCAGCTTCAAGTGGATCTAATGCATCCCCCTGCAGACAAAAAGGAGGAAGTTCGCCCTTGAAAGGGACAAAATTATCTACGAAGAGGTCAAGAATCTACTTGATGCCGGATTCATACGGTAAGTACAATACCCGGATTGGCTAGCTAATGTGGTAGTCGTGAGGAAGAAGAATAGGAAGTGGAGAGGCTGTATCAACTTCACAGACCTTAACAAGTCTTGTCCTAAAGACCCATTCCCCTTGCCTCATATCGACAAGCTAGTCGACGCGACTGCTGCTCACCAATTGATGAGTTTCATGGATGCATTCTCCGGATACTACCAAATCCTAATGCATCCAGACGATCAAGAGAAGACCTCATTCATGACCTCACGGGGCTTCTACTGCTACAAGGTCATGCCCTTTGGATTGAAGAATGCCGGTTCAACTTATCAAAGGCTCGTCAACATGATGTTCGCAGATCAGATAGGGCAGACCATGGATATTTATATCGACGATATGCTGGTAAAATCCCTAGACGCCGAGGATCATATCTTGCACATTCAACAGGCGTTCACCACCCTCAGGAGGTACAATATGAAACTCAACCCCTCAAAAGTCTCATTCGGAGTAAGCTCATGTGAAGGACTGCTTTGGTAGGGAAAGAGGTGACCACCACGATTTATTTAGCAGTATCAGAGCATGCGGTCAGCGTGGGCCTTGTAAGGGAAGAAGGAAGGAAACAACATCCTATCTACTATGTAAGCAAATCACTACTAAACGTGGAGACCCGCTATAGTCACCTTGAGAAGCTAGCCCTTGCATTAGTTACTGCAGCCTGAAAGCTACGCCCCTACTTCCAGACTCATCAAATCGTGGTGGTCACCTCTTTCCCTACCAAAGCAGTCTTTCACAAGCCAGAAGTGTCTGGACGAATCGCAAAGTGGGACATAGAGCTAGGGGAATACGATGTGATCTTCCGACCAGCCACGGCCATTAAGTCACAAGTCCTAGCTGATTTCATAGCCAAATTCTCCACTGCCATGCTTCCAGCCTTGGAACAAGAAGTAAAGCTTCGCGATAGTGAAGGGGAAAAAGGCGAATGGATGCTATACGTAGATGGGTCCAGCAAAGTAAGGGGTGCAGGCGTGGGACTAGTCCTAACTTCTCCTACGGGAGAATCAGCCTCAAGGGCCGTACGAAGCAACTTCAAGGCAACGAACAATGAGGCTAAGTACGAAGCCCTGATAGCAGGGCTGACACTCGCCAAACAGATGGGAGTGGAAGACATCCAGGTCTTCAGCGACTCACAACTAATCATAACCCAGGTCCAAGGAGATCAAAATGGCTTTCGTTTCGCCTCAATCGGAGTTTCCGTTGAGATTTTACGAAAGAAAGAAGATGCACATCATGACCCGGGTC
The DNA here is from genome assembly GCA_019706035.1 of Raphanus raphanistrum subsp. raphanistrum. Lineage (NCBI taxonomy): Eukaryota > Viridiplantae > Streptophyta > Magnoliopsida > Brassicales > Brassicaceae > Raphanus > Raphanus raphanistrum. The sequence continues at coordinate 22,662,101 of CM033988.1, read as the reverse complement.
GAGGTCCTGGGCGCCGGGCGGCCAGACCCGTGTCGTGGCCCTGGGCGCCGGTGTCTCGGCGAGGGCTTCGATTTGATATATTGATCATTTTTTGGGTCCTCACGGTTTGAGAGAACGGTCTCTTTGAAGTTCCAAGGCAGATTCCTTTGCATTCAGCCTGTCCATACTTAGATCAATTCCCGTAAGTTCCGTATACTTTCGTATGGTCTTGTCATTTCAGCTACGGACCTATTGTTTCTTGGTTCGTCTCGATTAAAGTTATCATCGAAGTTTTACGACTAAAACTGAGAAGGTTGGTTTTCTCGTAAAGTACATCGTGTAAAACAAGAACGATCGACTTGAACATCGATTCTTTAAGCTATGTGATTTGTTTTGCGAAGAAAGAGAATCTTTCTGAGAAATCGTATAAACGTTCAAAGGCTTGAAACATGCCCACACACTCACTTACGATTTTTAGAATTCAGGCCCAACAAAGCTATGACGGTTTATTCTATTTCCCGAAAATAGGATAAATGTCAAGTTTTCGAGGATAAATGTAAAAGTTCGAAGATAATTATGAAGATCGACGAAAAGTGGAATATTCACGAAAAGAGTTAAACTTGGGCCCAAAGGCAAAAAAGTAGAAAGGCCACCGACCTAGACATGTATATAAGGAGGGCTAGAGTAGAAGAAAAAAGGATCCGAAAATGGAAAGAGCAGATCCGAGATTTTAGACTTAGAGATCTCCTGCAAGTTTAGAGAACCTAGAACTTAGGTGGTTAAACTAGCAAGGCAGGACCTGGAACATCTGGCCGCCTCTTGTTCTATTTTTATCTTGTCCGCAGACCTCTAGCCATCTGGAAAGGATCTAACAATTCTTTTACTTAGAGTTCCGCACATAAAAACCCTAGGCATTATTCTCGACATGCCCATTTCTATGACCAACGCTCATACCAGACGAACTCCGCCAGGCAGTTCGATCTCTTGTTCAATTCTTTCTAACTGAACTACGTCCGACTTGATCCTCGAAAAGGGTACGTATGCAGCCTTTCTTAAGGTCCAGTCCCAAATTTTAACAAAACCTTTTTCGTATCTTTTTCGTATCTTTTTTGTCTTTTGTTATCGAGCTGCGACTAGATTAGGGTTAAGGTTTTGAGATGGCAAGAACAAGGAAAATCGCCGACAGTTCTCGCAGTCAAAGCTTTTACAATCTCTTGTAATCATCGCAACGCTCTTACGCGAATTCGAAATATAGATCTACTTTCCATAAAACTCGTTTTGTTATCTTTCTATATTTTCCACATTTGTTCGGTCACTTGTTGTTGGCTATCACAGAGAATCCAGACCTTCAGGGAATGTCAGGTTAACTTGGCTTTCCTCCGTTTTTACTTACTAAAATCGACAGTGCGAATTTCGGTTCCCACAATAATTCCAAGCCGACGCTCTAGCTAATCTAGGGTCCGCCCTAGAGACCACAATAATTCCAAAATATTTAAAATATTTATTGATTCTCTATCCAAATATTCAAATCAAACCAATTTATATGTTAAGTTTTGGCATTAACAGAAGTTATTCAAATTTATATGTAATATATTATTTTGTTTATACATTTTGTGAAGTTTAAAGCATATAATGAATTTTAAAATTTTTAAAATAATTTAAATGGGTTATTTGAACCCGAACCAAACCCGCAAGGATCCGAACCGAACCCGAACCGAAATTTATAAATACTTGAAGGGAGCTGAAATTTTTGATCCTGAAAACTCAAAACCCGAATAGACTCAAACCGAACCCGAATGGGTACCCGAACTCCCACTCCTAGAAAACTATGACTTGATATTACACACATTCTGCGTAAATTAATTTACCTGTGGCATCAGTGATAATTTCAAATAGCGTTTTTTGAAAATGCATTGTTTGAGTACAGTATAAAATCTCGACTAGAAATTCAAATAAATTAGGATTTGGGTTAATTATATAGGATGTGTGTTAATAGATTAGAATCTTGTGAACACAATTTAGGAGAAGAAGGTTTTAAGTAATATATGTGTGTGTGTTTAGTTGTTTATTATGCTATCAATATTTTCTTATATACCGAATTATTTTGCAGGATTTCAAATGTAAAGTTTTTTTTTTGTTAGAGAAGTTTATTACTTCGGCTAAAAAAATGTTCAACAATTCTTGTTTAATGGCAAACTATGATTGAATCATATTACCTAAAATAAAGTTGATGGAAGTACATTTTAACAAATTTAAAATAAACTTGCTGGAAGTACCTAAAATAGAAACGTTTCACTTAAACAAATTCGTAGTCAGATCTTTTAAAGATCCTCTTACATCCGACAAGGATATCATAGCGCTATACAAGAAATCCAAATTTTTATTTAGCACAACTTCGGAGATAGCTTGATTCTTACTACACAAGTCATATAAGCCGGCGCCAAGTCGCAGACTTTAATTGGTAAGAATCAGGAAGAAATCACTAACATGCAAAACGAAAGCCGATCAGTCATCGCACAGCCTTATAGCTGAGAGTAAACCTAGGTCTTGCCCTAAACTCAGTCTTGCTGGTACTTAACATCTCGTGGACATAGTATCAAAACCAGATACGAGATTTAAAACATGTCTCTTATCGCTTACACCTAAGACGCTCATTAAAAAGTAGCATACGGACCAAGCGACAAAATAAGAGTTAGAATACGAAGTGACTACTCGCATTCTACCCTCTACACTTGACGAAAGTATAAATCGGATCATAAAACAAAATTTTCGAGAAATTTACTTCATATTCGTAAAAGCCGCAAAAACGGTAGGGATTCAAAGTCACAAACGGTCAGTCCCGAAATACACAAAGTTATATGACCTCCTGCGGTCGCGGCATAAACAAATAAACGACCACACTTGGCCGCACAAATACAAAGATAAGGGAATTCACTTTCCCGACAAAATCCAACTTGAATCAATAGAGGATGAAATCCTTCGACGACGAAGTGCTGAACTCCCTAGGATAGGTCACCTCGTCCTCACCTCCCTCCGCTTTGGTCGCAACCTCCATCGTATCGGGAGAAACCGGGATCGGCTCCCAGAGTCCCCAAATCCTCTCTTCGATGGGAGGAACGAGTGACTCGGCGAGAGCATTATCCTTCATACCATCCTGCATAAGGCTCAGCTCCTCCTCATAAACATAGTCGTTTTGTTGACTCCTCGAAAGAGTTCAACTGAACCGCGACACTCGAGAAAATCACCCACCGCGACGTCGGCTGCCCTGAGGTTTTGGTACTCCTCTTGGAATCGCATCGCGCGATTCTTCATATCGGCAGCAATCTCCCGTTTGGCTTGTCTCCTCGCTCGGCGAATCTTCGTGGCATGGTCAGCGGCCGCTCTCAAATTCCGCTCCAGGGTCTCCTCCTGGAGTCGCGCAAAGTCCTTCGCGTTTTTCTCCGCTTTGAAACGCCAGATCCTCGTTTCTCTTTGGCTCTCCGCCAACGCCGAACCGAGATTGTTCATCGTTACGAAATTCAAAAAACAAATTTTTATTTTCTCGAAAAAGAAAACAAAAATACACCCGAATAAGTTCGCAAAAAAAGTGTTTGAGAAAAAGGAAGGACTGACCCCGTTAATCACGCGAGAGGTCTCCGCGACTATTTCAGGCCTCTTCGTTTCTTCCACGAAAGGAGATGGATTAGGATTGTCCAGAAGGACGGCAAAGAAATCATTGAAGCTAGGGATTGGCATGTCGCTCGAGCCGCTTCCATCGCCAAAACCGAGACTCGGATCCCATCCCGGAAGTTGAAAATCATTAACAGGAAAATCGTGATCCTCAAGATCGATGCCTTTTTCTTTGAACGACAATCCAGACGGTATCTCGACCGGAACGCGCTCCACGGGAGCAAAGTCTACATCGCCCTCCGCCTCGAAATCACAATGAACCAATCTAGTCGCCTTCCGAACCCTCTTACGAGTGAAACAGGTCCACCAATGGTCGCCACTCCTAAGCGTATCCCTCACTTGCATGATATCCCTAGGCCATGGATGCGTCACACTAATGTATGGCGTGGGATTAGGGACCGTCCGGAACATCGGAATAAATTCCTCCTCAACGGACGCGGCATCGAGTCGGACGAAAAAGAAAAACTGTTTCGAATGGTTAAAATTGGAAACGGTTCCTCTGACCACCAGCATCATGGTACGAGGAGTCAGTCGCCAGAAGCCCGACTCCCGAATGAATTGCACTCGTAAGAACGCCTCGAAATGATCAGTGGTGAGGGATAAGCCGTGCTCATACCTCAAAATTACGAGACCATTGAGAATCTCGAAGCTCGTGGGGTTCAACTGGTTGAAAGAAACCTGGAAACGGTCCAGTACACGGACGATAATCTCAGGAATCGGAAACCAAAGACGACAACGCGTCAATACAACTTCATAGCATGTGAAGTAGCCCTCCGAAGGATTGTCGGCATCCTCCCCGCGCCTAGGAATTCGAAACTCGACCGCTTTCGGAACCCCAGCGTACTCTCGAAGCTTCGCAAGGAAAGATCCTACGCCCCGAGATCGCGAGATCGGAAACTTTTCCTCCTCGGGAGTTTCGATTTCGTCGCTGCTGGCTTTCCAGTATGCGTCGAGCTCAGCCGCATCCGGAGGAAAGTCAAACTCGACCTTCAGAACAAGAAACTCCTCTTCCTGATTGCACTCGGGAGAAGGGTTCGTGGGAGTTTTCTTCTTGGAAGATTTCTTTCCACCTTTAAACATCTTTGAAATTTTTATGAAGGATTCTCTCTCTCAAAAAAATTCTTATATTCTTGGAAGGATTCTCTCTTAAAGAAATTCTTATGAAAGATGGGTGAGTAAAAATGAAAGAGTTACCTCCTCTTTTATAAGCTTCAGGAATTACTGTTCAAGCTCGTACTTTTGGATACAAACTTGGCCTAAAAACTCGCCTAAAACTCGCCAAACCGTACGATAGAATCTCGCCAACCCATGATTCTACCGCACTGGGGGGCTAACTGTTGGGGTCAAAATCGGACAAGACAAAGTTGGCATCCAAATATCTGTTAAAAATTATTAACTTAAGATTTTCTACGTTTTCAAGAAAGGAAAACTTATACGAAAAACTTGCGGGAAAATCTTGTTTTAAAACAAGATTTCTTAAAACAACGATTTCTTAATCAACGATTTCTTAATCAACGATTTAAGAAATCAACGATTTCTTAAAACAACGATTTCTTAATCAACGATTTGAGAAATCAACGATTTAAGAAATCAATGATTTCTTAAATCAACAATACGATATTATCGAAGGTCCAAACATCATTGACTTCAGTCCACAGCACAAACTCGGTCGCAATGGCGACCGAGTCACGAACAAGAGCTCGATTGCTATAGCCATCGGATCCCGGAACCACGCTCGGTCGCTCATACGTACATCGATCATTTTCCGAAACGTCAAAAGTCTTCCGAAACGACGATACGACGTAAAACTATGCGCTCTCGACTATCCATATAACAATCCTCCGCAAGACACGACTATCCATTTTTTGATTTCTCGATCAAATGGGATCGTCCGTTTGGTTTACGATGAAACCGCAGAAACTTAAATTTATCGGAGAAATCATAACAAACGTCTCAAATCAAAAGACGGCCCAAAGGGTCCTAAACTTGATTCGAGTCCCACTTACGATTTCTTAAAATCTCATAAATCTTATGATGGTTTATGCGTTGAGGATAAACATCAGTTTCCACGGATAAATGGAAACTTTCCGAAGAGAATCATGAAGATCGGAAAAATGTAATATTTCCATTTTTCGGACTATGACGGCTTAAGGACAAAAGAGGGAAGCGTAAACCGACCTTGGAGGGAGTATATAAGGAGCTCAAAGGCGAGAGGCATAAGAGAGACTTTTCTCAGAGCAAACTAGCACTTAGAGCGATTTAGGAATTTTTCCGTTTTTGTTATTCGAGCTGCGACTCAATTAGTTTTAGCCACCTTCGGGTATTAGACTAGGAATCTCGCCGACAGCTCTCGTAGCCGAAGCACGTTACCTTGTTGTTACGCTCAAACGCGAATTCGGAAATAAGATCCTTCTTTGCTCTTTTTACGATTTCTTATTTTTATTCTCGTTTATTTCGTGTTCTGATTGCTTGGCGTGTTGCTTCTCACATGTCCGGGACCTCTGGGAAATTAGGGTTTTCCTAGTTTCCTAAATTATACGAAACATTGACGGTGCGAATTTCGGTTCCCACAGACCCGTCTCTACCAACGACGAACCCAAGGGCCGAGAAGCCACTCACGATGCGACCCGAGTGCAAGTGGATAGCGATTCCGACGCATAAGACGGAGAGTACTCACCCGATGATCCCGAGTTCTCGGACCCAGCTCTAGCCGCCTATCTAGAAAGAATAGTTTCCGAAAGGTTCGGCACCATTCAATCTATGGTAGAAAGGCTCCCAGGGGTAGCCCCCCCTATTCGGAGGAGTAATCCAGGGTCCTACTCCGATATACCTTTCGTGAAAGAGATTGCTTCGGTGGAGATGCCACACAAATTCTCATTCCCGAGCATAAAGACGTACGAAGGTACAAGAGATCCCGACAATCACATCGTTCAGTACAAGCAACGCATGCTAGCCGTAGCAATCCCCCGGGATGCACGGGAAGCTACCATGTGCAAGGGATTCAGATCGACCTTGACCGGCCCTGCTCTTCAGTGGTAAATCAATATTCCTACCAAGTCCATCAGGTCCTTTGCAGCCCTTAGCGATAAGTTTGTAGAGCAATTCGCTAGTAGTCGCAACCTAGAGAAAACTCAGATGATCTCTATGAAGTCCTCCAGCATATGAACGAACCCCTTCGTTCCTACATAGCACGCTTCAACCAAGAGAAGGTGGCTATCCCCGAGTGAAACGCTGATATGGAGGATGTACTGTCTCGTGCTTGGGCTCAAGTAATATGGGAAGAGGATGTTGCAAGTAGGGCCAAGGCCTATCCGAAGTACGATCAGAAGTCCTCGAAGCCGACCAGGAACGATCGAGATGAGCCCTTTCATCTCAAGTCAGCTAAAGAGACTAGCAATCCAGGCACGGGCAGATATCAAAATCGTCCTTTGCCTAGATCCGAAGGAATGATGGTATCCACATGGCCTGATATCTCTCATCTTGCGATAACAAAGCCGGAGCTAATCGGTGTCCTATGACAAATGGGTCCTCAAGTTAAATGGCCTCCCAAGATGAAGGCCTCGGAGGCTAATCGAAACCCCAAGCGGTGGTGCGAATTCCATAGTGATCAAGGTCACACTACGGAATATTGCACAGCCCTGAAGATAGAAGTCGCCGAGCTTCTCAAGAAAGGCCACCTGAGAGAGTTCCTCTCGGACAAGGCCAAGAACCTTCTGAATAAAGAAGGTCCCGGTCTTCCTATCGAAGCGGCTCCCACATTGCCACCACAGCAAGACCGGGTGATCCATGTCATCTCAGGCGGATCAGAAGTAATCGGAATCAGCAGTGCTGCTGCCAAGAGAAGTACTCGCAACGCCAGGAACAGCCAAGAGGCCGAGGGTCCTAAGCGCCTACTCATAGGAACGGATGAGATCAGCTTCACTGCAAGGGAGCAGGAGAGGGTCCTAGCTCCTCACCACGACGCCCTTGTCATTTCACTTACCATAGCGAACTGCTTGGTCAAGCGAATACTGGTAGACAATGGGAGCTCTACCAACATTATCTTCCAGTCAGCCTACACCGACCTGGGGCTGGAACCTAAGGCCCTAACTAGGAAGGGACTCCTCTTGTAGGCTTCAAGTGGAGAGGTAAAGCAAACCTTAGGGGAGGTCCTTCTCCCAGTATGTGCCGAGGGGATAAATCTGGCCACGAAGTTCCTGGTCGTCGACTGTCCTTCATCGTGATACTGGGAAGACCTTGGATCCACGACATGTGAGCCGTATCTTCGACTCTGCATCAACTGGTTAAGTTTCCAACTCCCTGGGGCATTAAGGCGGTCAAGGGAAATCAGGAAAATGCCAGGTCCTGCTATCCGACTACCCTAAAGGGAAAGACCCAGGTCTTATAGCAATTACAGAAGAACCTTCCGGCCCCGCATACCGAAGAGCCGGAAGTGGAGGAGATGGATGAGGTTCCACTCGTAGAAGGGAATTTGGGTCGAAACTTGAAGATAGGTTCTAAGCTCCCAGAAGGGCTGAGAAGGAGATTGGTCGACTTCTTGAGATCCAACTTCGACTGCTTCGCTTGGTCCCATGAGGACATGCCTGAAATTGATCCCGACGTCATCATGCAACAACTTCAAGTGGATCCAATGCATCCCCCTGTCAGACATAAGAGGAGGAATTTCGCTCCTGAAAGGGACGAAATTATCAACGAAGAGGTCAAGAATCTACTTGATGTCTGATTCATACAAGAGGTACAATACCCGGAATGGCTAGCCAATGTGTGGTCGTTAGGAAGAAGAATGGGAAGTGGAGAGTCTGTATCGACTTCACGGACCTCAACAAATCCTGTCCTAAAGACCCTTTCCCCTTGCCTCACATCAACAAGCTAGTCGATGCAACTGGTGGTCATCAACTGATGAGGTTCATGGATGCATTTTCCGGATATAACCAAATCCTAATGCATCCCGACGATCAAGAGAAGACCTCATTTATGACCTTCCGGGGCATCTACTACTACAAGGTCATGCCTTTCGGATTAAAGATTGGTGGTTCGACCTATCAAAGACTTGTCAACATGATGTTCGCCGACCAGATAGGGCAGACCATGGAGGTTTATATTGATGATATGCTGGTAAAATCCCGGGACGCTGAGGACCATATCTCACACCTTCAACAGGCATTCACCACTCTCAGGAGGTACAATATGAAACTCAACCCTTCAAAGTGCTCATTCGGAGTAAGCTCTGGGAAGTTCCTGGGGTATATAGTCACCCACAGGGGCATCAAAGCCAACCAAGAGCAGGTAAGAGCAATCCAAGTGATACTGATAGAACCAAAATCGAGCACCCTCCTTTTTGGTTCACCGACACGGCCCAAGGTGGTGACCTTGTTGACCAGCTAGACCTAGCCGAGGTTTTCTCATCAGATTATGCCAATTCTCTTATCATCTATGCAATCTTGGATGAGCTGAATAATCAAGTGAGCTGGACTGACACTATCATGGACGAGCTGAGCTAGACTAACACTCACGCGGACGAGCTGAGCAAGTTGGTTCGATCTTCCGAGCTGGTTCGACCATCAAACACCCCGAGAAGCAACACAGACATACTTTCATTGTTCGTAACATATCTTCTAAACCATGATGTTTCTTCGCTTGAAACCACTTGGAGAATGTTATCAACTCAATTATGGAACTCCTCGAAGAAGAATGAGATCAAACGGAGTTCAGATGAGGGGGTTATGCCATGTACAAATCAGGTGATGTTCAGTTCTCGCGAATTCAGATATGTGTGGATCGTCCCGCGTGTGTCCATATCCTTCCCAGCATGGTGTGCACGACCTGATCAACACTGCATGAATCTGGACATCTTCATGAACCTGGACAGTCCAATGAATCTCTCCAAGTATTCCTTATTTTTCGAACCTTGACCAGTCTTAGTCAAATTTCGAAATTCCATGTCTTGTTTTCATTCATTTATATTTTCTATGTTGTCTTTTCCCACAAATGTCTTTATGTTTCTTTGACTCACAAACCTTATAAATATGTGAGATCTCATGAATGAAAATTCACATCGATTTTTCTATTATCTCTTTTGAGTTTTCTCTCATTGTTCTTTGTTTAGAACATCCATATTTCACTTGGTGAGGTTATCTCCAAGTGAAACACCTTCGTTGTGTTGGACTGGTGCGTCACATCCGGCAACCTTCGTATATCTGGTAGTATCTTTGGGCTATTCCGCAACCCTTAGTGTCACCCCTCAATCCATCAGTTCTCTTCGGAGTTCATATCAACCATACCGAAAGAGTTATCCGTATTTTGGTTCATGTCCAGGCTGTCTGACAAGTTGCATGCCTTCTTCGAGACCTTGAAAGATCCCAAAGACTTCGAATGGACCAATAAATGTGAGCAAACCCTATCCAATCTCAAGGCCTATCTCACTACTCCATATCTCCTCTCGAAGCCCTTGAAAGGGGAAGTCCTATTGCTCTATTTGGCAGTATTAGAGCATGCGGTCAGTGCGGTCCTGGTAAGGGAAGAAGGAAGGAAACAGCATCCTATCTACTACGTGAGCAAATCGCTGCTAGACGCGGAGACACGCTATAGCCACCTTGAGAAGCTAGCCCTCGCCTTAGTATATGTGGCCCGAAAGCTACACCCCTACTTCCAGGCTCATCAGATCGTGGTGGTCACCTCTTTCCCCATCAAAGCGGTCCTTCACAAGCCGTAAGTGTCTGGACGACTAGCAAAATGGGCCATAGAGCTGGGAGACTACGATGTGATCTTCCGACCTGCAACTGCCATCAAGTCACAAGTCATGGCAGATTTCGTAGCCGGATTTTCTCCTGCCATGCTTCCAGCCCTGGAACAAGAAGTAAAGCTTTGCGATAGCGAAGGGGAGAAAGGCGAATGGACGCTATACGTAGACGGATCCAGTAAGGTAAGGGGCGCAGGCTTGGGACTAGTCCTAACTTCCCCTACGGGGGAATCAGCCTCAATAGCCGTACGATGTAACTTCAAAGCAACGAGCAACGAGGCTGAATACGAAGCTCTAATAGCAGTTCTGACACTAGCCAAACAAATGGGAGTAGAAGACATCCAGGTCTTCAGCGACTCACAATAATCATAAGCAAGGTCCAAGGAGATTACCAGGCAAAAGATCTGCGTATGGTCAGGTACCTATCAGTGGCTAAACGACTGCTCGACAGGTTCTGAAACTGGAAGCTCACTCAGATCCCTAGGGAGCATAATTCCCAAGCCGACGCTCTAGCTAATCTAGGGTCCGCCTTAGAAACCACGAGTCATATGAGCATTCCACTGCTGGTACTTCAATGGCCCGCGGCAGATAAGGAGGCGGAGCCTGAGAAAGTATCCGTAGTAGATGAAGGAGAGACCTGGATGACTCCCATCATTAACTACCTGAGATACGACACCTTGCCTGCAGATTGAGATGAAAATCGGAAGATAAGGAGACAAGCTGCCAGGTACTGCTTTTCCGAAGGAAAACTATACCTGAAGATCCTTCTCAGGGCCTTACCTGTGATGTCTCACCCCTAGAGAAGCCGCCAGGATACTAGAGGAAATTCACAAGGGAGAGTATGGTTCTCATTCCAGTGGTCGAAACTTAGTGCTCAGAGCCAGAAGAGCTGGGTACTACTGGCCAACCACGGCAAGGGACTCCCTCAAACAAGCTAAACTCTGTAGCCAATGCCAGAGGCACGCGCCAGTCTCCAATCTTCCACCGGAGAACATCAAATCTCTAAGCTCTCCTTGGCCCTTCTGAAAGTGAGGCATGGACATCGTGGGGAAATTTCCCATGGCACCGTGGCAAAAGGTCTTCCTCCTAGTCGTGACCGACTACTTCAAAAAGTGGGTGGAAGCTGAAGCACTAGCAAAGATAACGGATCTCCAGATGAGGAAGTTCCTATGGACCAACGTGATCACACGCTTCAGAACCCCTCATGAAATCGTCAAAGAAAACGGACCCCAGTTCACGAGCTACAACTTTCGAAAGTTTTGCAAAGACTAGAACATCAAACTCTCCTATTCAGCACCACGACATCACCAATCAAACGGTCAAGCTGAGTCCACTAACAAGACGGTGGTGAACATGCTCAAGAAGCGCCTAGAAGACGCTCATGGGCGATGGGCAGAAGAGCTACACGGAGTACTCTGGGCCTACCGGACCACTCCGAAAACGGCCACCCAGGAGACTCCTTTCTCACTCGTCTACGGTGCTGAAGCAGTAATACCCACGGAGGTGCACGTAAGGACCACGATCTCTGAGTTCCTCTCCCGGGAAGAGAATAACGAGCTAATGTCTCTGAGTCTTGATCTACTCGATGAAAATAGAGAGGCGGTCCGCCTTAGAAACGCGTCCTACCAGTTGAAAGTAGCCAAGAGCTATAACAAGAAGGTCAGATCCAGAACCTTCCAGAAAGGGGACTGGGTCCTAAGGCGAGTCTGTGACCACAAAAGGGACAAATCAGCCGGAAAACTCGCTCCTGGATGGGAGGGACCCTATAAGGTAATAGAGGTGCAGGGGGCAGGAGCCTATAAGCTGGAAGATAGCGACGGTAAGGTCCAACCCAACTGCTGGAACGCCTTGCACCTCAAATTCTATCACTTCTAAAGTAAGGTCCCCGGATCAAGCTTTATATATCACTACTATTATTATTATATATTTAAGTACACTGGTTTCCTACTCATATGTATGCGATAACGTCTCCGGATTAAGCTTATAAAATACATTATTAGTTACGGCTAAAGGGGTTATAGGAACTCCAATATACTTAAAGGGGCATACTAGCTAGGTCAGGCCCTAAGGGACCTTAGATCTTAGCAAAACCCATATACTAGTGAGAATACTCACATGGGTGTACGACATATAAGGAACAGGTCTGATCAACCCTATTACATTGTCTGCACCTCGGGCCCTGCGTAAAGGCTATAAGACCAAAAGTTACGTGGGGACCACTCGTACTAGTGCTACCCAAACCCTGCATTAAAGATGCTACGAGCTAAATACAATGCAGGGGGCATGACGTACAACTGCAAAGTACTGTAATCAGATGCAGACGGCTGATATGCAGGGAGAAAATCTGCGAAAAAACCGGTTAGCACCAAAAATTTAATACTTATCCAAACGTGGAAAGTAGTTTGTCTGGTGTGAAGTCGCTCCGCGGGGCAGGCCCACGCCAGCACCATAAGTCTGAGCGTGACCTTTTCTGCAGAAAGGTAGAGTGCAGCATTGAGATTCATGAGAGTGGCCTATACCTCCGGGTGGCAGAGTGCGGTTTCTCAATAACACGATCGGTAGTGGTTCCCCCATGGGGAGCATAATACAATCAAAAACCTCCCATAATGCATACGGCCTCAGTGTCTATGAAGAACCTCCGGGTTCAATACGACCTCAGGGTCTATAACAACCTCCGGGTTCAGTACGGTCACAGGGTCTATAAAAGAACCTCCGGGTTCAACACTGCCTCATTGTCTATAAAGAACCTCCGGGTTCAGCACACCCTCCGGGTCTGTAAGGAATCTCCGGATTAAAGATCACCTAAGGGTTGATCAAGGACTTTATGGTCTAAAACCGAGCTTCGGATCTAATAAGAACCTCAGGGTTCAAGAATCTTTGAATCCAAATACCAACCTTCGGGTTTGCCAAGGACTTCAGGGTTCAAAGGCATCAACCTCCGGGTTCGAGGTATCCATCGGGTTTAATCACGGTCCTAGGACCTAAAGATTAAACCTCAACACTCAGAAACCTCAGGGTTCAATGAGTAAACCTTCGGGTTCAATAAAATGGCCTTCGGGCCTAGGTAAGGAACCTCAGGGTTCAAGGCCTTAAGAACTTCCGGGTTCTATGGCTCAAGAACCACAGGGTTCAAACCGAACTAGAACTCTAGGGTTCTAAGCAAGGATCTTTCATTTCAAAACTAAAACTCAGGTTTTTAATACTGGATCTAACCGAACTAGAACTCTTGGGTTTAGTCAGTTTACTAACAGGATCCAGGTCCTAGACTCTGATATCCTTCCAAGGGTCCAGCCCTTACAAGGGTCTAGCCCTTACAAGGGTCTAGCCCTTACAAGGTTCCAGCCCTTCCAAGGGTCCAACCCTTCCTATAAACCTACGCGTCCACCTAGACGTCCTTGCGTTCCGGAGATACAAAGTTTTCTTAATGAGATCTAGGCTCCTAGACTATCGACACGGTGACAGAGCCCAGGCCCTGAAACCTCGAAAATCCGGAGTGGTGCAATCCTAGGGGGTAAGACTATCATCAGCTCCTAAGACCTTGCCTGATCTGATTAGGGTTATGGTCGGCCTTCGGCCCATAACCCGAGATAGGGAATTCCCCTATCTTAGAAGTAAAGGCAAGACAATCTCATTTGTAAAGGACGACTCTATGCTACTCACGACAAAAGACAGAAGCATAAAATAAATAGATTAAAGTCGGAGACCCTCGAGGGTCGGTACTTAAAAATCTGAAGGCACAAAGGCCTGAGGTTTAAAAACAAAACCCCGAAGGGTGAAAACAACAACAAAAGCCCAAAGGGCTCAAAAGATCAAGAGTTCAAGAGATAGAGAGATCAGGCCGTTGGAGAAGCAGCCGCGTCTTCAGATGTGGCAGGAGAGGTGTCTTTGGTAGCACCTGCTTCAGGGAGAGGCGGCTCATCATCAAATGATTGACGAGGCAGCCCAAGAATCTTGGTCTCAGACTACCTCACCAGCTTGTATCGATCGAACTCCACAGCCAGCTCCCACTTGTCTGTCTGCTCCTTGAGTCATTCCCTCATCAACTCCCAGCTAGCAATCACCTCGGCTCCACTCACGCCATCATCTTTTCGTCCTCAAAGGAATCCTTCTCCGACTTCAGCCCGCACAGCTCCTCCTGGGTCCCCTCCAATTGGCGCGTCAGAGCGGTATTATCAGCAGCAGTAGCAGCCTCGGCCTCCTTTGAATTCTTCAGCTTAAGCTGAAGGGATTTGTTCTCCTTCCCCAGAGCGAGGGCCTTATCCTTCTCCTCCCTAAGCCGAGCATTCAGATTCTCCATCTCTTTCTTGGATGATTGCTCAATCACCATATCCTCGAGATGGTGAATCTGAGACATAGCCTGCAAACAAACCACAGTGATCACCAATCCATATAACAAATGTGAAAGAAGGCGAAGACACGAGGTCTTACCTGGAGGAGATCACACTAGATGGTCTCGAAGGCTTTCGGGATGTCCCCAGAAGGAAGAAAGCTGGCGCTCTCAGGGAACGTCGTGGAGGACAGATCAGCCACACCCTTGGCCAGATCCACGCAAGGCTGAAGAGAGGGCTTTGGGGTCGATCCTGAGGCCCGAGTTCTCAGTCACCAGCAAAGGTCCCGACCTAACTCAATACGAGAAAACAAGGTACTCGAGGAAGACTCCGTCCTAAGAGAAAACTACCAAGGTTCAAGAATACACGTTATCCCTTGATTTCCACGAGCAAATCAAGGAATAAGGGGCAAACTGTTGGGGAAAATATCTAGACATAAGTTTTCTCCAGCTTCCGGATAGGTCCTCGACTTCCGGACCCTTGCTAAAGAAGAAACCAGGGACCAACCCCTGCCATTGGTCCGACCCCCTTGATTGGATCAACCCTTGGAGCAAAATAGAAGTTTTCCGTCTAAGGGGAAACTTCTATTTTTCCGATTATGGAAGAGTTCCTTTACATTCAACCGACGTCTACATCTATAAAATGGGAACCCAAACCTTAGAGTAAGGGATGACTGTAACCGGAACCTAGTGATTATTATTAAGTTACTATAACGAAAACAAAAATATTGTGGGTTAAGTTAGATATATAATCCCACATCGAAAGGAACAAAAGTAATAGAGTTACATATATAAACAAGAAAACAATAAATCGATTGCCGAGCTCAGTAACGTGAGCTTGTAATCCTAGTGGAGGCCATTAAAGGTAATGGGACATTGGTTCAGTCAAAGTGATGAGAGGCGAATCGGGACTATCACTCCCGGATCCAAGCCACGAGCTGAGCCTTCCTTGTGATATAAGAGAGAAGGCTAGAGTCTTCATGGAACTCTTCTAGACGGGGGATAAAAGAGCATTAGATCTCATGTTTCACACACAGAGCTAGCGTTTACCTTCGATTCTAGCAGTCGATGGACCTCATAGGCTGAATCCCAATTTGGACCATTACCTTTTTCTTTTTTCTCCTAAACGGCAATCTTCCTTGCCAAACAAGTAATCGACATTGGTCCGTTCGGACCGAAATCCACAAGAAATCAGGTGCATAGTGTTTTCTGAAAATGTGCCTACGAATTTCTTTTTATTTCTGAATACGTACATCTTTCTTGCCAGAGAAGTTATCGACATTGGTCCGTTCAGACCGCAATCCACAAGAAACAAGAGTGTTGTCTGAAAAACGTGCTTAATAATTACGTGACTAAATAATTAGCAGAATGTTGTATCACATGATCCCCCATTCATACATATTTTGGTGGAAAAGAGTGTGACATGATGTCCTGCTAGAAACATGTTAAATATGTTCTTACTCAGTCAAGGAATCTACACACTCAGAAGCTATAAACAAAGACATAGAAAGAGGAACACACACGTCCGCTGAAACAACCAATTAACCCGAAAAGAGGTCAAGAACGAGTTTCATTACCACTACTTGCTACAGATATCATCATTATTTCATTCTTCAAAACGATCCCACCTCCTAACCTTGTCTAGTCATCACCCGAGTCATAACTTTCAGAACAATTATCGACATCATAGACGTACTCATCGCTGTCATATGAGTAACCTTCCTCTAGACCTTCTTTTTCCTCTTCTTCTATGGTCATCTCAAAACCATCAAAAGGGAAATCATCGATTGGGTCGCAAGGCTCTCTCAACTCTTTGACAATCTCAAGACATCGTTTCGCCATATCCCCATCAAAGTCTTATTATGAGATCTACAACTAAGGGGTCGCAGTGAGGCTGGTCGATTCCGCCGACCTCATCTTCCGTGAATGTCACCGAACCAGTCCATCCATCTCGAGGAGGAGACCGTGTGGGGTACTTTGCACTCGACTCGGCCTTCCGTTGGTAGGCTTTCATGGCCGAGACCGAGTCCTTGCAGTACTGCGATCCCCCGATGATCATGTTTACCCTTCTGCGGGAGTTATCGTTCCCCATATCATCCGGTCTCCTTTCGCGTTTATCTCCTGCCTGATTTATATGAGAAGAGTTTTCCGCGGGAGGATTTTTATCGGGTTTTGGCGGACGGTCGGAGTCGAGGATTAAATCCTTAACGCTGGTCCAGAGAGTTCTCCAGCAAGCAGTTTCGCGGCCAGTCTTGCCCCAAGGACTTTACAGTTATTCGTGGAGTGACCTGAGGTCTGATGGAACTCGCATTAGACGTTTTTATCGTAACTCTGGTTATGGTTCCACGTGTTCCCCGAAGTTCTGCCTTGCTCCGGATTGATCGCGTAGTTATGCGCGCCTTGGAGTTCTTCTCCCTCGTGATGGACGTACTTGTCGTTACGAGAGGTCTTCTTCTTTGACTTTGGATCTGCGTCTTTCGAAGATTTCCTTGTCGGCTTATGTTTTTGGGACAGGACTTTCGCCTCTTCTTCGATCATTATGTAATCTGAGGCCTTATGGAGGGCGTCCTGGATCGTGCGAGGTTTTTCGAGTGTTATCCACTTTCTGAACTTCGACTTGTACCAGAGCGCCTTTCTAAGCGCGTTAATGGCGACTTTGTCGCTGATTCCGCTATCCTTCGACATGATCAGTTTGAACCGGCTCATGAACTCTCGGAGAGGCTCGCCCTCTTCCTGGGTTAGGCTCCAGAGATCGACATCAGAAGTTTCTCTATCTATGAACATAGAGTACTTAAGGAGAAATTCCGATGCGAGTTGGCGAAAGCTTCCGATGGAGTTTCGCTTCAACCGGGAGAACCACTCGAGCGCCGCTCCTTCGAGATTTTCGACGAATAGGCGGTAGTAGCCGGCGTCTTTTCGCTTTCTCTGAGTCTAGCTCTTTCCATAGTGATATGGAATGCATGGAGGTGCGCCTTAGGGTCGGTTGTATCGTTATAAATCGGTATCTTGAGCTTCCCCGGATTAGACACCTTGGTTTCGGAGATGCGCGCGGTAAAGGGCGTTTTACGAGCCACCTCGAGTAGCCTATCAATTTCTGGGGAAGCAATCGTAGCGTGGTGAATCTGCGATTTCACGGCCCTTACTTCCGCGGCGGTCTTGGTGATGTAATCGCGGAGATCGCGGATATTCGGATTCTCTCTAGCGGTCTTCCGAGCTTGTCGGCGTTCGCGGCGAGTGATCTCGGTTTGCCTTTCGGCTAGCTCCTCCTGTTCGACCCAGTAGAGGTTTTCCTCTTCTTCCGTCATGGGTTTGTCGAACGGAGAATTTTCCCGAGCCGACCGGCGGCGGGTTCTTCTTGGATGGACGTCGGCGTCTTCCTCGGAGTCATCGCTGGGCTCCAAATCGATGCGTTTGACTTCATCCACCTCGGTGTCCTTTTCGGACGGCGGAGGATTTTCTGAGTTGCTCTTCTCGACAGGGGATGTCTCGCTAGGGTTTTGTCCGGAAGAACGTTCCTGCGAGGTTCCAGGCCTATCGTGTGGGGTTGCGAACTCTAGTCTTTTCCGCGGAGTTTCGTAGCTCCGCAAGGGAGGACTGCGCGGGCCCTTGCCGTTAGTGTTTGAACCTGTTTGGTTAGGGTTCCCATGAGTTTATCCTGCTCTTCCGACCTCTTTTCGTAGGCGGCAAGCATCTTCTTGATCTTGTCGAGTGTCGTAGCTTTAGCAGGTGCGTTGGCCGCGGTTACATTCGCTGTTGGAGTGTTCAAGGCGTCCTTGCTTGCTCCGTTGAGGGGAGTTTGCAAGTTCGTTGTGTCGTCGACAGTCATGTCATGTTGAGCGTCTGATGGTCGTGAGTAAGATTGATCCGTACCCCCCTTCCTTCTAGCGCCAAATTGTGGGAACCGAAATTCGCACTGTCAATGTTTCGTATAATTTAGGAAACTAGGAAAACCCTAATTTCCCAGAGGTCCTGGATATCTGAGAAACCACACGCCAAGCAATCAGAACACGAAATAAACGAGAATAAAAATAAGAAATCGTAAAAAGAGCAAAGAAGGATCTTATTTCCGAGTTTGCTTTTGAGCGTAACAACAAGGTAACGTGCTTCGGCTACGAGAGCAGTCGGCAAGATTCCTAGTCTACTATCCGAAGGTGGCTAAACCTAATTGAGTCGCAGCTCAAATAACAAAAACGGAAAAATTCCTAAATCGCTCTAAGTGCTAGTTTGCTTTGAGAAAAGTCTCTCTTATGCCTCTCGCCTTGAGCTCCTTATGTACTCCCTCCTAGGTCGGTTTATGCTTCCCTCTTTTGCCCTTAAGCCGTCATAGTCCGAAAAATGGAAATATTCCATTTTTTCCGATCTTCATGATTATCTGCGGAAAGTTTCCATTTATCCGCGGAAACTGATGTTTATCCTCCAATCATAAACCAGCTCTAAACGGAGCTGTAATCGCTATAGCGACCGAGCGTGGTTCCGTGATCCGATCGCTATAGCAATAGAGCTCTTGTTCGTGACTCGGTCGCCATTGCGACCGAGTTTGTGCCGTGGACTGAAGTCAATCGTCCAAGCGTCTGAAACTATCGCGATGCTACGATGCTTTTAGGATGTTTGTTTGCGGATGTTTGGACCTTCGATAATATCGTATTGTTGATTTAAGAAATCGTTGATTTCTTAAATCTTTGATTTCTTAAATCGTTGATTAAGAAATCATTGATTTCTCAAATCGTTGATTAAGAAATCGTTGATTTCTCAAATCGTTGATTAAGAAATCGTTGATTTCTCAAATCGTTGATTAAGAAATCATTGATTTCTTAAATCGTTGATTAAGAAATCATTGTTTTAAGAATTCTTTTTTTAAAACAAGATTTTCCGGCAAGTTTTCGTATAAGTTTTTCGTATAAGTTTTCCTTTCTTGAAAACATAGAAAATCTTAAGTTTATAATTTTTAACGGATATATGGATGCCAACTTTGCCTTGTCCGATTTCGACCCCACCAGGGTCGGTGAGATGTTCTTTCACGATCGCGTGGAGTGTTGAGCGAAGCCATAGGTCGAACCTTAGTTCGAAACCGCTTTCGCTTGTTGCTGGTTTCACCGAGGGTCTGGTTTTCTTTTAGGAGGACAAGATTCTCCGCTTCTATAGCGTCTATCTTCTCGGCGCTTTGCTGCAGTTGCTTGGAGTGTTCCTTAACTTGATCTTTTAGGGTTTGAACTTCTAGAAGAAGTTCATGACCTCCAGGCGTGGTCTCCCGAGCTTTGGGAAGATCGGTAACCTGACTTTGAAGGATCTCGAGTCAGTTGAGGAGTTCGATCTCCCTCGGGGTTATCTCCGATTGGTTAGTATCGTTCTCTAGTGCCAACGTCACGTAGTTGGATTACTCCCCTCCTTCTAGCGCCAAACTGTTATGGTATTTTTGTGTAGGGTCGTTTAAGTACTACGGAACACTAGAAGATTGATGTGAGAAGAATAAAAATCGAGGCAGAAGAGATGTTTATTGAGTATATGATTCAAGACTACAACATTTGGTGTATAAACCCTAGTTCTAGTCGCCTAAACTCTAATCTCTTAGCCTCTAAAAGTCGATCCCTTGTTCTAAGGTTTGGACTCCCCTTTTATAGATGTAGACGTCGGTTTAATGTAAAGGAACTCTTCCATAATCGGAAAAATGGAAGTTTCTCCTTAGGCGGAAAACTTCTATTTTTCTCCAAGGGGGTCGGACCTATGGCAGGGGTTGGTCCCTGGTTTCTTCTTGAGCAAGGGTCCGGAAGTCGAGGACCTATCCAGAAGCTGGAGAAAACTTATGTCTGGATATTTTTCCCCAACAGGGATATCCCGAAAGCTTTCTAGGTCATCCAATTCGATCTCCTCCAGGTACGACATTGTGTCTTCTTTTCCTTTCACCTTTGCTACATGGATTGGTGATCATTGTGGTTTGTTTGCAGGCAATGTCTCAGGTTCACCATCTCGAGGATATAGTGAACGCGCAATCATCCAAGAAAGAGATGGAGAATTTGAATGCTCGGCTTAGGGAGGAGAAGGATAAGGCCCTGGCTCAGGGGAAGGAGATCAAGTCCCTTCAGCTCAAGCTGAAGAATTCAAAGGAGGAAGAAGCTGCTACTGCTGCTGAGAATACCGCTCTGACTCGCCAATTGGAGGAGACCCAGGAGGAGCTGTGTGGGCTGAAGTCGGAGAAGGAGTCCTTTGAGGACGAAAAGATGATGGCTGTGACTGGAGCTAAGGTGATTGCTCGCTGGGAGTTGATGAGGGAATGGCTCAAGGAGCAGACCGACAAGTGGGAGCTGGCTGTGGAGTTCGAGCGATACAAGCTGGTGAGGGAGTCTGAGGCCAAGCTGCGTGGATTGCCTCCTCCGTCATTTGATGATGAGCCGCCTCTCCCTGAAGCGGGTGTTGCCAAGGAGACTTCCCCTGCTCCATCTGAAGACGCGGCTGCTTCTCCAACGGCCTGATCTCTATCTCTATCTCTTGAACTTTTGAGCCCTTTGGGCTTTTGTTGTTGTTTTCACCCTTCGGAGTTTTACTTTTATACCTCAGGCCTTCGTGCCTTTAGACTGTTTAAGTACTGACCCTCAAGGGTCTTGAACTTTTAATCTATTTTTTATGCTTCTGTCTTGCATTCTAGGACCATCATTTTTTGTCGCGAGTGGCATAGAGTCGTCCTTTACAAGTGAGATCGTCTTGCCCTTGTTTTCTAAGATAGGGGAGTTTTCTATCTCGGGTTATGGGCCGAAGGCCGACCATAACTATAATCAGATCAGGCAAGGTCTTAAGGGCTGATGATAGCCTTGCCCCTAGGATTGCACTGTTTCGGATTTTTGAGGTTCAGGGCCAATCGACTCCTCGAAAGCCAAGGGGCTTAATCCTCGTTAGATTTAGAAGACTTCGTATCTGCGGAACATAAGGACGTCTAGGTGGACGCTTAGGCTTCCGGGAAGGGTTGGACCCTTGGAATGATGTCAGAGTCTAGGACCTGGATCCTTTTAGTAAACTGACTGAAACCTGAAATTATTAAAGAAGCGTTAGACCTTGTAATCGAGTATTAAAAAAACCTGAGTTTTAGTTTTGGAATGAAAGATCCTTGCTTAGAACCCTAGAGTTCTAGCTTGGTTTGAACCTTGGTTCTTGAGCAATAGAACCCGGAATTTCTTAAGGCCTTGAACTATGAGGTCCCTGTTGGGCCCGAATATGGCCCGATAGATGACTAGTGAATAATAAAAGATGGTAACAGGCCGCAACAGGCCCATCACGAATTCGATATCTGAAAGGAGCTAAACTGGAGCCGGAGGCCGAGAGCTAAAGACTTTTATCAAAGAGGTCACGGTGAAGAGGAAGCTCACATCGTAACAGAAGGAGCGCAAGACCCGATCAAAGGGAAGCTGTTGCGGATTCCTCAATAAGCGGAGAAGATCTCGGGAATCAGTTGGTGACGATCAAGCGGGACCTGAGGCTATTTAAAGAGAAGGCAAATCAAGAGAGAGGATCAATTCAATCCATATTTCACTCGATACTCTGAAAACATTCTTATTATTGTAACATTCTTATAATCTTTGTATTCATCAAAGATCATCTCTTGTAAACCTTCTTTTACCAAAAATCATTAATACAAATCGCAGTTCATTCAACAAGTTCTTACGGGATTCAGCCCACGATTATCTTTCCCTAATCCTTTCCTAAACTATAAACCTGACCTAAAATCAGGAGGTGAGTTTAATCCCTCACAATTGGCGCCGTCTGTGGGGAGGAAACAATCGAATCCCTTACTCTAACTTGAGGATGAATCCTACATCAGACAACAGAATCCGTCTGACCTTAACCTCCCGATTCAGAGCGATGGCTCACCGAACGATGGAGGCTCTAGTCTCGTAACCGCGGAGCCTAGACGCGGCGACCACCGATCTGGGCAACAGCCTCCGGCTAGCGCTCGAACGAGCCAGACTGCAACCGGAGCTACTAACCCGAGATCATCAAGTGGAACCGCCCCCGGGCTTCCAATCACCGAGAATCCTCAGCAGCAAGCCATTCCGAATCAAACGGAGGCTCAGCTCTCTGAGATTCGTCAGATGATGATGCAATTAGTAGACAAAGCTCAGGAAAGTGAGCGCACAATGCATCAGCTAGCTGTTCGTCAGCAACGATTCGAAGAGATAACTAGATCTCTAAACGCAACAACCCAACCACCGCAACGTCAAGCTCCGGGGGTCACTTTCCGAGATCGATTGACCGATCCCTCATTCCCCCGAGGACGTTTAGACTTTTCCCCTGATAGCACTGTTCCGGAAGGACGCGGATCTGCTTTCCAGACACCTCATACTGGGACAGCTCCCGTGTTTAACCCACCTAACACCAGTGCTATGGGAAGTAACGTAGCGACAACCAGTTCCACACCCAGTCAGGTTGCTGACCGGAGCACTCGCTTACCTCCTCCGCCGCCTGATTTTAGGTCCGGAGCAGGAGTATCCTTCCCATCTGGGGGCAGAACGTCAGCTTCGGTTTATCAAACCAGAAGCTCAATCCCGAATGGGGACGGGTATCAAAGGGTAGATTCCGATAACCCAAGAGCTGGTGAGCGACTTAGCCCACCAACTGCATGGGAGGATGAGCCAACTCGATTCCGTCAGGAACCTGCCCGTCGGGTACCTACTAACGACCCAAACGTCCTTCCCTTAGAGGGACCTGAAGCTATCCGTAGATATATGGAACGAACTCACGCAGCTCTCCAAAAATTGGGAGCTCAAGTCCATAAAGCTACGAGCTCAGCTCCCGAAATCGATAGCTTGATCGAGGAAACCCGTGGAACTCCATTCACTGACAGAATTGCCAGCTCCTACATAAGAGATACCCGAAAAATCAGAATTCCCGAGTATGATGGGACCTCTGACCCAAAGGCCTATTTGAGAGCTTTCCGATTGGCTATCGTGAAAGCCCATTTTACACAGGAAGAATGTGAAGCAGGTTACTGCAGGACATTCGCCGAAAACTTGGTTGGAACAGCCCTTGAGTGGTTCTCTGGTCTCGAACCAGCCTCGATAGATAGTTTCGATCAGTTAACTAGTGCCTTCATGAAGCAGTACTCGACCCATATCCTGAAGCAAGCCTCTGAGGCCGACCTTTGGAAGGTCAGACAAGGAATGGGGGACTCACTACGAGTCTACATCGAGAAATTCAGGGCAGTAAGAACTAAGCTATCGAATCCTAACGACCTAGTCGCCATCGAGGCTCTTAGGAGAGGTCTGTTCTATAAATCGAAGTTCTGGTCGGAGCTAACACTCAATACTCCTCCAACTATCGACGATGCTCTTCATAAAGCCACCAGATACATTACTCTGGAGGAGGAGACAGCTGCACTGGATAAACTCCACAAGAAACCTCAGAATCACCCGAAAGGTGAATCCTCTGAGGCAAAGGGACCTCATAAAAAGGGGAACCTCCGAAATAATCAAACTCAGGGAGAACATTCCTATGCAATCGAGGAGGACAAGGAAGAGAAACCTGTCGCCGCAGCAAACAAAACTCCCTGGTCAAAAGGCTTTGATAAAAACAAACGTTGCTCTTATCACGATCGAGAAGGGCACTCAACCGAGGAATGTTGGGACCTCCAACGACAACTGGCAGCTAAATTTGCAGCTGGAGAAATAAAGGGCGTGGACCTTAAAAAGCCACCACCTTATCAGAAAAGAGGTTCCAGAGACACCTCTCCAAAGCGCGAGAGGTCACCTGAGAAGGAGACCGATTCGCCACCTCCAGCTCCCAAGAAAAGAGTCGATATGATTCTTGGAAAATTCCCCCAAGGAAAAAGTTTACAAGTCGAAGCTCTCTTGAGCAAACCGTCCCCTCAATCGAGCCCCGACTCGAGGGTGGACTGTATCCTTGGAGGATCAGATATATGTCAAGACTCCGTCAATTCCATTAAGAATCACGTACGGAAGGCTGTGTCTAAC
This sequence comes from Raphanus raphanistrum subsp. raphanistrum, assembly GCA_019706035.1. NCBI lineage: Eukaryota > Viridiplantae > Streptophyta > Magnoliopsida > Brassicales > Brassicaceae > Raphanus > Raphanus raphanistrum. The sequence continues at coordinate 22,637,431 of CM033988.1, read as the reverse complement.
ACTGGACCTAAGCCTCCTAACCCCGAGTCCAATACTAAGATTTCTTTCTGGGAAAGCGAGACCTCAAACCTTGACAGACCTCACGATGATGCGTTGATTGTCACCCTGAACATCGCAGGATACGAGGTCCCTAAACTCATGATAGACACAGGAAGCTCTGTTGACCTTATTTTCTACAACACCCTAAAAGGGATGGAAATAGACGACTACGAAATTATTGGCCAAAAAGCTAATCTCGTAGGCTTCTCCGGAGAAACAGCTACCTCATTGGGGACTATCAAGCTCCCAATCATAGCTGGCGGAATAATGAAAATGACCAACTTAGTAGTCATCGACAGACCTTCCCCGTTCCATGCGATCTTGGGAAGACCCTGGATTCACAAAATGAAGGCAGTAGCCTCGACTTATCATCAATGTGTGAAATTCCCAACACCTGAAGGGATAACTACCGTACACGGTAGCCAGAAGATATCCAGGATCTGCTATTTGGGAGGATTCGAAATCCTCAAAAAGTCCCCCCAATAGCAATTACAGATCCAGGAGGGTCGCGAAATGCAACAAAATATTCGAGGTCCTCCCAAGAACCTCACCGAAAAAGTTTGCATTGACGACTCAAATCCTGAAAGACAGGTGAGCATCGGATCCGAGCTACCTCCTGAGACAAAAAAGGAGCTCATTGACTTCCTGAAAAGCAATGTCAAAACCTTTGCATGGTCCACCAATGACATGAAAGGCATAGATCCGAACGTCACCACCCATAAACTAAAAGTAGACCCCACTTTTAAACCGATCAAACAAAAGCGTCGCAAGCTGGGCCTCGAAAAGGCTCAAGCTGTTAACGACGAAGTTGACCGACTTACGAAAGCTGGGTCCATTCGAGAGGTACACTACCCTGACTGGTTAGCTAACCCGGTAGTTGTAAAGAAGAAAAACGGGAAATGGAGAATCTGTGTAGACTTCACAGACCTAAACAAGGCTTGTCCTAAAGACAGCTTCCCGTTACCTCACATCGACCGCCTGGTTGAAGCAACAGCTGGCCACCGACTCCTATCCTTCATGGATGCCTTCTCAGGATACAACCAAATCATGATGGATCCTGAGGACCAGGAGAAAACTGCATTCATAACCGAACGAGGAACCTATTGTTACAAGGTTATGCCATTCGGATTAAAGAACGCATGAGCTACCTATCAGAGGCTAGTAAATAAGATGTTTGCTGGACAACTTGGAAAAACCATGGAGGTCTATATTGACGATATGCTAGTCAAATCCTCAGCTGGAGAAGACCATATCTCCCACTTAAGGGAATGCTTCGATATCCTTAATAAGTACGATATGAAGCTCAATCCCACTAAATGTACCTTCGGGGTACCCTCAGGCGAGTTCCTAGGCTATCTCGTAACCGAAAGAGGCATTGAAGCCAACCCGCAGCAGATAGCAACCTTCCTAGAAATGCCGTCACCTAAGACAACCAGAGAGGTACAGAGATTGACTGGACGAATCGCAGCATTAAATCGATTCATATCCAAGTCCACCGATAAGTGCCAACCATTCTACAAGCTTCTAAGAAATAATAAGAAGTTCTTATGGGACGAGAAATGTGAGGAAGCCTTCAAACAATTGAAAGCTTACCTCTCCGAACCTCCGATCCTATCCAAACCTGTAGTAGGAGAGCCATTGTACCTGTACCTCGCTGTATCGACTGCTGCAGTTAGCGGCGTGCTGGTACGAGAGGAACAAAACGAACAAAGACCTGTCAATTACACCAGCAAGAGCTTGATAGACGCCGAAACAAGGTACCCTGCAATGGAAAAACTAGCGCTGGCAGTCGTAATAGCTGCCAGAAAATTACGACCTTACTTCCAATCGCACTCAATCGTCGTAATGACCTCACAACCATTACGAATGATATTGCACAGCCCCAGCCAGTCAGGGCGATTGGCTAAATGGGCCATAGAGCTCAGTGAATACGACATTCGAGTACTAGACCTCGAGCAGCAGCGAAGGCTTAGGTCCTTACCGACTTTGTCATTGAGCTCGCATCCGAGCAATTAGACTCCGAAATGGAATCTCCAAAGTGGAGCCTGTATGTCGACGGAGCCTCATCAAAATAAGGCTCCGGTGTCGGTCTAAGACTAACTTCTTCAGCAGGAGAATCCATTGAGCAGTCATATAGGCTTGGATTCAGCGCCTCAAACAACGAAGCTGAATATGAAGCACTAATCGCAGGGTTGAAACTCGCCCTAAGCCTCGGAATTCGGGAGCTAAACGCTTATAGTGATTCACAGCTAGTAGCTAGCCAGTTTCACGGAGAATATGAAACTAGGGACGAAAGAATGGGGGCATATCTCGAGGTCGTCCAGAACCTCACTAAGCAGTTCGACAAATTCGAGCTAACAAGGATCCCACGAGGAGAGAACTCCTCAGCAGATGCGTTGGCTGCTTTAGCCTCCACATCGGACCCCCTCGTAAAACGGATCATACCCGTAGAAGGAATCGAAAAACCAAGCATCGACATAGCTACTAAAGCTGAGATAGACAGCAAGCTAAAAGAGCAACCCGAAGGTACCTGCCCTGAAACGGTAGCTACCCAAGTTATCACAAGTTTCTGGTTCCTAAAAGCCAGAGTACGTAGCTCTAAAAAGCATACCTCCGGGAACACAATCCAAAACACGGAAGGTATTCCTCGAAATTCAGACTCCTTGGAGCCTAATCTCACGAATACCTCCGGGGGCACCAACTCAGACCCACTCGTTTGCAGAGTTAAAACCAGAAGCCGTTCAGCTCTCAAAAATTCATCTGGGGGCACCAGACCCCGGAAAATAATGAAGAAATTGGAGGTATTCCTCGGAATTTAGACTCCCTGGAGCCTAATCCTACGAATACCTCCGGGGGCACCACGACACCAGGTCCCGAACAGGAACCTCCCTCGTCTCTTCATAAAAAAGTTGTAGGGAGAGAGGATTGGAGAATTCCAATCACGCAATACATCCTGGAAGGAAAGAGTCCACCCAATAAATGGGAGGCTCGGAAGCTCAAAACATTAAGCGCGAGATACTGCATAATCGAGTCTGTCCTCCACAAACGAAGCGTTTCCGGACCTTACCTAAAGTGCGTCCATGGCCTCGTTGCTATGAGACTCATGAAGGAAATGCACGACGGCTCCTGCGGGAACCACTCTGGAGGAAGAACTCTAGCCATCAGAATCAAAAGAGAGGGCTATTTCTGGCCTACCATTATTGTGGACTGTGAGGCCTACTCCTCTTCATGCGACAAGTGCCAGCGGCATGCACCGATTATACACCAACCTGCGGAAAAGCTGTCCAACATATCCGCCCCTTACCCATTTATGAGATGGTCCATGGACATCGTAGGACCAGTAGTAGCGTCAGGAAGTGGAAAGAAGAAGATACGCTTCCTCTTAGTCCTAACAGACTACTTCACGAAATGGATAGAGGCTGAAGATTTCCAACAGGTAACCAGAGTCGAGGTCGAACGATTTGTGTGGAAAGAAATCGTGTGTAGACACGGCGTCCCATATGAAATCGTAACTGACAATGGAGGACAGTTCATATCCCACGACTTCAAAATATTTTGTGACAAGTGGAATATTCGCCTGACCTTCTCAACACCTCGACGACCTCAAGGAAACGGCCAGGCGGAGGCTGCTAATAAATCAGTATTAGCAAACCTCAAGAAACGCCTCGGAACCCAGAAGGAACTCTGGTCAGAAAAATTACTTGAAGTACATTGGGCATGTCGAACCACCCCACGAAAGGCTACAGAAGAAACCCCTTTCTCCTTAGCCTACGGGATGGAAGCTGTCGTCCCAGCCTGAAACCATTGCTGGTAGCCTCCGCCGGGAACTCTGTACATCCGATCCTGCAGCTAATGATCAGCTCCTAACAGACAGCCTCGATCTAATCGAGGAAAGACGGGACCGAGCTCTGATTCGCATTCAGAACTATCAGCAAGCAATGGCACGACAGTACAATTCCAAAGTCAGGCCCCGACAGTTCACTGTAGGTGACCTAGTACTTAGGAAAGTTTTCGAAGGAACCAAGGAACCAGATGCTGGAAAGTTAGGAACCAACTGGGAAGGTCCCTATCAGATCATCCATGTGGTACGACCTGGCGTTTACAAGCTCCGAAAGGTGCGAACCGGGGTACCTGAAATCAGATCGTGGAACGCCACGAATCTTAAGAGATATTATCATTAGGTACCTAAAACTCCTGAACTACGTTAGGCTTGATCCCTTGACTGGGTACGTAGGCAACTCCGTCATGAGTGCAGCCCCAACCTCATTTTAACACTTTGTTCACCACAACCAAAGGGGACATATGTCTGATTAAAATCACATAGCTCAAGCAGCAAGTGTATGATCATTATAATACAGCAATTGTATGATTACTATGATACCATGTATCCAATTATCAATAAAGCAAGTATTCTCGATGTCTCAATTCTTTAACAACACAGGTCCCTACAACTACGGACCTAGGGTCCTAAAACCCTTCGGATCAGCTCAGGTCTCCATGAACCTGAACCTAAGGTCTTAAAATCCTTAATAATCTCGGAGGTCTTGAAATCCTTCAAACGAAATCAAATTTGATAAACCAACCTAAGGTCTTAAAAATCCTTACAAACCACTAAAGGTCTTAAAATCCTTCAAGCAGCGCTAGGTCTCAACGAACCTGGACCTAAGGTCTTGAAACCCTTATCAAATCTCAAAGGTCTTGAAATCCTTAAATACAAAGGTCTTAAAATCCTTATCAAACCTCGAAAGGTCTTAAAATCCTAAGCAAGTCTCAATGGGTCTTAAAATCCCACAAACGAATTCAGGTTCCCGAGAACCCCCACCTAAGGTGTCCGAGTTAAACTCAGGTTCCTAAAAACCCTAAGCTAATCTCGATACTTCAGGAACCCCTCTTAAGGGGCCAAAAATGATCCAAGTCTCCAAGACTTATCATGAAATCAGAGATCTAATTCGGAGGATTCACTAAACCTCTTAATTAGTAACCGAAGCACATTCCCTATCGAAACTCTTAATCAAATTCGAGTTCATCCAAAAAATGACTAACTCAAACTGAAAAATTCAAAACGAAACTGAAAACCAGTATCGTTTTGAATTGCTTGCGACCAACTCTTCTCTTTTCTCTCTTTGATTCTGTAAAGAATTGGGCATAGTTTCCCCTTATGTTACTGATGATTTCTGTCGACAGAGAAGACCTATATTTATAGGAGAGAGGTTTGCCAACTGCTCGGACACAATGATTGGCCGATTGGCCAACGGTTACACCTTTTCGGCCAAACCGTCCAACCGCTCCTAAACTGCTCCTCTCTGCGTTTGGGCTGATCGATCTCTGTCCCAATAGCTTGCCCACATGCATAGCTTAGTTGCCAAAAATCTCAGACCCATCGGACCCCCATGACCACCATCCGGACCATAACCACCACTCATGGTCCGCAATGACCGGCCAAGACTCCAACACTCCATTCAGCTGAGTTGAGCTGAGTGCTAGCTGCCTGAGCTGAGTGAGCTACTCCTCCAGCTCCAGTGAGCTGCCTCAGTCTGTGTGAGCTCCCTTCCAGCTCCACCCAGCTGGTTGAGCTGCCTCCGGACCTTGTCCAGCTTCCGGATCACTCATCCATCTCTCTTTAGCTCCCTTCTTTCTTATTCTGGTCAAGTCTCAGCCATCTGATGCACTTAACCTTTTGTTTGGACCATGATACGCTTGCCTTTAGATCATATGACCTGGCCTGTTCATCTCCTCGTACCATGGCCCGTCCTGATGGCCATATGTAGAACTAGGGACATGACAAGTCTCCCCCACTTGGAAAGAACTCGTCCCCGAGTTCATACTTGATGATTCCCCAACCACATACTGACTATACCACTCAGGATACTCAGTTTTCATCCTTGCCTCTGTTTCCCAAGTGATAATGTCTTTGCCATTGAATTCCCATACTATCTTTAGCATAGGAACTGTCTTCTTTCTCATTGCCTTTTCCATCCGATCAATGATCCGAACCGGCCTGTTTCTAAGGTGAGGTTCTTACCAAGATCTTTTGGAATTTCAGGCAACACAATGTCTTGATCCGTTAGGCACTTTCTTAGTTGAGACACATGGAACACATTATGGTAAGCATCCATTTCAGATGGCAAATCCAATTTGTAAGCCACTGCTTCAACTCTTTCAAGTATCCTGAATGGACCTAGGAACCTTGGGTCCAGTTTCCTTCTTCCAGAAACTATGGCCCTGCCTTTGAAGGTAATCATCTTGAGATAGATTAGATCACCAACCTCAAACTCAAGATGTTTTCTTCTCTTGTCAGCATAACTCTTCTGGCGGTCTTGTGCTTCTTTCATCTTCTCCTTGACCAGTTTGATCTTCTCTGTGGTTTCTTCCACAATCTCAGGACCTATTATGCTGCGCTCCCCCACTTGGGTCCAGCATAAAGGTGTCCTGCAAGGCCGCCCATACAAGGCTTCATAGGGAGACATACCTATGCTGGTGTGGAAGCTGTTGTTGTAAGCAAACTCCACCAGTGGTAAGTGCTTCTCCCATGAATCACCCCAATCTAGAACACATGCCCTTAGCATATCTTCCAAGGTCTGGATGGTTCTTTCTGATTGACCATCCGTTTGAGGATGATAAGATGTACTCATGTTCACTCTTGTTCCTAGGGCCTTTTGGAAAGCCCTCCAGAAGTAAGAAGTGAACCTAGGGTCTCTATCTGAGACTATACTGGCCGGCACTCCATGCAGCCTTACAATTTGATCTATGTAGATCTTTACAATCTCATCCACTCCATCACCCTTCTTGATTGCTAAGAAGTGTGCAGATTTGGTCAGGCGATCCACAATCACCCAAACTGCATCCTTCTTGTTCCTGGTTGTGGGAAAACCAGTCACAAAGTCCATTGTGATGTGATCCCACTTCCATTCTGGAATAGGAAGGTTTTGAAGTAAACCACTTGGAACCTGATGCTCAGCTTTGACAAGTTGACAAGTAGGGCACTTGGCCACCCACTCAGCAATGTCAGCCTTCATTCTGATCCAATGGTAATACCTTTTGATGTCTTTGTACATCTTGTTTAGCCCCGGGTGCACTGAGAACTTGGACTTATGAGCTTGACTCATAATCTCTTCTTTTAGTCCCCGGTCACCAGGAACACTGACCCTTCCATGTACCAAAATGGTACCATTGCTTGTGACCTGATACTCAGTCTTATCATTCTTTGCAACCTTTTGCAAGTTCTCATCCAAGCCTTGTGCTTGTTGGATTCTGGTAAGTAGATCAGCCTGGTTCACAGCCTCCAAACCCAAAGGCTCATTTTCGCTGGCCAAAGTGTTTAGATTCAGTGACCGGACCATCCCTTCCAAAATCGCTGCTTCCTTCTCAGCTGATACCTCAGCTCTACGCCTGCTTAATGCATCGGCCACTAGATTGGCCTTGCCTGGGTGATAGGCAATGTCCAAATCATAGTCGGCCACAAATTCCATCCACCGCCTTTGTCTCAAATTCAACTCAGGTTGAGTGAATATGTACTTCAGGCTCTTGTGGTCAGTGAGAATCTGAACCTTGGCACCATACAAGTATGATCTCCATATCTTCAAGGCAAATACCACTGCGGCCATCTCCAGGTCATGGGTTGGATAGTTGCCTTCAAGTTTCCTGAGTTGCCTTGAGGCGTATGCTATAACCTTCCCATGTTGTGTGAGCACACAGCCTAATCCAGTAATGGATGCATCCGTGTACACCACATATGGTTGGTCGGCCTCAGGTAACACTAAGACTGGTGCACTGGTCAGCATGTTCTTCAAGGCTATAAAGCACTTTTCACAAGCTTCGGACCAAATGAACTTGACATCTTTTCCAGTAAGTTGTCTCATAGGTTGTGCCACACTTGCAAACCCTTTGACATACTTTCTGTAGTAGCCGGCCAGACCCAAGAAACTTCTAACTTCAGTTGCATTCTTTGGTCTTTGACACTCTTGTATACACTTGATCTTCTCTTGATCAACTGATACTCCTTCCTCAGACACTACATGTCCTAGGAAGCCAATGCTCTTCTGCCAAAAGCTACACTTTCTTAGCTTGGCAAACAATTGCTGCTCTCTCAGCCTTTCCAACACCAATCTGAGATGCCTCTCATGGTCCTCCCGAGTCTTAGAGTATATTAGTATGTCATCAATGAAGATGATTACAAATTCATCTAAGAAGTCTCGAAAGATTTCATTCATCATCTTCATAAAGGCTGCTGGTGCATTGGTCAATCAGAATGGCATGACCACAAATTCATAGTGACCATACCTAGTCCGGAAGGCTGTCTTCTTCACATCTTCTGATGCAATGGGGATTTGATGATAGCCTGATGCCAAATCAATCTTTGAGAACCACTTGGCTCCCTTTAGTTGATCTAGCAACTCATCAATCCTGGGCAAAGGGTACTTATTCTTTATAGCAACCATGTTCAGACCTCTATAGTCTATGCATAACCTAAAGCTACCATCCTTCTTTTTAACAAAGAGGACTGGTGCGCCCCATGGAGATACACTTGGGCGTATGAACCCCTTATCCAACAACTCTTCAAGTTGTTTCTTTAGCTCAGCCATCTCGGCCGGAGCCATGCGGTATGGGCTCTTTGACATTGGGGCCGTCCCTGGTTCCAGTTCTATTATGAATGGGTCCGACCTATCAGGGGGAATGCCCTGTAGTGACCTAAACACATCATCAAACTCACTGACCAGCGGTATCCCGTCCGGGCCACCATCCCCTACGACCTCCTTAGTGGTGATTGTGGCTAAATAAGCCTCACAACCTTGCTCCAGCATCCTTGCCGCACGGACTGCTGATAACACTAAGCATCCAGAGGCATGATTAATACCTTGGTACCTGATCGGGGGTCCACACCCACTCTCAAACTGCACCCTTCCTCGATGACAGTCTAAGGTGGCCGGATTCTTGGCAAGCCAGTCCATGCCTAGGATCACCTCGTGATTCTTAAGGCGGAGCACAGTCAGATCCACAGGCATTGCCTTGTCCTGGATCATCACTGGAATGTCTTTAACCAGACCTAGTGAATGCATAACTTGCCCACCGGCTGCACTCACCAAGCCAAGATAATTCCTGGTTCCCATTTGGAACATACCTTTACCAATCATATCTGGACTCACAAAACTATGTGTAGCTCTAGTATCAAATAATACATGTGCTTCCACACCACCAATACACAAGGTCCCTACATAAGACCTAATCTAAGTATCTAGTCCATCCTAGATTCCTTACCATGCCATTCTATTAAATTTAAAAAGAATAGGATTAGAGTTTTACCAGTGATCGCGTTGAAGGGTCCGGACTCATCCACATCCCTTGAAAGCTCATAGACTCGAGGTGCTGAGGTTTGGCCTTGCTTGTGGTCTGGTCGGTTGTTCTCAACACGACCCTTGCCTTGTCCAGTTTGCAACTGAGGACAGTCCACTCGGAAATGCCCTCTCTTGCCACACTGATGACAAGTCCTGGCCTCACTGGTCGAGCCTTGTCCACGGTTCCTGTCCGGACCAGGACAATCTCGAGCTGAGTGATCCATCTTGCCACATCGGGTACATGCGCCCATAGCCTTCCAGCACTCTCCTCCATGGTGTTTGCCACATTAGGGACACTCAGGCCTACCACTTGAGGTTTTACCCCCTTCGGCCGCATCCCTCTTTCTATTTTTGTCACCACTCTGGTCAGAAGACACCACCACACTCTTAAGCCTTTGCTTATTCTCTTCAGCCAGATTGGTCTCCAACATTGCCATCCTTTCTACCAGCTCAGAGACTGTGTTGAAGGTACGGACTGAGCAATAAGTCTTAAGTTCAGCCCTAAGGCCTCTTATGAACCTGCGGAACTGAACCTTCTCATCCTCCAGTTCCTTACCCACATACCTCCTGAGCCGGTTGAACTCTTCCTCATACTCCCTTACAGACCGCTTGCCTTGAACCAAGTCCAAAAACTTGGCCTCCAAACGATCCCATGCTTCAGCCAGAAAGTACTTGTGGTTGAACTCAACCTCAAAGTCAGAGAACCTCACAATGGAACCATTGGTGCGCTTGTCTAGAGACAGCCACCAGTTGTGTGCATCTCCCTCCAGGAAGTGCACTGCTATGTCTCTCTGGTACTCCTCAGGGCACCTTGTAGACTTGAAGTTCCTGACCAGCCGGTCCCTCCACTCATCTGCCTCCATAGGATCAGCACTTCCAGCAAAGTGTTTGGTTCCCAAACGAGAGATGTGCTCAAGCACTTTCAGGTAATCAACCTTCTTAGCTGTTCCAACTGGTGGATCCAGCTCAATCACCTCAGCTATAGGTGCAACATGACCACCAGCTCCACCAGCCCCAGGAGCTATCACATGAGCTTGAGTAGTCTGACCCACTGATGAGTTCACTACTGGTGTGAACACTTGGGTCATTGCCAGCATCTGACTTCCCATTAACTTGATTGCATCAAGTATTTGCTTCATGGTCGGTTCAGCCATTGGATCAACCGGACCAGTCCTCCCATCACCTTGGATGTTTGGATCAGCTCGGTTACCAGTCTGTGAGGACTCAGGTTCACCTTCCTGCTCATTTCTCTGCTGCCCACTAGCTGCTCCTAGCTGGCTTCCAGCTGCATTCAGCTGCTGTCCGGTCTCATCCAGCTGAACCTCAGTCTGATTGACCTGAGTTTCAGTCAAGATGGCCTAACTGGTATGTCTAGTAGGATGAACTGACAACATGATATACCATGGATTTTACCCGTTTTTAACCATGATATACTAGTATTTTATTATATATTTAATCTGTTTTCTAACCTGTTAGGTATGTTTTCAGGTTCAGGAGCATTTTGTGAGAAAGTGATGTTTTTGGAGCATTTTGGAGTGCAAGAGATGATACACCCGAGTTGACCATTCAAGACTAAGTCGGAAGTCAACATTGCGATTATAATCGATCAATACTCATCTTGAGTTGTCGATCGATGTAGCTGAGAAGATCCGCGTACTAGAAGATTATAATCGATTGATACACATTCAGTGTTGTCGATCGATATCAAGGACGAAATGGTTTAGCCGACTACTTCACCAAGACTTCACCAAATTACGAGACTGCCCCTGACGAGTTTTTAACCTTAATGGAAATGCTTAAATATTCCTGCTAAGTGTCTTTTGACGGCAACCTTCGAAAGAAGCAAGGTTTTAACAACCCTCAAAGCAGAGAGTGTGAGAGAGAGCGACTAGAGTTTTATTTGTTTCAGAGATTGGAGAGATTTCTCATCTCCATTTGTATTTCTACTTTATTCTATCTATGCAATTCTTTCATCTATCTATTGTTATGAATTGCTTAGCTATGTCTGAGTAGTATACTTGTTAGATCTAGGGTTCAAATAGGTTTGTGGGATTAGCCCCAAACTATAATTGCTAAGTTGTGATACTCATCAAATGGATTGCACCCTATGCTTGTTTTAGATTAGCTAACTAGAACATAGATCACTAGGATCTTTGATTATCTTGAATTATCCATCAGAGCTTGCATGTCTCCCGTTGAGAAGAACGACAGTTCTTCCTTGAGACCTTGTGGTCATATTCGGCTCGCGCCTAGGCAGATCTATAAGCCGTCGATCGATATCCCGACAGGTGAATCGATCGGCGCTGCGAAAGGTGTATCGCTCGATATCTCAAAAGAATATCGACCGACTCTTTTTCTGTGTCATCGTGCGAAAGGTGTGGCCAGAGATCTAGATATTTTAACCAGTGATACTTCACTTGAGTTAAGCGGCTGAGATCTATAGTATCATGCAAGCAACTTGTTAAAGCATTTATAGAGATTATAATCTCCATTCCTGAATAGAAACCCTGTGTCTAGCACTCTTTATCACATTTGAACAACCCATCATATTGTTAGTTAGAGCAACTACCTTGCTCATTTTAGGAATTGTTATTTTTATTTCTATCATATAAACCAACCTTGCCTAGGATTGATTAGTAGATTTTATTTAATTGGTTCCCTAGCTCCTCGTGATTCGATCCCTAAGTACTACAGCTGTACCTCTTATTTGAGAAAGTAAGCTCTACTGGGTAATTTGAGCACTATCAAATTTGGCGCCGTTGCCGGGGAGCTTTGATCGCCATTAGATTTAATCTAATTAATCTTAGGTTTTTCTTTTACCCCCCTTCTGATATAAATTTTTCTTGTTTTTTCAGGTACATGCCCAGCAGTACCAGAAGCAACAATGGAAATCAACTATTATTCTCAGAGGATCCTGCATACTTGGAACGCTCAATCCGCTCCGCATCGATCGACAGAACCGCATTACCGTCGACTGATACTCACGTTCAACAATCGACCGACACTCAAACAACACCGTCGACCGATACCGTTCATCGATCCACATCGTTCGATACTTCTAACCGTATATCGATCGATACTACTCAGCGAAGCACGGTCGCGATTGTTATTCTCACGCAGGGCGAGAATGGAAACCTGTATGACCAAGATGGTCATCTGCGTAATGCAACAGGTCAGAAGCTAGATGCACAGGGAAACATAAACCCTGAACCTGAAGCTGAGGCTACAGGAGAAGCTCAAACACGATCGTTGGCAGACTATAACCGTCCAGACGAGTACTACACCAACAGATCAGCTATTCGACTTCCAGAGATTCAGAAGCCGAACTTCGAGCTCAAGCCTCAGTACTACTCTCTCGTGTCTCAGATACCTTATTATGGGCTATCACACGAGCATCCTATGGACCATCTGGAGAGGTTCAAGGATCTTATCGCTGCTATTCGTATGGATGGAGTCCCTGAGGACTATCTACTCTGCAATCTCTTCAAATACTCACTGATTGGAGAAGCTTCGCACTGGCTCAAGCAGCTACCTACAGGATCACTGACATCCTGGGCCGACATCAAAAACGCCTTCCTGCGTAATTTCTTTGATGAGGCACGCGCTGAAGAATTAAGAAGCAAAATCGCCACTTTCGCGCAAAAGCCTAGTGAGACTTTTAAAGACGCGTGGATCAGATTCAAGTTTCCAGCAAGACTGTCCACACCATGGATTCAATGAAGAGCAGCTGCTAAGCACTTTCTACAGAGGTATCGCCTTACGGTATCAGATGGCTCTTGATACTGCTAGTGAGGGGAACTTCAACACTAGGAATCCAATAGAGGCTGTGAGACTTATTGAGAACCTAGCCAACAGCAGCAGCACCAAGAACACTGACTCTGACAAGAAGAAATCGGTTGCATCCATCGGGGAAGACCAGATGAATGAAGTCAGAGCCAAGATAGATGCTTTACATGCATTTCTGGGGCAGCCAGTCTGCTCAGCTGAAGAAGGAGAGGCTAGAGAGGATGATACAGAGGAAGATGTGAACTATATTGGAGGTACTGGATTTCAGAGATATGGAAACCAGAGTGGAAACAGAAACTTTTTTGGCAGTGGTCAGAAGAGTAACTACAACCAGAGTTCACAGTATCAGAAACCCTTCACCAACACAAGGAACTACGGCAACTCAGCTTACCAAACCCACCGCCACCCACCCAGGAGAGTAAGTTTGATGCCATGATTGATAGAGTTCTGGAAGGTCAGCAGAAGCTTACAGTAGACTTCAATGGGGAGATTGATTCTGTCTTCAACAATCTGACCACGAGGATAGACACCATTTGCACTCAAGTTAAGAAACTTGAGACACAGATTGTCCAGACTGAAGACTCTATCAGGAGGATTGGAACTTTAAGGAAGTAGGGGAAGGAAATAGGAAACACCACGTTAATGCTATCATAGATGATGATTTCTGGCAAGTGGTGAAACAGGAGAAGCTACAAGAAGGAGACTTTGAAGTGGAAAGTTCACTAAGTCTCGGTGGATCACAATGGTGTCGATCGACACCAACTAGTCCACATTGATCGACATCGACGATGTCAATTCCGGATACGCTTGCAGATTGCAACGCGGTTAGGATATTGACTCGTGCTGAATTCACGACTTCTCATCCATACCCACCCACCCACACCTACGAAGATATTTACCGACGAGACGAGCCACTCATCGATCGACACAAAGACGAGAACCGTATCGATCGACCCTTTTCTCCACCTATGGATCGACACGCACCTCTCACATACCAAGTGCAACTACCGTTGATAGACAGCAACCGAATCAATGCACTCAGACCCACACCGAAACCACAAGCTAACCCTACCGAAATCACTGGTAACCCTTCAGACACTACACCTACATCAGAGGGAACTGAAGGAAGAAGGTTAAGGAGTAGGAAGGAGAAGATTCCTAAGAACCTTAAGAGGGAAGCTAATGAAAAGGAGATTGATGGTTTCACTAAGAGAGTTATCGGAATCCCACCAGAGAAACCTTTTGAGGAGGTTTATTTCACAAGAAGATTGTGGATGTTCTTCAGAGAAACAAGGGAGACTGAAACTGACATTAGGAGAAGGTTTGACAATGTCAGAGAAGATATGAGGAAAAGGATTACTTTCCCTAAGAAGAGTGATCCTGGGAAGTTTGCAATACCCTGTGTGGTACAAGGGATTGAATTTCCTCATGCACTATGTGACACTGGTTCATCAGTCAGCATCTTACCAAAGGTCATGGCAGACCATTTGGGCCTGCAAGTAGAGCCTTCACCAGAGATCTTTACTTTCGTGGATTACTCTCAGAGAAACTCTGGAGGCTTCATCAAAGACCTGGAGGTACATATTGGTGATGCTATCGTCCCTGTGGATTTTCATATCCTAGACATCAAGCTAAATTGGAACTCTTCCCTCTTACTTTGAAGAGCATTTATGGCTACAGTAGGAGCCATATGTGACATGAACACCACCAGGATGTGCTTGACTATGATAGATCCAGATATCCACTACGACCCTGTCAAGCTTGGCAAACCACCAGCCAAATCAGTGGTAACGGAAGATGATACTGGTATCATCGCGGTTTGTCATTGTGAAGTCGAGTACGAGACAGAGTACTCGGGATCGATCGACAGTACTTTAACGTCATCGATCGACACTTGCAAGTCGGAGGAGATCGACAACAACTATGGATCATCGATCGACAGAGACCCACCAGATGATGAACTCGATCTACCAGATCATTGCTACCCGAATTTCGACATCCCACCCAACAAAAAGGAAGATGATTACTCAGTAAGGAGTTGGGCGGATAGCGGATTTCATGAGAGTTTTGCAGTAGACATAGCCACCTCTTCCCACAATGGAGACTACAGTGAAGAACATGATGCAGACTATTGGGAAGAGAGAGCTTGGGAAAATTACTTGGAGAATGACAGATTTGTAATTCGATTCCCACAATCGATCGACACCAAACGCCCACCATCGATCGATTATCTACTTCATCCAGCAAAACGACATCGTCCATCGATCGACATCGCCAGTATCACATCGATCGATATTAACCCGGACGACTTGAAGGACAAAATCGGAATTTCACCGATTAGGGCAACAAATGGGCATAAAAGGTTGACAACTCAAGCCACGAAAATTCAAAACTTTTCACCTTCTACCCAGCAGCTTCCAGCATTCAGAAACCTATCAATGGAGGACTGCAACAACATGTACAATCGATCCAACCGTGCAGCTAGACGTGCACCATCGATCGCCACCACCACAGCACCATCCATCGACACCTTCAACAGAGCTCAACCGAGATCTCATGAACCTTACGATATCAGGAACGTTTCACTAACACCTGATGAATTTGGAATTTTCAGGGACACATATGGCTATGCAAGAGCTATGGATGGAAGACTTCTGCACATAACCAGAGAGGACATAGCAGACATCCTCCAAGTTGTTAATGGACCAGAAAACCTGTTCACACAGCAACGTAGCCATCCAGACATCCTAAATCACGTCCAGGACAACCACAACACCAACACAAGGGAGGATACAGTTCCTCAACACTTCAGTCAACCTAGACATTCACCATCGATCGACATCGTTTCAACACCATCGATCGACGGCGGATATCCCGGATAAATCGACAGACCAAGAGTCAGATCGCCCGACAGACGATTGGAGTTTGGACGACGTGCCTTCAATACTGATGGATCCAGGAGATTCAAGTGGGGAGCTAAGGATGAATATGGTGTCTACAGAGATGAGTTTGGCTATGCTAGAGGAGTTATTGGTGAGATCATCCATGTTACCAAGGAGTAAGTAAAGAGAATTCTGGATAGAGCATCCCTCTTTCAAAGAGGTTGCTTACGCCTTCCAATACACACACGCCCTTACCATGCATACACACCACCACCAGTACCCTACAGTAGAGAGGAGATAGTTGATATGGTGACTGATGTATGGAGAGCTCAGGCACACCTTGAGGCAAACATGAACACATTGGTGGAAGACACTATCCAGCCTTTGGATATCAGTTACAAGGACTTCCAGAATGATATGGCTGAGATAAGAGTGGAGCTTGGACACATATTGACCATGCTTGAGAAAGAGGCTACGCCACCAGTATCGACCGACAGAGTACCTGTACCATCGATCGACATCAGCAAGACTACACCTATGGACCGACCAGAATGTTTCATCACCTAAGAAAGATGAATGGGAGGTTGCTTACATCAATACACGGATTGGAGACGTCTACAGCCCTCTCAACAACAACGTCGAATGGTTAAGAAAGAGGATCGATCTTCTACAGAACGAGTTGGACACAATTCGCCAGAACGACCAAGCTAAGAATGTTATTTTTAATCGATTGACAGGCCTAAACCAACATCGATCGACAGCAAGCCACCAGCAGCGAAGAGAGCATGCACTGCTGCAGAAGTTGATGATATCAAAGATCAGCTTTACGAAGCTATGAATTCAATGGAGGAAAGACTCATCGAAAGAAGTGATGACATTGAAGACACTCTCAATGAAAGAGTGACCAACCTTTGCAGAGCTAGTGGTCTCTTGAAGAATGAGATACGCAGTATGCAGGGAAATCTTGAGTACCAAGGTCAACGTTCAGAATCGATCGACACAGTTGATACGGAGGCGATCGACATCGATCCCAGCGAAACGACCGACATACCCATTGTAGCATCGATCGATACTGCATCTTTGGCAGATCAGGATCAACATATTCAAGACCAGCACGCCAAAGACCAACATGCAGAACTACCTGAGCATTCTAGATTTGATTTCTATCAGCATCAGTTAGACACATAGGATTTGGTCAGAAGGTTGCAAGTCATCAAAGCCGATTTAGCAAAGATATCTCCTAGATGAACAAGATCAGGTGATGCCACAAGAAGCTTCACTGCTGTTGAGTCCAAAGATGAGGGAAGTGTTTGCCCACCAGCAAACAACAACCCCCACTGCACCCCATGAGTCACTCACCTACCACAGTCAAGCTAAATGACTATAACAAAGCACTGAGTGGGAGGCAACCCACTATTAGGTTTTCTTTTCTTTTTATTTTATTTTATTTTTCATTTTTGCTTTTCTTTTTCGGATTTATTTTGCAGTTTTTATTAGATCCAAGTAGAATGATAATTCCATCGACCGACATTCACCATTCATATCGCTCGACACCACACGACCATTACTAACGATCGACGTATACCACTACGAATCGATCGACATCTTGTCGATCAGGTTTATTCATTCTAACTTGTTGTATTTATTAATTATGTTTTATTTAATTTACCGTCACCACCGGCTGTGTTACACTGGGACAGTGTAATTTAAGTCTGGGGGGGGGGAGTTTACTAATATGTGTTTTTATTTTGGTTTTTATTTAAATTGTTTTTCAAAAATATTTTTCGCATAAGTATTAAATAGGAACATTGATATAGATTTATATTTGATTGTCTGACCACTCTTTAGCACCATTCTAGATTACTGATTGCAGATAGTACTTAAGATGCTAAAGTGGATCAACCTGCCATCTACATTCACTAGCTAAGATTGTTTGAAGGAACAAAAGCTGACCTCCAACACTAATACTGACTTATTTGCTTGTCTTGGGCTTGGAAATCACTGGATCGGAATCCTCCTACAAGTCTGGAAGGTAAAAAGTCTGTGTGTTTCTGGTTCCCTTCCTTCTCTCTCTTCGGCATCTCGAGATCTAAGTTTATGTTATAAAAGATTGAAATGATTTCTTGAGAGGCAGAGGGGTAGGAGTGATTCCTGCGACCCCAGTATTCTAAATCTCAAGGATGATCACACATTGTGGAAACGAGGGATAGGTTGAGTACCGAACCCCATTATTCGCTACACTTTGTCAAAAATGTATGAGTTACAATGCAAATGTCAATGAGATGGACTAGATGACCTATGTGGCATCGAAACCTGTTGAAATTGAAACTAATAAGAGATTCAGAGAAGAGAGAAGAGGGGAGAAAGGGATCAGAGAAGACTACCTGTGTGTTCAGATACTTGTATTAGTTGAATCCATGTGTCCTTTGATCAATACTCCCAAGGTAAAGCCTGCACTTTTATTTTATGTTAAGAAATGAGGTTAGTAGAGGGGAATGTCAGATGAGATTTGCTAAGTTGTTGACTAGATGAGTTTGGTTGCTAAGCTAGGATAAGGCATAATGAACTTCTGTGATTAGGATGTTTAGACATGAATTGCAAACCCATAGAGTGATGACTTCAATATATTGAATCTTTGAGTTCCTGCTATTTTCAAATATTTCCAAAGACTACTGTTTTTGCTTGAGGACAACCAAAGGAGTAAGTCTGGGGGAGTTGATATACCATGGATTTTACCCATTTTTAACCATGGTATACTAGTATTTTATTATATATTTAATCTGTTTTCTAGCATGTTAAGTATGTTTTCAGGTTCATGAGCATTTTGTGAGAAAGTGATGTTTTTGGAGCATTTTGGAGTGCAAGAGATGATACACCCGAGTTGACCATTCAAGACTAAGTCGGAAGTCAACATTGCGATTATAATCGATCGATACTCATCTTGAGTTGTCGATCGATGTAGCTGAGAAGATCCGCGTACTAGAAGATTATAATCGATCGATACACATTCAGTGTTGTCGATCGATATCGAGGACGAAATGGTTTAGCCGACTACTTCATCAAGACCTCACCAAATTATGAGACTGCCCCTGACGAGTTTTTAACCTAATGGAAATGCTTAAATATTCCTGCTAAGTGTCTTTTGACGACAACCTTTGAAAGAAGCAAGCTTTTAACAACCCTCAAAGCAGAGAGTGTGAGAGAGAGACTAGAGTTTTATTTGTTTGAGAGATTGGAGAGATTTCTCATCTCCTTTTGTATTTCTACTTTATTCTATCTATGCAATTCTTTCATCTATCTATTGTTATGAATTGCTTAGCTATGTCTGAGTAGTCTACTTGTTAGATCTAGGGTTCAAATAGGTTTGTGGGATTAGCCCCAAACTATAATTGCTAAGTTGTGATACTCATCAAATGGATTGCACCCTATGCTTGTTTTAGATTAGCTAACTAGAACATAGATCACTAGGATCTTTGATTATCTTGAATTATCTATTTGAGCTTGCCTGTCTCCCGTTGAGAAGAACGACAGTTCCTCCTTGAGACCTTGTGGTCACATTCGGCTCGCGCCTATGCAGATCTAGAAGCCGTCGATCGATATCCTGACAGGTGAATCGATCGGCGCTGTGAAAGTTGTATCGCTCGATATCTCAAAAGGATATCGACCGACTCTTTGTCTGTGTCATCATGCGAAAGGTGTGGCCAGAGATCTAGATATTTTAACCAGTGATACTTCACTTGAGTTAAGCGGCTGAGATCTATAGTATCATGCAAGCAACTTGTTAAAGCATTTATAGAGATTATAATCTCCATTCCTGAATAGAAACCCTATGTCTAGCACTCTTTATCACATTTGAACAACCCACCATATTGTTAGTTAGAGCAACTACCTTGCTCATTTTAGGAATTGTTATTTTTATTTCTATCATATAAACCAACCTTGCCTAGGATTGATTAGTAGATTTTATTTAATTGGTTTCCTAGCTCCTCGTGATTCGATCCCTAAGTACTACAGCTGTACCTCTTATTTGAGAGAGTAAGCTCTACTGGGTAATTTGAGCACTATCACAACAACACTTGTGGATTGAGCACTGAGGCATCTCCTGCTCCGGACGCCCCTATCTCATCCTTAGTTTTCCGAGACTTCTTCCTTGTTCCCATAGGACATCAAAGACAGAACACAAAACAAAGGTTAGATTAACATTTTTATTTGCAAACCTCAAGCAATCTAATGTTAACCAATACCAAAACCTGCCATGAGACCCAGCCGGATGTGTGATGACATGCCCTAACCCAACATCCTAGAATCAAGCATGCTCTGATACCAACTTGTAAGACCCAAACCTGGATCCTTTGATCCATCCAGTCCGCGGCCTTACCTAAGAGTCTAAGTGCAATTCAGCCGGTTAAGGTCCAATCTTTACTTAGTCATTTTCAAGCAATTGAGGTTCATGGTATAATAAAAACAATGCGGAAGCTTAAGGCAAACATCATATTATGTATATATGTCAAATGTGATCCATACAAAGTATTCAATCAATCAGTTGCACAATAGGCTATCATAAATCAAATGTATCCAACACACACTACATCACACATCCCACACGCCCAAGGTCTTCATGGCTCCTTAGCCTTACCACGATCCCTGTCAGGACCTGAAATCAAAACCCACAACACATATGCATAAGAATCACAATCCGATATCCTAGCAATCACAACCTAAGCATGGTTTGGACACTTAGCCTAATCTGGCCAAAAGTGACTCTTTCTGATACTTGTCCAAAAACTAAATAAAATTCATGATAATTCATGACTAAGAGAATGGTCCAATTTGATTTCCCAGAACCGGCCTCAATCATGTTGATCTCGGCCATGAACAGCCAAACCGGCCATAAGGGGCCAGCCAACCAAGGCCATGGAGAGATTACTCTGATCTAACCAAGGCTTGGTGGCGTGTCCATGAGTTTGAACCCACAGATCACTTCAGAATATGATAGAGAAGAGATATATTGACAGGAAAGGAGTAATAGATGCAACCATCCACACATGGATCAAACGGCCTGACCATCCGGATGAATGGCCTTAGGCGGTTTGCACTTGGTTTGCATCCTGTACCTTTGGTGTGTGTTCGGAAGTCCCCAAACTCTTCTCTGCAGCCTTCTCCTTTCCTCTAGTATCCATTTCCGATCAAGTCTCCTTTGCCCACGGCTAGAACCCACCGGAATCACCAAGTCTTCACACGGACTGCCTTGCGGCCAACTCTTCTCTTTTCTCTCTTTGATTCTGTAAAGAATTGGGCAGAGTTTCCCCTTATGTTACTTATGATTTTCTGTCGACAGAGAAGACCTATATTTATAGTTTCTCTGCATTTGGGCTGATCGATCTCTGGCCCAATAGTTTGCCCACATGCATAGCTTAGTTGCCAAAACATCTCAGACCCATCGGACCCCCATGACCACCATCCGGACCATAACCACCACTCATGGTCCGCAATGACCGGCCAAGACTCCAACACTCCATTTGATATACCATGGATTTTACCCGTTTTTAACCATGGTATACTAGTATTTTACTATATATTTAATCTGTTTTCTAGCCTGTTAGGTATGTTTTCAGGTTCAGGAGCATTTTGTGAGAAAGTGATGTTTTTGGAGCATTTTGGAGTACAAGAGATGATACACCCGAGTTGACCATTCAAGACTAGTCGGAAGTCAACATTGCGATTATAATCGATCGATACTCATCCTGAGTTGTCGATCGATGTAGCTAAGAAGATTCGAGTACTAGAAGATTATAATCGATCGATACACATTCAGTGTTGTCGATCGATATCGAGGTCGAAATGGTTTAACCGACTACTTCACCAAGACTTCACCAAATTACGAGATTGCCCCTGACGAGTTTTTAACCTAATGGAAATGCTTAAATACTCCTGCTAAGTGTTTTCGACGGCAAGTTTTGAAGTACCTTTGAAGCTTGAAGCTTTTAACAACCCTCAAAGCAGAGAGTGTGAGAGAGAGACTAGAGTTTTATTTGTTTGAGAGAGATTGGAGAGATTTCTCATCTCCTTTTGTATTTCTACTTTATTCTATCTATGTAATTCTTTCATCTATCTATTGTTATGAATTGTCTAGCTATGTCTGAGTAGTCTACTTGTTAGATCTAAGGTTTAAATAGGTTTATGGGATTAGCCCCAAACTATAATTTCTAAGTTGTGATACTCATCAAATGGATTGTACCCTATGCTTGTTTTAGATTAGCTAACTAGAACATAGATCACTAGGATCTTAGATTATCTTGAATTATCCATTTGAGCTTGCCTGTCTCCCGTTGAGAAGAACGACAGTTCCTCCTTGAGACCTTGTGGTCATATTCGGCTCGCGCCTAGGCAGATCTAGAAGCCGTCGATCGATATCCCGACAGGTGAATCGATCGGCGCCGCGAAAGGTGTATCGCTCGATATCTCAAAAGGATATCGACCGACTCTTTTTCTGTGTCATCATGCGAAAGGTGTGGCCAGAGATCTAGATATTTTAACCAGTGACACTTCACATATATTAAGCGGCTGAGATCTATAGTATCATGCAAGCAACTTGTTAAAGCATTTATAGAGATTATAATCTCCATTCCTGAATAGAAACCCTATGTCTAGCACTCTTTATCCCATTTGAACAATCCATCATATTGTTAGTTAGAGCAACTACCTTGCTCATTTTAGGAATTGTTATTTTCATTTCTATCATATAAACAACCTTGCCTAGGATTGATTAGTAGATTTTATTTAATTGGTTCCCTAGCTCCTTGTGATTTGATCCCTAAGTACTACAGCTGTACCTCTTATTTGAGAGAGTAAGCTCTACTGGGTAATTTGAGCACTATCAAATTTGGCGCCGTTGCCGGGGAGCTTTGATCGCCATTAGATATAATCTTATTAATCTTAGGTTTTTCTTTTACCCCCTTTCTTATTTAAATTTTTCTTGTCTTTTCAGGTACATGCCCAGCAGTACCAGAAGCAACAGGGGAAATCAACTTTTAATCTCAGAGGATCCTGCACACTTGGAACGCTCAATCCGCAAAGACCTACGCTCCGCATCGATCGACAGAACCGCATTACCGTCGACTGATACTCACGTTCAACAATCGACCGATACTCAGACAGCACCGTCGACAGATACCGTTCGCCAATCCGCATCGTTCGATACTTCTAACCGTATATCGATCGATACTACTCAGCGAAGCACGGTCGCGATTGTTATTCTCACGCAGGGCGAGAATGGAAACCTGTATGACCAAGATGGTCATCTGCGTAATGCAACAGGTCAGAAGCTAGATGCACAGGGAAACATAAACCCTGAACCTGAAGCTGAGGCTACAGGAGAAGCTCAAACACGATTGTTGGCAGACTATAACCGTCCAGACGAGTACTACACCAACAGATCAGCTATCCGACTTCCAGAGATTCAGAAGCCGAACTTCGAGCTCAAGCCTCAGTACTACTCTCTCGTGTCTCAGATACCTTATTCTAGACAATCACACGAGCATCATATGGACCATCTGGAGAGGTTCGAGGATCTTATCGCTGCTATTCGTATGGATGGAGTCCCCGAGGACTACTTACTCTGCAAGCTCTTCAAATACTCACTGATTGGAGAAGCTTCGCACTGGCTCAAGCAGCTACCTACAGGATCACTGACATCCTGGGCCGACATCAAAAACGCCTTCCTGCGTAATTTCTTTGATGAGGCACGCGCTGAAGACTTAAGAAGCAAAATCGCCACTTTCGCGCAGAAGCCTAGTGAGACTTTTAAAGACGCGTAGATCAGATTCAAGTTCTTCCAGCGAGACTGTCCACACCATGGATTCAATGAAGTGCAGATGTTAAGCACTTTCTGCAAAGGTGTCGCCTTAAGGTATCAGATGGCTCTTGATACTGCTAGTGAGGGGAACTTCACACTAGGAATCCAATAGAGGTTGTGAGACTTATTGAGAACCTAGCCAACAGCAGCAGCACCAAGAACACTGACTCTGACAAGAAGAAATCGGTTGCAGCCATCGGGGAAGACCAGATGAATGAAGTCAGAGCCAAGATAGATGCTTTACATGCATTTATGGGGCAGCCAGTCTGCTCAGCTGAAGAAGGAGAGGCTAGAGAGGATGATACAGAGGAAGATGTGAACTACATTGGAGTTACTGGATTTCAGAGATATGGAAACAAGAGTGGAAACAGAAACGTTTTTGGCAGTGTTCAGAAGAGTAACTACAACCAGAGTTCACAGTATCAGAAACCCTTCACCAACACAAGGAACTACGACAACTCAGCTTACCAAAACCCACCGCCACCCACCCAGGAGAGTAAGTTTGATGCCATGATTGATAGAGTTCTGGAAGGTCAGCAGAAGCTTACAGTAGACTTCAATGGGAAGATTGATTCTTGTTGGGGTCAAAAACGGTTATCTCGAAATCAACGGCTAAGTCTATTTGTCATACGAAAGTATAAGGAAGAAACGGGAAGTGATCTAAGTTTGGATAGGCCGAACGACAAGGAATCCGCCTTGAAACTTCAAAGAGCCCGTTCTCTCAAACCGTGAGGACCCAGAGAACGATCAAGATATCAAATTGAAGCCCTCGTCGAGACGCACGTGCTGGTCCTGGCCGCCGGCGGCTAGCCCCCGTGCTGGTCCTGGCCGCCGGGCGGCTAAGCCCCCGTGCTGGTTCGGCCGCCGGGAAACTTCAAAGAACCCGTTCTCTCAAACCGTGAGGACCCAGAAAACGATCAACATATCAAATCGAAGCCCTCGTCGAGACGCACGTGCTGGTCCGTAGCCGCCGGGCGGCTAGCCCCCGTGCTGGCCGTGGCCGCCGGCGGCTAGCGCCCGTGCTGGCCGTGGCCGCCGGGCGGCTAGCCCCGCGCTGACCGTGGCCGCCGGCGGCTAGCGCCCGTGCTGGCCGTGGCCGCCGGCGGCTAGCGCCGCGCTGGCTGTGGCCGCCGGCGGCTAGCCCCGTGCTGGCCGTGGCCGCAGGGCGGCTAGCCCCGTGCTGGCCGTGGCCGCCGGCGGCTAGCGCCCGTGCTGGCCGTGGCCGCCGGGCGGCTAGCCCCGTGCTGGCCGTGGCCGCCGGCGGCTAGCGCCCGTGCTGGCTATGGTCGCCGGGCGGCTAGCCCCATGCTGGCTCGGGTCTTCGGATAACAATCTTTCGTACACGAATCCCAGTCCCCGGCCATCGGAAGTCTGTATTTCGAGTCTTTCCCAAGTCCTCGCAGGACGAATCATTGAGATTCCGCATACGAAACTCCGGTTCTTACTCCAATCTAGGACCGTCGGGAAAACTTCGGAAACTCGTAAGATATCGACAGGAAGGAAGATCTTAAATTCTTCGTACGAAACAGCGATGGTTATCTTAAGACACCACTCGTCTCAACTCTACGAACGAATGAAAGACTTCCGGAGAAATCGTAGAAAACCACGGAAGTCCTGGAAACGGCCCGAAAGGGACCAAACACGATCGGACAGTCCGTTTACGATTATCTGAGATAGATACGACGATTTACGTTTATCTTTGCATAGCAAGATAAATGCTAAATTTCCGGAAGGATAAATGTCAAGTTTCCCGAAGATAAATGTCAAGTTTCCCGATGAAAGCCGACGAAAATGGAAAGAAGCCCGCCTTGCGGCCCAGGAGGAGAATAGACCGTCATAAGAAGGAGTATATAAAGGAGCTTTGGGAGAGGAAGAAAGGCAGAGCAAAAAAATCATGAAGAGAGAGAGCAAATCCGAAAATTAGGGCAGATCCGAGATTTAGACTTAGAGAATTCCTGCTAGCTTAGAGAATGTAGGACTTAGGTGGCCAGACTAGCAAGGCAGGACCTAGAACGT
The DNA here is from genome assembly GCA_019706035.1 of Raphanus raphanistrum subsp. raphanistrum. Classification (NCBI taxonomy): domain Eukaryota; kingdom Viridiplantae; phylum Streptophyta; class Magnoliopsida; order Brassicales; family Brassicaceae; genus Raphanus; species Raphanus raphanistrum. The sequence continues at coordinate 22,611,521 of CM033988.1, read as the reverse complement.
CCGGCCGCCCCTGTCCTATTTCCGTCACGTTAGCATATCTCTACTCCTCTCGGAAAGATCCAACGATTAAGCTTTACTTAGAGTTCCGCACATAGAAACCCTAGGCATTAATCTCGACATGCCTGTTTCAATGTCCAACGCTCATACTAGACGAACTCCGCCGAGGCAGTTCGATCTCTTGTTCAAATCTTTCCAACTGAACTACGTCCGACTTGATCCTCGAAAGGGGTACGTAGGCAGCCTTTCTCAAGGTCCAGTCCCAACTCTTAACAAAACCCTTGTTGTACTCAGAGTTCCGCACATAGAAACCCTAGGCATTATTCTCGACATGCCCGTTTCTATGACTAACGCTCGTACTAGACGAACTCCGCCAGGCAGTTCGATCTCTTGTTCAACCAACTCCAACTGAACTACGTCCGACTTGATCCTCGAAAGGGGTACGTAGGCAGCCTTCCTTAAGGTCCAGTCTCAAATCTTAATAAAACCTTTCCGCATTTATTTGATCACTTGTCGTTGGTTGTCGCAGAGAATCCGGACCTTCAGGGAAAGTTAGGTTTACTTAGCTTTCCTCCGATTTACTTAATAAAAATCGACAGTGCGAATTTCGGTTCCCACAGTTTGGCGCTAGAAGGAGGGGGGGTCGGATTCTCTTACTCAAAAACCTACGATTGATAACAACAGCATGGCCACATCACCTGTCCGCAACATCGTGTCATTCGGGGATAGAGCAACGGCTGGTCAAGCCAAACCTCACGACGAACTCCTCGTTATCAGACTAACGATCCAGGACATCGACGTAGCGAGAATATTGGTCGACACCGGATGCTCGACAAATATTATATATAAAAACACCCTCGAGAGGATGGGAATCGACCTAAACGCTATCACGGACGATCCCAATCCGATAATCGGACTCTCAGGAAACATCACAATGACCCTCGGCTCGGTCGATCTCTCGGTCAGAGCCGGGAGCGTCACGAAGACGGTGGAATTTTTGGTAGTCGACGGTCCAGCAGCATATAACGCGATCGTCGGGACTCCGTGGTTAAATTCCATGCGAGCGATCCCCTCGACTTTCCATCTGTGCCTCAAATTTCCAACCCTCTCCGGAGTGGAAACAATACAAGGAGATCGTAAAGCGCCGCAAGTCTGCTTGGCCACTGGGTTAAAACGGAAAAACTCCGAGCCCGAAATTAAACCAAAAAAGCAAGCAACCCACGAACCAGCATCGCAGGACCCTCCAGAAATCTTCTGGCAATCGCAAAGAGCTGAGGTCCTAGAAGGGAAACGTGAGCCCACTTGCGAACCGGTAATTTCGGTCTGCCTCGACGAGACTAACCCAGAGCGGTGCATGGAGATTGGAGCCAATCTCCGCGATCCGTTGAAAGCAGAACTCATCGCAGTGTCTCAAGAACCTTAACACGTTCGCTTGGACTGCGGAAGATATGCCGGGAATCGACATCAACATAACGAACACGAACACTCGTAAACCGAAGGAACCGAGCAGCCGACCCCGGCTTTGGCCGTAGACGCCGGGCGGCTAGCGCCCGTGCTGGCCGTGGCCGCCGGGCGGCTAGCCCCGTGCTGGCCGTGGCCGCCGGCGGCTAGCGCCCGTGCTGGCCATGGCCGCCGGGCGGCTAGCCCCGTGCTGGCCGTGGCCGGCGGCGGCTAGCGCCCGTGCTGGCCGTGGCCGCCGGGCGGCTAGCCCCGTGCTGGCCTGTGGCCGCCGGCGGCTAAGCGCCCGTGCTGGCCATGGCCGCCGGGCGGCTAGCCCCGTGCTGGCCGTGGCCGGCCGGCGGCTAAGCACCCGTGCTGGCCGTGGCCGCCCGGGCAGGCTAGCCCCGTGCTGGCCGTAGCCACCGGCGGCTAGCGTCCGTGCTGGCCGTGGCCGCCGGGCAGCTAGCCCCGTGCTGGCTCGGGTCTTCGGACAACAATCTCTGGTACACAAGTCCCAGGCCCCGGCCGTCAGAAATCTGTACTTCGAGTCTTTCCCAAAGTCCTCGCAGAACGAATCATTGAGATTCCGCGTACGAAACTCCGGTTCTTACTCCAAGCTAAGACCGTCGGAAACACTTCGGAAACTCGTAAGATATCAACGGGAAGGAAGATCTTAAATTCTTCGTACGAAACAGCGATGGTTATCTTAAGACACCACTCATCTCAACTCTACGAACGAATGAAGAACTTCCGAAGAAATCGTAGAAAACAACGGAAGTCCTAGAGACGGCCCGAAAGGGACCAAACGTGATCGGACAGTCCGTTTACGATTATCTAAGATAGATACGACGATTTACATTTATCTTTACGTAACAAGATAAATGCTAAGTTTCCCGAAGATTAATGTCAAGTTTCCCGATAAGTATGGAGGCCGACGAAAATCAGCGTCTCTAATGCTAAAATTCGATAACATTTTACGGAACACCTTTCGTAAAATAAATTCTCGAAAATATTTCACGAGACAGCTTTTGCATGATTAAACTCGACAACATTTTACAAAACAGTTTCCGTAAAATTAACTCGACAACATTTTGTGAAAAAACTCTCGTTAGATAAAAGCTCAACAATATTTTACGAAACATCATTCGTAAAGTATAATAAGATCGTAAGCTTCTTGACCTGACCAGTTTGCTCATAGCTTGACGAAACAAGAAGCCCCACTCGAGTGACATCTTGCCATTCGTTTTCACTTGTCTACCCACCTTAGCCTTCTTCGAGTTTCGCCTACTTCTCCTCCCTTTGCTTCAACGATTCTGCAACGATTCTGCACTGTTCCTTCATGTTTCATCAAAAATCGATTCTCGATTCAGTATCGGACTTTTCGAAGACCTTTGACGATGAAACGGTAGAAGACAAAGAGGAACGGACATGAGGCAATCTCGAGTAATCAATGAGACTAAGGTACATCCGACTTAGAAAATTTTATCAAAGTTTTAATTTTTTCGTAGGAAAGGAATGGGAACGTCTTGTAAACTGCCGTAAAATTTAGGGAACTTAGAACCTAGGTGGATAGTCTAGCAAGATAAGTCTTAGGCATTTTCTTCCAGTTTCGTTCTATTGTTCCTTGACTGTTTAGGCAGAACGCGCAAACCGATCTAATCTCTCGAAAAACCGAGAAACGATCGCCGCGCATCCTTGGCATACTCTTTCCGCTTCCGTGAGACTAATGGCACGACGGAGAGCTACAAAATTAACGAAATAACCTTCGGTAAAACTTCATGAGTAACCCGAAGCAACTTTCGCCAAAAAACGAAACCTAAAGTGGAAAATCGTTTCGAAAAGCCATCACCCATAACTTGGAAAACTCCTCTATGATTGGCATGTCTATCTCGACGAACTCTATTCGGCCCTCGGCCAACTACGTCTTTCCATAAAGCCCGAACATGCACTCGACATCGCCATTAAGGACAATCGTCAACTAAACACGATCTTAACGGTAACACAAAGGGTCATGGACTGGTCTTTTACCAACGACTTCCTTGGCTAAACGGCTGAAGTCAGCCTCCATGCCGATCCACAATACTTAGCGACCACCGCTCCAACCGTGTAACGGCTAAAAAAGACAATCCACGATTTGTCGTAAAACGTCAAACGGATATTATGCAAGCAGTTTGTCGTATAACCCAAAATCGGAAATCATACGATAACGAAACTTGATCCTAACAACCAAATGGTTAAACGGAAGATCTTAAACTTATCATCAAATCGATTAAGTTCTATACGCCCCATAAAACGCGGCACGAAAAGAAACGCTCGTAGCAAAGCTCCCAGAGCTATACGAGTCATTCTTACAAAAACAAATCTCAGAAGGCCAACACTTCACGAAACATAGTGAAGTTAGACGCTTCCCCCCCCTGGTAAAATTTACGCGACCCTTCGGTCCTAAATCCTCAACACAATTCGCCAACTACTAAACGGCTGCGACAACGGATCCAGTATCCATAAAACGATTATCACATCCAGACACATGTCTCTCATCGCTTACACCTAAAATCGCTCGCTAAAAAGTAGCATACGGACCAAGCGACAAAATCACAATCCGAAGTGACTACTCGGATTCTATCCTTAACACTTGACGAAAGTATAAATCAAATCATAAGCGAAAGCCCATAATCCTCTTATGGCATGAGAAAAATAAAATCACAGCACTGCGAGACGTCGCTTCGTGCTCGGATAAACATTTTTCGATAACAAATTCATACGCCTTCAAAACGGCATCATTTCGTTGTTGCTGATCACAACAAACGAACTCTAACGTCCTAAACAGACAAGCCACCTAAGGGTAGGCTCTTTTACATCCGACAAGGATCCCATAGCGCGCTATACAAAAAATCCAAATTTGGTTCAGCACTTCGTAAAGGAAGTAGCTCGATTCGTGCCCAGACAAATCATATAAGCCGATACCACTTCGCGGATTTTAAAACGGTACGAATCAGGTTAAAATCACAAACAGGCAAAACGAAAGCCGATTTGTCATCGCACAGCCTCAGTCTGAGAGTAAACCTAGGTCTTGCCCTAAACCCAGCCTTGCTGGTATCTTAACATCTCATAGGCAAAGCGTCAACGACGCGAGATCCCAAAACTTGTCTCTTCACTCAAGTCTGTACGTTTTCACGAATTTTCGCGTAAATCGTAAACCGCAGGAAAATCTCGCTTTGTACAAACTACGGATACGGTGATCGTCAGGGAGGCAGGAATGAGACGACAACTCACACCCTGCCCCTCTAACTTCGACAAACAGAAGTTCTAAACGCAAAATATTTTATAAATGCATACCGCGAGTTCAATACAACGCCCTAAAAAGGGCAGGGACTCAAAGCCACCAACGGCCAGTTCCGAAATCATACATAATGGCCAACCAACGGCCGAAATGTAATCAAAATAAAAATCTCTAAAGGGATTGATAAACCTAGACGCTCCCCGGAGCATCACCTTCATCCTCAAAACTCACCCAAAGTAGGAACGGTCTCACCGTCGCCTCCATTGGTCGCACCACCACTGCATGTCTCATATGCGCCGGCTTCGCGATCCTTGACTGCGTGGTCCTGGTCCTCCGAACCCTCCGAATGCAGGACAAGGGTGCACACGGATTTCAGACCAGCAAGAATCGAGTCGAAGTTGAGCAACGAACTCACGGTCTTCCCGACGTCACGTTCAAGATCGCCAATCAAAGGTGATGTGGATTTCCGCAATGAAATACTCTTAGCCAAAAATTTCGATTTTCAACTCATAATCTTCCGCCCGCAAGATCGCTCCCGCATCTTGCATGCTGGGGGGCTAACTGTTGGGGTCAAAAACGGTTATCTCGAAATCAACGGCTAAGTCTATTTGTCATACGAAAGTATAAGGAAGAAACGGGAAGTGATCTAAGTTTGGATAGGCCGAACGACAAGGAATCCGCCTTGAAACTTCAAAGAGCCCGTTCTCTCAAACCGTGAGGACCCAGAGAACGATCAAGATATCAAATCGAAGCCCTCGTCGAGACGCACGTGCTGGTCCTGGCCGCCGGCGGCTAGCCCCCGTGCTGGTCCTGGCCGCCGGGCGGCTAAGCCCCCGTGCTGGTTCGGCCGCCGGGAAACTTCAAAGAACCCGTTCTCTCAAACCGTGAGGACCCAGAAAACGATCAACATATCAAATCGAAGCCCTCGTCGAGACGCACGTGCTGGTCCGTAGCCGCCGGGCGGCTAGCCCCCGTGCTGGCCGTGGCCGCCGGCGGCTAGCGCCCGTGCTGGCCGTGGCCGCCGGGCGGCTAGCCCCGCGCTGACCGTGGCCGCCGGCGGCTAGCGCCCGTGCTGGCCGTGGCCGCCGGGCGGCTAGCCCCGTGCTGGCCGTGGCCGCCGGCGGCTAGCGCCCGTGCTGGCCGTGGCCGCCGGGCGGCTAGCCCCGTGCTGGCCATGGCCGCCGGCGGCTAGCGCCCGTGCTGGCCGTGGCCGCCGGGCGGCTAGCCCCGTGCTGGCCGTGGCCGCCGGCGGCTAGCGCCCGTGCTGGCTATGGTCGCCGGGCGGCTAGCCCCATGCTGGCTCGGGTCTTCGGATAACAATCTTTCGTACACGAATCCCAGTCCCCGGCCATCGGAAGTCTGTATTTCGAGTCTTTCCCAAGTCCTCGCAGGACGAATCATTGAGATTCCGCATACGAAACTCCGGTTCTTACTCCAATCTAGGACCGTCGGGAAAACTTCGGAAACTCGTAAGATATCGACAGGAAGGAAGATCTTAAATTCTTCGTACGAAACAGCGATGGTTATCTTAAGACACCACTCGTCTCAACTCTACGAACGAATGAAAGACTTCCGGAGAAATCGTAGAAAACCACGGAAGTCCTGGAAACGGCCCGAAAGGGACCAAACACGATCGGACAGTCCGTTTACGATTATCTGAGATAGATACGACGATTTACGTTTATCTTTGCATAGCAAGATAAATGCTAAATTTCCGGAAGGATAAATGTCAAGTTTCCCGAAGATAAATGTCAAGTTTCCCGATGAAAGCCGACGAAAATGGAAAGAAGCCCGCCTTGCGGCCCAGGAGGAGAATAGACCGTCATAAGAAGGAGTATATAAAGGAGCTTTGGGAGAGGAAGAAAGGCAGAGCAAAAAAATCATGAAGAGAGAGAGCAAATCCGAAAATTAGGGCAGATCCGAGATTTAGACTTAGAGAATTCCTGCTAGCTTAGAGAATGTAGGACTTAGGTGGCCAGACTAGCAAGGCAGGACCTAGAACGTCCGGCCGCCCCTGTCCTATTTCCGTCACGTTAGCATATCTCTACTCCTCTCGGAAAGATCCAACGATTAAGCTTTACTTAGAGTTCCGCACATAGAAACCCTAGGCATTAATCTCGACATGCCTGTTTCAATGTCCAACGCTCATACTAGACGAACTCCGCCGAGGCAGTTCGATCTCTTGTTCAAATCTTTCCAACTGAACTACGTCCGACTTGATCCTCGAAAGGGGTACGTAGGCAGCCTTTCTCAAGGTCCAGTCCCAACTCTTAACAAAACCCTTGTTGTACTCAGAGTTCCGCACATAGAAACCCTAGGCATTATTCTCGACATGCCCGTTTCTATGACTAACGCTCGTACTAGACGAACTCCGCCAGGCAGTTCGATCTCTTGTTCAACCAACTCCAACTGAACTACGTCCGACTTGATCCTCGAAAGGGGTACGTAGGCAGCCTTCCTTAAGGTCCAGTCTCAAATCTTAATAAAACCTTTCTGCATTTATTTGATCACTTGTCGTTGGTTGTTGCAGAGAATCCGGACCTTCAAGGAAAGTTAGGTTTACTTAGCTTTCCTCCGATTTACTTAATAAAAATCGACAGTGCGAATTTCGGTTCCCACATCACGAGGATAGACACCATCTGCACTCAAGTTAAGAAACTTGAGACACAGATTGTCCAGACTGAAGACTCTATCAGGAGGATTGGAACCTCTAAGGAAGTAGGGGAAGGAAATAGGAAACACCACGTCAATGCTATCATAGATGATGATTTCTGGCAAGTGGTGAAACAGGAGAAGCTACAAGAAGGAGACTTTGAAGTGGAAAGTTCACTAAGTCTCGGTGGATCACAATGGTGTCGATCGACACCAACTAGTCCACATCGATCGACATCGACGATGTCTTTTCCGGATACGCTTACAGATTGCAACGCGGTAAGGATATTGACACATGCTGAATTCACGGCTTCTCATCCATACCCACCCACCCACACCTACGAAGATATCGACCGACGAGACGAGCCACTCATCGATCGACACAAAGAAGAGAACCGTATCGATCGACCCTATTCTCCACCTATCGATCGACACGCACCTCTCACATACCGAGTGCAACTACCATCGATAGACAGCAACCGAATCAATGCACTCAGACCCACACCGAAACCACAAGCTACCCCTACAGAGATTACTGGTAACCCTTCAGACACTACACCTACATCAGAGGGAACTGAAGGAAGAAGATTAAGGAGTAGAAAGGAGAAGATTCCTAAGAACTTTAATAGGGAAGCTAATGAAAAGGAGATTGATGGTTTCACTAAGAGAGTTATCAGAATCCCACCAGAGAAACCTTTTGAGGAGGTTTACTTCACAAGCAGATTGTCGATGTTCTTTAGAGAAACAAGGGAAACTGAAAATGACATTAGAAGAAGGTTTGACAATGTCAGAGAAGATATGAGGAAAAGGATTACTTTGCAGAAGAAGAGTGATCCTGGGAAGTTTGCAATACCCTGTGTAGTACAAGGGATTGAATTCCTCATGCACTATGTGACACTGGTTCATCAGTCAGCATCTTACCAAAGGTCATGGCAGACCATCTGGTCCTGCATGTAGAGCCTTCACCAGAGATCTTTACATTCGTGGATTACTCTCACAAAAACTCTGGAGGCTTCATCAGAGACCTGGAAGTACATATTGGTAATGCTATCGTCTCTGTGGATTTTCATGTCCTAGACATCAAGCTAAATTGGAACTCTTCCCTCTTACTTGGAAGAGCATTTATGGCTACAGTTGGAGCCATATGTGACATGAACACCAACAGGATGTGCTTGACTATGATAGATCCAGAGATCCACTACGACCATGTCAAGCTTGGCAAACCACCAGCCAAATCAGTGGTAAAAGAAGATGATACTGGTATCATTGCAGTTTGTCATTGTGAAGTCGAGTACGAGACAGAGTACTCGGGATCGATCGACAGCACCTTAACATCATCGATCGACACTCGCAAGTCAGAGGAGATCGACAACAAACATCAATCATCGATCGACATAGACCCACCAGATGATGAATTCGATCTATCAGATCATTGCTACCCGAATTTCGCCATCCCACCCAGCCATAAGGAAGATGATTACTCAGTAAGGAGTTGGGCAGATAGCGGATTTCATGAGAGCTTTGCAGTAGACATAGCCACCTTTTCCCACAGTGGAGACCACAGTGAAGAACATGATGCAGACTATTGGGAAGAGAGAGCTTGGAAAAATTACTTGGAGAATGAGAGATTTGCAAATCGATTCCCACAATCAATCGACATCAAACGCCCACCATCGATCGATTATCTACTTCATCCAGCAAAACAACATCGTCCATCGATCGACATAGCCAGTATCACATCGATCGATATTAACCCGGACGACTTAAAGGACAAAATCGGAATTTCACCGATTAGGGCAACACATGGGTATAAAAGGTTAACAACTCAAGCCACGAAAAATTCAAAACTCTTCACCTTCTACCCAGCAGCTTCCAGCATTCAGAAACTCATCAATGGGGGACTGCAACAACATGAACAATCAGTCAAACCGTGCATTTAGACGTGCACCATCGATCGCCACCACCACATCACCATCGATCGACGCCTTCAACAGAGCTCAATCTCGATCTCATGAACCTTATGATATCAGGAACGTTTCACTAACACCTTATGAATTTGGAATTTTCAGGGACACAGATGGCTATGCAAGAGCAATGGATGGAAGAGTTCTGCACATAACCAGAGAGGACATAGCAGCCATCCTCCAAGTTGCTAATGGACCAGAAAACATGTTCACACAGCAACGCAGCCATCCAGACATCCTAGCTCACGTCCAGGACAACAACAACACCAACACAAGGGAGGATATAGTTCCTCAACACTTCGGTCAACCTCGGAATTCACCATCGATCGACATCGTTTCAACACCATCAATCGACGGCGGATATCCCGGATCGATCGACATACCAAGAGTCAGATCGCCCGACAGACGATTGGAGTTTGGACGACGTGCCTTCAATACTGATAGATCCAGGAGATTCAAATGGGAAGCAATGGATGAATATGGTGTTTACAGAGATGAGTTTGGCTATGCTAGAGGAGTTGATGGTGAAATCATCCATGTTACCAAGGAACAAGTAAAGAGAATTCTGGATAGAGCATCCCTTTTTCACAGAGCTTGCTTACGCCTTCCAGTACACACACGCCCTTACCATGCATACATACCACCACCAGTACCCTACAGTAGAGAGGAGATACATGATATGGTGACTGATGTATGGAGAGCTCAGGCACAATTTGAGACAAACATGCACACATTGGTGGAAGACACTTTCCAGCCTTTGGATGTCAGTTACAAGGACTTCCAGAATGATATGGCTGAGATAAGAGTGGATCTTGGAAACATATTAACCATGCTTGAGAAGGAGGCTACGCCACCAGTATCGACCGACAGAGTACCTGTACAATCGATCGACATCGGCAAGACTACATCCATGGACCGACCAGAATGTTCATCACCTAAGAAAGATGAATGGGAGGTTGCTTACATCAATACACGGATTGGAGACGTCTACAGCCCTCTCAACAACAATGTCGAATGGTTAAGCAAGAGGATCGATCTTCTACAGAAATAGTTGGACATAATTCGCCAGAATGACCAAGCAAAGAATGCTATTTTTCCATCGATCGACATACATTCTTCATCGTCGATCGACACGAGGTTCACAAAACTGGAAGATAGGATGAAATCGTACGAAGAGAAGCATGATCTTTTAAGATCACCTATCATGTGATACCTGGATACACTTTCACGACAGCTGGACAAGCTAGAAAGAGATATGAGCATAGTTAAAGCTTATATTGATCTTCGTGACAGCAACGAAGCATCGATCGACAGGCCTCGACCAGCATCGATCGACACCGAACCACCACCAGCGAAGAGAGCATGCACCACAGCAGAAGTTGATGAGATCAAACATAAGCTGTACGTAGCCACGAATTCTATGGAGGAGAGATTCATAGAAAGAAGTGTGATATACCATGGATTTTACCCGTTTTTAACCATGGTATACTAGTGTTTTACTATATATTTAATCTGTTTTCTAGCCTGTTAGGTATGTTTTCAGGTTCAGGAGCATTTTATGAGAAAGTGATGTTTTTGGAGCATTTTGGAGTACAAGAGATGATACACCCGAGTTGACCATTCAAGACTAAGTCGGAAGTCAACATTGCGATTATAATCGATCGATACTCATCATGAGTTGTCGATCGATGTAGCTGAGAAGATCCGAGTATTAGAATATTATAATCGATCGATACACATTCAGTGTTGTCGATCGATATCGAGGACGAAATGGTTTAGCCGACTACTTCACCAAGACTTCACCAAATTACGAGATTGCCCCTGACGAGTTTTTAACCTAATGGAAATGCTTAAATACTCCTGGAAAGTATTTTTGATGGCAAGTTTTGAAACCCTTTGAAGCTTGAAGCTTTTTACAAACAAAGCAGAGAGTGTGAGAGAGAGACTAGAGTTTTATTTGTTTGAGAGAGATTGGAGAGATTTCTCATCTCCTTTTGTATTTCTACTTTATTCTATCTATGCAATTCTTTCATCTATCTATTGTTATGAATTGTTTAGCTATGTCTGAGTAGTCTACTTGTTAGATCTAGGGTTTAAATAGGTTTGTGGGATTAGCCCCAAGCTGTAATTGCACTAATATGTGATACTCATCAAATGGATTGTACCCTATGCTTGTTTTAGAGTAGCTAACTAGAACATAGATCACTAGGATCTTAGATTATCTTGAATTATCCATTTGAGCGATGCATGTTTCTCGTTGAGAAGAACGACAGTTCCTCCTTGAGACCTCGCGGTCATATTCGGTTCGCGCCTAGGCAGATCTAGAAGCCGTCGATCGATACCCTACTGGTAAATCGATCGGCGCCGCGAAAGGTGTATCGCTCGATATCTCAAAAGGATATCGACCGACTCTTTTTCTGTGTCATCATGCGAAAGGTGTGGCCAGAGATCTAGATATTTTAACCAGTGATTCATTCATATATGTTAAGCGGCTGAGATCTATAGTATCATGCAAGCAACTTATTAAAGCATTTATAGAGATTATAATCCCCATTCCTGAATAGAAACCCTATGTCTAGCACTCTTTATCCCATTTAAACAACCCTTCATATTGTTAGTTAGAGCAACTGCCTTGCTCATTTTAAGAATTGTTATTTTCATTTCTATCATATAAACCAACCTTGCCTAGGATTGATTAGTAGGTTTTATTTAATTGGTTCCCTAGCTCCTCGTGATTCGATCCCTAAGTACTACAGCTGTACCTCTTATTTGAGAGAGTAAGCTCTACTGGGTAATTTGAGCACTATCAAATTTGGCGCCGTTGCCGGGGAGTTTTGATCGCCATTAGATTTAATCTTATTAATCTTAGGTTTTTCTTTTACCCCCTTTCTTATTTAAATTTTTTTTTCTTGTCTTTTCAGGTACATGCCCAGCAGTACCAGAAGCAACAAGGGAAATCAACTATTATTCTCAGAGGATCCTGCACACTTGGAATGCTCAATCCGCAAAGACCTACGCTCCGCATCGATCGACAGAGCCGCATTACCGTCGACTGATGCTCACGTTCAACAGTCAACCGACACTCAGATAGCACCGTCGACCGATACCGTTCACCGATCAACATCGATCGATACTTCTAATCGTATATCGATCGACACTACTCCGCGAAGCATGGTCGCGATTGTCATTCTCACGCAGGGCGAGAATGGAAACCTGTATGACCAAGATGGTCATCTGCGTAATGCAACATTTCAGAAGCTAGACGCACAGGGAAACATAATCCCTGAAACTGAAGCTGACGTTACAGGAGAAGCTCAAACACGATCGTTGGCAGACTATAACCGTCCAGACGAGTACTACACCAACATATCAGCTAATCGACTTCCAGAGATTCAGAAGCCGAACTTCGAGCTCAAGCCTCAGTACTACTCTCTCGTGTCTCAGATACCTTATTCTGGGCAATCACACGAGCATCCTATGGACCATCTGGAGAGGTTCGAGGATCTTATCGCTGGTATTCGTATGGATGGAGTCCCCGAGGACTACCTACTCTGCAAGCTCTTCAAATACTCACTTATTGGAGAAGCTTCGCACTGGCTCAAGCAGCTACCTACAGGATCACTGACATCCTGGGCCGACATCAAGAACGCCTTCCTGCGTAATTTCTTTGATGAGGCACGCGCTGAAGACTTAAGGAGCAAAATAGCCACTTTCGCGCAAAAGCCTAGTGAGACTTTTAAAGACGCGTGGATCAGATTCAAGTTCTTCCAGCGAGACTGTCCACACCATGGATTCAATGAAGTGCAGCTGTTAAGCACTTTTTACAGAGGTATCGCCTTAAGGTATCAGATGGCTCTTGATACTGCTAGTGAGGGGAACTTCAACACTAGGAATCCAATAGAGGCTGTGAGACTTATTGAGAACCTAGCCAACAACAGCAGCACCAAGAACACTGACTCTAACAAGAAGAAATCGGTTGCAGCCATCGGTGAAGACCAGATGAATGAAGTCAGAGCCAAGATAGATGCTTTACACGCATTTCTTGGGCAACCAGTCTGCTCAGCTGAAGAAGGAGAGGCTAGAGAGGATGATACAGAGGAAGATGTGAACTACATTGGAGGTACTGGATTTCAGAGATATGGAAACCAGAGTGGAAACAAAAACTTCTTTGGCAGTGGTCAGAAGAGTAACTACAACCAGAGTTCACAGTATCAGAAACCCTTCACCAACACAAGGAACTACAGCAACTCACCTTACCAAAACCCACCGCCACCCACCCAGGAGAGTAAGTTTGATGCCATGATTGATAGAGTTCTGGAAGGTCAGCAGAAGCTTAAGTTAAGATTGATTATGTCTTTAACAATCTGACCACGAGGATAGATACCATCTGCACTCAAGTTAAGAAACTTGAGACACAGATTGCCCAGACTGAAGACTCTATCAGGAGGATTGGAACTTCTAAAGAAGTAGGGGAAGGAAATAGGAAACACCACGTCAATGCTATCATAGATGATGATTTCTGGCAAGTGGTGAAACAGGAGAAGCTACAAGAAGGAGACTTTGAAGTAGAAAGTTCGCTAAGTCTCGGTGGATCGCAATGGTGTCGATCGACACCAACTAGTCCACATCGATCGACATCGACGATGTCATTTCCGGATACGCTTGCAGACTGCAACGCGGTTAGGATATTGACACATGCTGAATTCACGGCTTCTCATCCATACCCACCCACCCACACCTACGAAGATATCGACCGACGAGACGAGCCACTGATCGATCGACACAATGAAGAGAACCGTATCGATCGACCCTATTCTCCACCTATCGATCGACACGCACCTCTCATATACCGAGTGCAACTACCATCGATAGACAGCAACAAAATCAATGCACTCAGACCCACACCGAAACCACAAACTAACCCTACAGAGATCACTGGTAACCCTTCAGACACTACACCTACATCAGAGGGAACTGAAGGAAGAAGGTTAAGGAGTCGGAAGGAGAAGATTCCTAAGAACCTTAAGAGGGAAGCTAATGAAAAGGAGATTGATGGTTTCACTAAAAGAGTTATCGGAATCCCACCGGAAAAACTTTTCGAGGAGGTTTATTTCACAAAGAGATTGTGGATGTTCTTCAGAGAAACAAGGGAGACTGAAACTGACATTAGGAGAAGGTTTGACAACGTCAGAGAAGAGATGAGGAAAAGGATTACTTTGCTAAAGAAGAGTGATCCTGGGAAGTTTGCAATACCCTGTGTGGTACAAGGTATTGAATTTCCTCACACACTATGTGACACTGGTTCATCAGTCAGCATCTTACCAAAGGTCATGGCAGACCATCTGGGCCTGCAAGTAGAGCCCTCACCACAGATCTTTACTTTCGTGGATTACTCTTAGAGAAACTCTGGAGGCTTCATCAAAGACCTAGAGGTGCACATTGGTGATGATATCGTCCCTGTGGATTTTCATGTCCTAGACATCAAGCTAAATTGGAACTCTTCCCTCTTACTTGGAAGAGCATTTATGGCTTTAGTAGGAGCCATATGTGACATGAAGACCAACAGGATGTGCTTGACTATGATAGATCCAGATATTCACTACGACCCTGTCAAGCTTGACAAACCACCAGCCAAATTAGTGGTAAAGGAAGATGATACTGGTATCATCGCAGTTTGTCATTGTGAAGTTGAGTACGAGATAGAGTACTCGGGATCGATCGACGGTATTTTGACGTCATCGATCGACACATTCAAGTCAGAGGAGATCGACAACAACAATGGATCATCGATCGACAGAGACCCACCAGATGATGAACTCGATCTACCAGATCATTGCTACCCGAATTTCACCATCCCACCCAACCGAAAGGAAGATGATTACTCAATAAGGAGTTGGGCAGATAGCGGATTTCATGAGAGTTTTGCAGTAGACATAGCCACCTCTTCCCACAGTGGACACCACAGTGAAGAATATGATGAAGACTATTGGGAAGAGAGAGCTTGGGAAATCTACTTGGAGAATGACAGATTTGCACCACAATCGATCGACATCAAACGCCCACCATCGATCGATTATCTACTTCATCCAGCAAAACGACATCGTCCATTGATCGACATTGCCAGTATAATATCGATCGATATTAACCCGGACGACTTAAAGGACAAAATCGGAATTTCACCGATTAGGGCAACACATGGGTATAAAAGGTTGACAACTCAAGCCAAGAAAATTCAAAACTTTTCACCTTCTACCCAGCAGCTTCCAGCATTCAGAGATTCATCAATGGAAGACTGCAACAACATGTTCAATCGATCCAACCATGCAGCTAGACGTGCACCATCGATCGCCACCACCACACACCCATCGATCGACACCTTCAACAGAGCTCAACTGAGATCTCATGAACCTTATGATATCAGGAATATTTCACTAACACCTGATGAATTTGGAATTTTCAGGGACACAGATGGCTATGCAAGAGCTATGGATGGAAGAGTTCTGCACATAACCAGAGAGGACATAGCAGACATCCTCCAAGTTGCCAATAGACCAGAAAACCTGTTCACAAAGCAACGTAGCCATCCAAACATCCCACATCACGTCCAGGACAACCACAACACCAACACAAGGGAGGATCCAGTTCCTCAACACTTCTGTCAACCTCGACATTCACAATCGATCGACATCGTTTCAAGACCGTCGATCGACGGCGGATATCCCAGATCGATCGATAGACCAAGAGCCCGATCGCCCGATGATAGTGCTCAAATTACCCAGTAGAGCTTACTCTCTCAAATAAGAGGTACAGCTGTAGTACTTAGGGATCGAATCACGAGGAGCTAGGGAACCAATTAAATAAAATCTACTAATCAATCCTAGGCAAGGTTGGTTTATATGATAGAAATGAAAACAACAATTCCTAAAATGAGCAAGGCAGTTGCTCTAACTAACAATATGAAGGGTTGTTTAAATGGGATAAAGAGTGCTAGACATAGGGTTTCTATTCAGGAATGGAGATTATAATCTCTATAAATGCTTTAATAAGTTGCTTGCATGATACTATAGATCTCAGCCGCTTAACATATGTGAATGAATCACTGGTTAAAATATCTAGATCTCTGGCCACACCTTTCGCATGATGACACATAAAAAGAGTCGGTCGATATCCTTTTGAGATATCAAGAGATACACCTTTCGCGGCGCCGATCGATTTACCAGTAGGGTATCGATCGACGGCTTCTAGATCTGCCTAGGCGCGAACCGAATATGACCGCGAGGTCTCAAGGAGGAACTGTCGTTCTTCTCAACGGAGAACAGGCATCGCTCAAATGGATAATTCAAGATAATCTAAGATCCTAGTGATCTATGTTCTAGTTAGCTACTCTAAAACAAGCATAGAGTACAATCCATTTGATGAGTATCACAACTTAGCAATTATAGCTTGGGGCTAATCCCTCAAACCTATTTAAACCCTAGATCTAACAAGTAGACTACTCAGACATAGCTAAACAATTCATAACAATAGATAGATGAAAGAATTGCATAGATAGAACAAAGTAGAAATACAAAAGGAGATGAGAAATCTCTCCAATCTCTCTCAAACAAATAAAACTCTAGTCTCTCTCTCACACTCTCTTCTTTGGTTGTAAAAAGCTTCAAGCTTCAAAGGGTTTCAAAACTTGTGCCGTCAAAAGCACTTGGCAGGAGTATTTAAGCATTTCCATTAGGTTAAAAACACGTCAGGGGCAATCTCGTAATTTGGTGAAGTCTTGGTGAAGTAGTCGGCTAAACCATTTCGTCCTTGATATCGATCGACAACACTGAATGTGTATCGATCGATTATAATCTTCTAGTACTCAGATCTTCTCAGCTACATCGATTGACAACTCAGGATGAGTATCGATCGATTATAATCGCAATGTTGACTTCCGACTTAGTCTTGAATGGTCAACTCGGGTGTATCATCTCTTGTACTCCAAAATGCTCTAAAACATCACTTTCTCACAAAATGCTCCTGAACCTGAAAACATACCTAACATGCTAGAAAACAGATTAAATATATAATAAAATACTAGTATACCATAGAGATGATACACCCAAGTTGACCATTCAAGACTAAGTCGGAAGTCAACATTGCGATTATAATCGATCGATACTCATCCTGAGTTGTCGATCGATGTAGCTGAGAAGATCCGAGTACTAGAAGATTATAATCGATCGATACACATTCAGTGTTGTCGATCGATATCGAGGACGAAATGGTTTAGCCGACTACTTCACCAAGACTTCACCAAATTACAAGATTGCCCCTGACGAGTTTTTAACCTAATGGAAATGCTTAAATACTCCTGCAAAGTATTTTTGACGGCAAGTTTTGAAACCTTTTGAAGCTTGAAGATTTTTACAACCAAAGCAGAGAGTGTGAGAGAGAGACTAGAGCTTTATTTGTTTGAGAGAGATTGGAGAGATTTCTCATCTCCTTTTGTATTTCGACTTTATTCTATCTATGCAATTCTTTCATCTATCTATTGTTATGAATTGTTTAGCTATGTCTGAGTAGTCTACTTGTTAGATCTAGGGTTTAAATAGGTTTGTGGGATTAGCCCCAAGCTGTAATTGCTAAGTTGTGATACTCATCAAATGGATTGTACCCTATGCTTTTGTTTTAGAGTAGCTAACTAGAACATAGATCACTAGGATCTTAGATTATCTTTAATTATCCATTTGAGCGATGCATGTTTCCCGTTGAGAAGAACGACAGTTCCTCCTTGAGACCTCGCGGTCATATTCGGTTCGCGCCTAGGCAGATCTAGAAGCCGTCGATCGATACCCTACTGGTAAATCGATCGGCGCCGCGAAAGGTGTATCGCTCGATATCTCAAAAGGATATCGACCGACTCTTTTTCTGTGTCATCATGCGAAAGGTGTGGCCAGAGATCTAGATATTTTAACCAGTGATTCATTCACATATGTTAAGCGGCTGAGATCTATAGTATCATGCAAGCAACTTATTAAAGCATTTATAGAGATTATAATCTCCATTCCTGAATAGAAACCCTATGTCTAGCACTCTTTATCCCATTTAAACAACCCTTCATATTGTTAGTTAGAGCAACTACCTTGCTCATTTTAGGAATTGTTATTTTCATTTCTATCATATAAACCAACCTTGCCTAGGATTGATTAGTAGGTTTTATTTAATTGGTTCCCTAGCTCCTCGTGATTCGATCCCTAAGTACTACAGCTGTACCTCTTATTTGAGAGAGTAAGCTCTACTGGGTAATTTGAGAACTATCAAAGTGATAACATTGAAGAGACTCTCAACGAATGAGTGACCAACCTTTGCAGAGCTACTGGTCTCTTAAAGAATGAGATACGCAATATGCAGGGGAGTTTTGAGTACCAAGGCCAACGTTCAGAATCAATCGACACAGCTGACACGGAGTCGCTCGACAGCGATCCAAGCCAAGCGACCGACGTACCAATTATAGCATCGATCGATACCGCAGCTTTGGCATATCAGGATCAACAGATTCAGGACCAGCACGCGAAAGACCAACATGCAGAACTACCTGAGCATTCTAGATTTGATTTCTATCAGCATCAGTTAGACATAGAAGATTTGGTCAGAAGGTTGCAAGTCATCAAAGCCGATTTAGCAAAGATATCTCCTAGATGGACAAGATCAGGTGATGCCACAAGAAGCTTCACTGCTGCTGAGTCCAAAGATGAGGGAAGTGTTTGCCCACCAGCAAACAAAAACCCCCACTGCACACCATGAGTCACTCACCTACCACAGTCAAGCTAAATGACTATAACCAAGCGCTGAGTGGGAGGCAACCCACTATTAGGTGTTCTTTTTCTTTATTTTCTTTTATTTTTCATTTTTGCTTTTAATTTTCTTTTTCGAATTTATTTTGCAGTTTTTATTAGATCCAAGTAGAATGATAATTCCATCGACCGACATTCACCATTCATATCGCTCGACACCACACGACCATTACTAACGATCGACATATACCACTACGAATCGATCGACATCTTGTCGATCAGGTTTATTCATTCTGACTTGTTATATTAATTAATTATGTTTTATTTTATTTACCTCACCACCGGCTGTGTTACACTGGGACAGTGTAATTTAAGTCTAGGGGGAGTTTACTAATATGTGTTTTTATTTTGGTTTTTATTTAAATTGTTTTTCAAAATTATTTTTCGCATAAGTATTAAATAGGAACATTGATATGGATTTTTATTTGATTGTCTGACCACTCTTTAGCATCATTCTAGATTACTGATTGCAGATAGTACTAAAGATGCTAAAGTGGATCAACTTGGCATCTATATTCACTAGCTAAGATTGTTTGAAGGAACCAAAGCTGACCTCCAACACTAATACTGACTTATTTGCTTGTCTTGGGGCTTGGATATCACTGGATCGGAATCCTCTTACAAGTCTGGAAGGTAAAAAGTCTGTGTGTTTCTGGTTCCCTTCCTTCTCTCTCTTCGGCATCTCGAGATCTAAGTTTATGTTATAAAAGATTGAAATGATTTCTTGAGAAGCAGAGGGGTAGGATTTATTCCTGCGACCCCAGTATTCTAAATCTCAAGGATGATCACACATTGTGGAAACGAGGGGTAGGAGTGATTCCTGCGACCCCATTATTCGCTACACTTTGTCAAAAATGTATGAGTTACAATGCAAATGTCAATGAGATGGACTAGATGACTTATGTGGCATCGAAACCTGTTGAAATTGAAACTAATAAGAGATCCAGAGAAGAGAGAAGAGGGGAGAAAGGGATCAGAGAAGACTGCCTGTGTGTTCAAATACTTGTTTGAGTTTAATCCATGTGTTCTTTGATCGATACTACCAAGGTAAAGCCTGCACTTTATTTTATGTTAAGAAATGAGGTTAGTAGAGGGGAATGTCAAATGAGAATTGCTAAGTTGTTGACTAGATGAGTTTGGTTGCTAAGGGATAAGGCATGATGAACTTCTGTGATTAGGATGTTTAGACATGAATTGCAAACCCATAGAGTGATGACTTCAATATATTGAATCTTTGAGTTCCTGCTATTTCCAAACCTTTTCCAAAGACTACTGTTTTTGCTTGAGGATAAGCAAAGGAGTAAGTCTAGGGGAGTTGATATACCATGGATTTTACCCGTTTTTAACCATGGTATACTAGTATTTTACTATATATTTAATTTTTTTTCTAGCCTGTTAGGTATGTTTTCAGGTTCAGGAGCATTTTGTGAGAAAGAGATGTTTTTGGAGCATTTTGGAGTACAAGAGATGATACACCCGAGTTAACCATTCAAGACTAGTCGGAAGTCAACATTGCGATTATAATCGATCGATACTCATCCTGAGTTGTCGATCGATGTAGCTGAGAAGATTCGAGTACTAGAAGATTATAATCGATCGATACACATTCAGTGTTGTCGATCGATATCGAGGACGAAATGGTTTAACCGACTACTTCACCAAGACTTCACCAAATTACGAGATTGCCCCTGACGAGTTTTTAACCTAATGGAAATGCTTAAATACTCCTGCTAAGTATTTTCGACGGCAAGTTTTGAACTACCTTTGAAGCTTGAAGCTTTTAACAAACCTCAAAGCAGAGAGTGTGAGAGAGACTAGAGTTTTATTTGTTTGAGAGAGATTTGAGAGATTTCTCATCTCCTTTTGTATTTCTACTTTATTCTATCTATGCAATTCTTTCATCTATCTATTGTTATGAATTGTCTAGCTATGTCTGAGCAGTCTACTTGTTAGATCTAGGGTTTAAATAGGTTTGTGGGATTAGCCCCAAACTATAATTGCTAAGTTGTGATACTCATCAAATGGATTGTACCCTATGCTTGTTTTAGATTAGCTAACTAGAATATAGATCACTAGGATCTTAGATTATCTCGAATTATCCATTTGAGCTTGCATGTCTCCCGTTGAGAAGAACGACAGTTCCTCCTTGAGACCTTGTGGTCATATTCGGCTCGCGCCTAGGCAGATCTAGAAGCCGTCGATCGATATCCCGACAGGTGAATCGATCGGCGCCGCGAAAGGTGTATCGCTCGATATCTCAAAAGGATATCGACCGACTCTTTTTCTGTGTCATCATGCGAAAGGTGTGGCCAGAGATCTAGATATTTTAACCAGTGACACTTCACATATGTTAAGCGGCTGAGATCTATAGTATCATGCAAGGAACTTGTTAAAGCATTTATAGAGATTATAATCTCCATTCCTGAATAGAAACCCTATGTCTAGCACTCTTTATCCCATTTGAACAACCCATCATATTGTTAGTTAGAGCAACTACCTTGCTCATTTTAGGAATTGTTATTTTCATTTCTATCATATAAACAACCTTGCCTAGGATTGATTAGTAGATTTTATTTAATTGGTTCCCTAGCCCCTCGTGATTCGATCCCTAAGTACTACAACTGCACCTCTTATTTGAGAGAGTAAGCTCTACTGGGTAATTTGAGCACTATCACCATTCAGCTGAGTTGAGCTGAGTGCTAGCTGCCTGAGCTGAGTGAGCTACTCCTCCAGCTCCAGTGAGCTGCCTCAGTCTGTGTGAGCTCCCTTCCAGCTCCACCTAGCTGGTTGAGCTGCCTCCGGACCTTGTCCAGCTTCCGGACCACTCATCCAGCTCTCTTTAGCTCCCTTCTTTCTTATTCTGGTCAAGTCTAATCCATTTGATGCACTTAACCTTCTCTTTGGACCATGATACGCTTGCCTTTAGATCATATGACCTGGCCAGTTCATCTCCTCGTACCATGGCCCGTTCTGATGGCCTTATGTAGAACTAGGGACATGCCAGATTTCTTAAGTCGTTGATAAGAAATCGTTGATTTCTTAAGTCGTTTGATTAAGAAATCGTCGATTTCTTAAGTCTTTGATTTAGAAATCGTCGATTTCTTAAGTCTTTGATTTAGAAATCGTCGATTTCTTAAGTCGTTGATTAAGAAATCGTCGATTTCTTAAGTCGTTGATTAAGAAATCGCTGTTTTAAGAAATCGTTGATTTCTTAAATCGTTGAGTAAGAAATCGTTGTTTTAAAGAATCGTTGTCTTAAAACAAGATTTTTCCGCAAGTTTTTCATATAAGTTTTTTCGTATAAGTTTTCCTTTCTCGAAAACGTAGAAATTCTTAGGTAAATAACTTTTAACGGAAATTTGGATGCCAACTTTGCCTTGTCCGATTTCGACCCCGACATTGGTTCATCATGGTTTGATATGAATCATGAAGATGCTGCCATATGTCCGAACAGACAAATCTGGAATCATCTGAGTAGAAAATGGGATAGGTTCTTCCTATAACTCCTATGAGATTTATTCAACTTCCTGGTCATTCTACTCTGATTAATGGTTTCAAATAAATATTTTTACATCTTGGTTCATCCTGGTTTGATATGAATCATTGAAGATATTGCCATATGTCCGAACAAGATAATCTGGAATCATCTGAATAGAAAGTGGGATAGCTTCTTCCTCATAGCTCCTATGAGATTTATTCAACTTCCTGGTCATTCTACACTGATTAATGGTTTCAAATCAAGCTTCTTACACCTTGGTTCATCCTGGTATGATATGAATCATGAAGATATTACATATGTCCGAACAGACTAATCTGGAATCATCTGAATAAAAAGTGGGATAGCTTCTTCCTCATAACTCCTATAAGATTTATTTAACTTCCTGGTCATTCTACACTGATTAATGGTTTCAAATCAAGCTTCTTACATTTTGGTTCATCCTGGTTTGGTATGAATCATATGTCCGAATAGGCTAATCTTGAATCATCTGAATAGAAAGTGGGATAGCTTCTTCCTCATAACTCCTATGAAATTTATTCAACTTCCTGGACATTCTACATTGATTAATGGTTTTAAATCAAGCTTCTTATATCTTGGTTCATCATGGTTTGATATGAATCATGAAGATGATGCCATATGTCCGAACAGGCAAATCTGGTATCATCTGAGTAGAAAATGGGATAGCTTCTTCCTCATAACTCCTATGAGATTTATTCAACTTCCTGGTCATTCTACACTGATTAATGGTTTCAAATCAATCTTCTTACATCTTGGTTCATCATGTTTTGATATGAATCATGAAGATATTGCCATATGTCCGAACAGGATAATCTGTAATCATCAGAATAGAAAGTGGGATAGTTTCTTCCTCATAGCTCCTATGAGATTTATTCAACTTCCTGGTCATTCTAAACTGATTCAGGGTTTCAAATCGAGCTTCTTACATCTTGGTTCATCCTGGTTTGATATGAATCATGAAGATATTGCCATATGTCCGAACAGGCTAATCTGGAATAATCTGAATAGAAAGTGGGATAGCTTCTTCCTCATAACTCCTATGAGATTTATTCAACTTTCTGGTCATTCTACACTGATTAATGGATTCAAATCAGTCTTCTTACATCTTGGTTCATCCTTGTTTGATATGAATCATAAAGATATTGCCATATGTCTGAACAGGCTAATCTGGAATCATTTGAATAGAAAGTGGGATATCTTCTTCCTCATACCTCCTATGAGATTTATTCAACTTCCTAGTCACTCTACACTGATTAATGGTTTCAAATCAATCTTCTTACATCTTGGTTCATCCTGGTTTGATATTAATCATGAAGATATCGTCATATGTCTGAACAGGCTAATCTGGAATCATCTAAATAGAAAGTGGGATAGCTTCTTCCTCATAGCTCCTATGTGATTTATTCATCTTCCTGGTCATTCTACACTGATTAATGGTTTCAAATCAAGCTTCTTACATGTTGGTTCATTCTGGTATGATAAGAATCATGAAGATATTACATATGTCTGAACAGACTAATCTGGAATCATCTGAATAGAAAGTGGGATAGCTTCTTCCTCATAACTCCTATTAGATTTATTTAACTTCCAGGTAATTCTACACTGATTAATGGTTTCAAATCAAGCTTCTTACATTTTGGTTCATCCTGGTTTGATATGAATCATGAAGATGATGCCATATGTCCGAACAGGCAAATCTGGAATCATCTGAGTAGAAAATGGGATAGCTTCTTCCTCATAACTCCTATGAAATTTATTCAACTTCCTGGTCATTCTACACTGATTAATGGTTTCAAATTAATCTTCTTACATCTTGGTTTATCCTGGTTTGATAAGAATTATGAAAATATTACCTTATGTCCGAACAGGCTAATCTGGAATCATCTGAATAGAAACAGGGATAGCTTCTTCCTCATAACTCCTATGAGAGTTATTCAACTTCCTGGTCATTCTACACTGATTAATGGTTTCAAATCAAGCTTCTTACATCTTGGTTCATCCTGGTTTGATAAGAATTATGAAGATATTGCCTTATGGCCGAACATGCTAATCTAGAATAATCTGAATAGAAAGTGGGATATCTTCTTCCTCATACATCCTATGAGATTTATTCAACTTCCTGGTCATTTTACACTGATAAATGGTTTCAAATCAATCTTCTTACATCTTGGTTCATCCTGGTTTGATATGAATCATGAAGATATTGACATATGTCTTAACAGGGTAATCTGGTATCATCTGAATAGAAAGTGAGATATATTTTTCCTCATATCTCCTATGAGATTTATTAAACTTCCTGGTCATTCTACACTGATTAATTGTTTCAAATCAAGCTTCTTACATCTTGGTTCATTATGGTTTGATATGAATCACGAAGATATTGCCATAACTCGGAACATGCTAATATTGAATCATCTGAATAGAAAGTGAGATAGCTTCTTCCTCATAACTCCTATGAGATTTATTCAAATTGCTGGTCATTCTACACTGATTAATGGTTTCAAATCAAGCTTCTTATATCCTGGTTCATCCTGGTTTGATATGAATCATGAAGATATTGCCATATGTCCGAACAGGATAATCTGGAATCATCAGAATAGAAAGTGGGATAGTTTCTTCCTCATAGCTCCTATGAGATTTATTCAACTTCCTGGTCATTCTAAACTGATTAAGGGTTTCAAGTCAAGCTTCTTACATCTTGGTTCATCCTGGTTTGATATGAATCATGAAGATATTGCCATATGTCCGAACAGGCTAATCTGGAATAATCTGAATAGAAAGTGGGATAGCTTCTTCCTCATAACTCCTATGAGATTTATTCAACTTTCTGGTCATTCTACACTGATTAATGGATTCAAATCAGTCTTCTTACATCTTGGTTCATCCTTGTTTGATATGAATCATAAAGATATTGCCATATGTCTGAACAGGCTAATCTAGAATCATCTGAATAGAAAGTGGGATATCTTCTTCCTCATACCTCCTATGAGATTTATTCAACTTCCTAGTCACTCTACACTGATTAATGGTTTCAAATCAATCTTCTTACATCTTGGTTCATCCTGGTTTGATATGAATCATGAAGATATCGTCATAGGTCTGAACATGCTAATCTGGAATCATCTAAATAGAAAGTGGGATAGCTTCTTCCTCATAGCTCCTATGTGATTTATTCATCTTCCTGGTCATTCTACACTGATTAATGGTTTCAAATCAAGCTTCTTACATCTTGGTTCATTCTGGTATGATAAGAATCATGAACATATTACATATGTCTGAACAGACTAATCTGGAATCATCTGAATAGAAAGTGGGATAGCTTCTTCCTCATAACTCCTATTAGATTTATTTAACTTCCTGGTAATTCAACACTGATTAATGGTTTCAAATCAAGCTTCTTACATTTTGGTTCATCCTGGTTTGATATGAATCATGAAGATGATGCCATATGTCCGAACAGGCAAATCTGGAATCATCTGAGTAGAAAATGGGATAGCTTCTTCCTCATAACTCCTATGAAATTTATTCAACTTCCTGGTCATTCTACACTGATTAATGGTTTGAAATTAATCTTCTTACATCTTGGTTTATCCTGGTTTGATATAAATCATAAAGATATTGCCATATGTCCGAAAAGGATAATCTGGAATCATCAGAATAGAAAGTGGGATAGATTCTTCCTCATAGCTCCTATGAGATTTATTCAAATTCCTGGTCATTCTAAACTGATTAATGGTTTCAAATCAAGCTTCTTACATCTTGGTTCATCCTGGTTTGATAAGAATTATGAAGATATTGCCTTATGGCCGAACATGCTAATCTGGAATAATCTGAACAGAAAGTGGGATATCTTCATCCTCATACATCCTATGAGATTTATTCAACTTCCTGGTCTTTTTACACTGATAAATGGTTTCAAATCAATCTTCTTACATCTTGGTTCATCCTGGTTTGATATGAATCATGAAGATATTGACATATGTCTTAACAGGGTAATCTGGTATCATCTGAATAGAAAGTGGGATATATTTTTCCTCATATCTCCTATGAGATTTATTCAACTTCCTGGTCATTCTACACTGATTAATTGTTTCAAATCAAGCTTCTTACATCTTGGTTCATTATGGTTTGATATGAATCACGAAGATATTGCCATAACTCCGAACATGTTAATATTGAATCATCTGAATAGAAAGTGGGATAGCTTCTTCCTCATAACTCCTATGAGATTTATTCAAATTGCTGGTCATTCTACACTGATTAATGGTTTCAAATCAAGCTTCTTATATCCTGGTTCATCCTGGTTTGATATGAATCATGAAGATGCTGCCATATGTCTGAACAGGCTAATCTAGAATCATCTGTATAGAAAGTGGGATAGCTTCTTCCTCATAGATCCTATAAGATTTATACAACTTCCTGGTCATTCTACACTGATTAATGGTTTAAAATCAAGCTTCTTACATCTTGGTTCATCATGGTTTGATATGAATCACGAAGATATTGCCATATGTCCGAACTGGCTAATATGGAATCATCTAAAGAAAGTGGGATAGCTTCTTCCTCATAGCTCCTATGAGATTTATTCAATTTTCTGGTCATTCTAAACTGACTAATGGTTTCAAATCAAGCTTCTTACATCTTGGTTCATCCTGGTTTGATAAGAATCATGAAGATATTCCCTTATGGCCGAACATGCTAATCTGGAATCATTTGAATAGAAAGTGGGATATATTCTTCCTCATACCTCCTAAGAGATTTATTCAACTTCCTGGTCATTCTACACTGATTATTGGTTTCAAATCAATCTTCTTACATCTTGTTTCATCCTGGTTTGATATAAATCATGAAGATATTGCCATATGTCCGAACATGCTAATCTGGAGTCATCTGAATAGAAAGTGGGATATCTTTTTCCTCATTGCTCAAATGAGATTTATTCAACTTCCTGGTCATTCTACACTGATTAATGGTTTCAAATCAAGCTTCTTACATCTTGGTTCATCATGGTTTGATATGAACCACGAAGATATTGCCATATGTCCGAACATGCTAATATGGAATCATCTGAATAGAAAGTGGGATAGTTTCTTCCTCATAACTCCTATGAGATTTATTCAACTTCCTGGTCATTCTACACTGATTAATGGTTTCAAATAAAGCTTCTTACATTTTGGTTCATCCTGGTTTGATATGAATCATGGAGACATTACCATATGTCCGAACAGGCTAACCTGGAATCATTTGAATAGAAAGTGGGATAGCTTCTTCCTCAAAACTCCTATGAGATTTATTCAACTTCGTGGTCATTCTATACTGATTAATGGTTTCAGATCAAGTTTAGTACATCTTGGTTCATCCTGTTTTGATAAGAGTCATGAAGATATTGTCATATGTCCGAATAGGCTAATCTGGAATCATCTGAATAGAAAGAGCTTCTTCTTCATAACTCCTATGAGATTTATTCAACTTTCTGGTCATTCTACACTGATTTATGGATTCAAATCAAGCTTCTTACATTTTGGTTCATCCTGGTTTGATATGAATCATGAAGATATTACCATATGTCTTAACATGCTAACCTGGAATCATCTGAATAGAAAGTGGGATAGCTTCTTCCTCATAACTCCTATGAGATTTATTCAACTTCCTGGTGATTCTATTCTGATTAATGGTTTCAAATCAATCTTCTTACATCCTGGTTAATTCTGGTTTGAGAAGAATTATGAAGATATTGTCTTATGTCCGAACAGCCTAATTTGGAATCATCTGAATAGAAAGTGATATAGATTCTTCCTCATAACTCCTGTGAGATTTATTCAACTTACATGTCATTCTAAACTGAATTGATTCAAATCAAGCTTCTTACTTCTTGGTTCATCCTTGTTTGATAAGAAGATATTGTCATATGTCCGAACACTAGTCTGGAATCATCTGAATAAAAAGTGGAATAGCCTCTTCCTCATAACTCCTAAGAGATTTATTCAACTTCCTGTTCATTCTAAACTGATTAATGGTTTCAAATCATGCTTTTAACATCTTGGTTTATCCTGGTTTGATAAGAATCATGAAAATATTGCCTAATGTCCGATCAGGCTAATATGGAATCATCTGAATAGAAAGTGGGATAGTTTCCTCCTCATAACTCCTATGAGATTTATTCAATTTCCTGGTCATTCTACACTGATTAATGGTTTCAAATGAAGCTTCTTACATCTTGGTTCATCATGGTTTGATATGAATCTCGAAGATATTGCAATATGTCCGAACAAGCTAATATGGAATCATCTGAATAGAAAGTGGGATAGCTTCTTCCTCATAACTCATATGAGATTTATTCAACTTCCTGGTCATTCTACACTGATTAATGGTTTCAAATCAAGCTTCTTACATCTTGGTTCATCTTGGTTTGATATGTATGAAGCATGAAGATATTGTCTTATGTCCGAACATGCTAATATGGAATCAGCTGAATAGAAAGTAGGATAGCTTCTTCCTCATAACTCCTATGAGATTTATTCAACTTTCTGGTCATTCTGCACTGATTAATGGATTCAAATCAAGCTTCTTACATTTTGGTTCATCCTGGTGTTATATGAATCATGAAGATATTACCATATGTCCGAACATGCTAATCTGGAATCAACTTAATAGAAAGTGGGATAGATAATTCCTCATAAATCCTATTAGATTTATTCAAATTCCTGGTCATTCTACACAGATTAATGGTTTCAAATCAAGCTTCTTATATCTTGGTTCATCCTGGTTTGATATGAATAATGAAGATGCTGCCATATGTCCGAACATGCTAATCTGGAATCATCTGAATAGAAAGTGGGATAGCTTCTTCCTCATAGATCCTATGAGATTTATTCAACTTCATGGTCATTCTAGACTGATTAATGGTTTCAAATCAAGCTTCTTACAACTTGGTTCATCATGGTTTGATATGAATCACGAAGATATTGCCATATGTCCGAACAGACTAATATGGAATCATCTGAATAGAAAGTGGGATAGCTTCTTCCTCATAGCTCCTATGAGATTTATTCAATTTCCTGGTCATTCTAAACTGATTAATGGTTTCAAATCACGCTTCTTACATCTTGGTTCATCCTGGTTTGATAAGAATCATGAAGATATTCCCTTACGGCCGAACATGCTAATCTGGAATCGTCTGAATAGAAAGTGGGATATCTTCTTCCTTATACCTCCTATGAGATTTATTCAACTTCCTGGTCATTCTACACTGATTAATGGTTTCAAATCAATCTTCTTACATCTTGGTTCATCCTAGTTTGATATGAATCATGAAGATATTGCCATATGTCTGAACAGGCTAATATGGAATCATATGAAGAGAAAGTGGGATAGCTTCTTCCTCATAGCTCCTATGCGATTTATTCAAATTCCTGGTCATTCTACACTGATTAATGGTTTCAAATCAAGCTTCTTACATCTTGGTTCATCATGATTTGATATGAATCACGAAGATATTGTCATATGTCCGAACTGTCTAATATGGAATCATCTGAATAGAAAGTGGGATAGCTTCTTCCTCATAGCTCCTATGAGATTTATTCAATTTTCTGGTCATTCTAAACTGATTAATGGTTTCAAATCAAGCTTCTTACATCTTGGTTCATTCTGGTTTGATAAGAATCATGAAGATTTTCCCTTATGGCCGAACATGCTAATCTGGAATCGTCTGAATAGAAAGTGGGATATCTTTTTCCTCATACCTTCTATGAGATTTATTCAACTTCCTGGTCATTCTACACTGATAAATGGTTTCAAATCAATCTTCTTACATCTTTTTTCATCCTGGTTTGATATGAATCATGAAGATATTTGATGTTAGAAGTTTTCAAGGCTCCTAAAACAAATGTTGTAATATGAGTGAAATGTCGAACCAAGTCCAAGGGATTTAAAGCACCAAGAATGCAAGTAGTTCCTTAATCTAAGTGCAATCGATGATTTGATGATTTTAGAACTAAGAATGCAATAATAAAACAATAAAACAGTATATGAATGAACTTTCTTTAATGAGAAAGGAGAACTCATGGGTATAGGAATTTAGACCTTGGGTGATGAAGTTTCGAACTAAGGATGGCAATGATCAATCAAACTATCAACCTTAAGCTTATACACAATCCTAAACAAACTCTATGTCTAGATGAATGCTCATTTGCTAACATATTTCAGACATCAAATGTCTTTGGCTGAATAATATAAAAGCAATCATTAATAACAAGTCTATTGGCTACCTTAACACCCTTAACAACAAATGTCTATGGTAAAGTATGTTAAGAGCTTAGGGGAGTTGACTCAGACATATCATCGAACACCTTATGAGTGGGAGATGTCTAAAGATCAACTTTTGAGAGGCCAAATCAAAAGATGCGTTATGAATACTCTCCTAGCAAGGAATAAGGTTTGATCTATACTAAAACATCCTAGAACTAGCCTAATCACCCTTAATCTTCCTAACCCATGAATTCAATGGTGGATTACACACTAATCTCCATGATTCCTCTTAAACCCATATTGGATTTCAGATTAATCATGAAAGAGATAATAATAATAAGAAATCAACAAGAACAATAAGAAAACAAGAATCAATTATCCAAAAGATGAACTTTTTCAATAGGTCTTTTTGTTTACCAAGTGTAAAAGATATATTAGCCTCCAATGGCTTACAAAATACTTAAACTTAGGTTTTTAGAAAAGTAAAACGTAGAGGGGCAAAATGGTAAAACGCCACTCAGCAGACCCGCAGCGGCCTGGATGACGTGCCACAAGGCCGCTGGGGCACGCAGACCGCTGGGACAGCTTCAGTTCTTTGGCGCGGGCAGGGAGACCGCGGGACCAGGCCAAGTGAACTTGCATATTTTCTCCATCTTTGTGTCGACTTGCAGCGGCATGGAGGACGGGGACACGAGGCCGCTAGGGCGCGAGGCCGCTGGGACAAGTAGTCATCACATTGCACATAATATATCTAAGAAAGGGATCAACTCATGCTTACAATGCTCAACCTCCATTGTTCTACCTTTTTCCCAAACATACATGTTACATTATTCCACAAAGCCAAACCCAACTCACATCTCTCACCCAATGATCTCAAGAACATTCCTCAACTCAAAACTCTTTATTCTACAAGGGATTTTCCACACATTTGAACACCTCTTAGCTCATACTAACCACACATTTGAACACCTCTTAGCTCATACTAATTTTGCTAGCCCCCTTTTCTTTATTTTTCTCTTTTTTTTTTTTTCGAGAAATTACCTATAATAACATATATTTTTTGTGTAATAACTAGAATAACATACAAAAATCAGGAAATAAAGAAAAGGTAATATAAAGTCCAAAATGCCCTATCGATTAGTTAGATAAATTAAATTAATGTTGCTAAAAAAAAGATAAATTTAATTAAAAGTTAAAAATACACATTTTAAACGAAGATGAAGAAAAAATCCCCCTTCTTCCCCGACTCATGAACCTTAAATCCCCTCGATTTCTCTATTATCGAATCTCTTGCGTTTAGACTCGATTTCGCCGAGAATCGATCTTGTTCTCACCCTTCTCTACCACCAAAAGCTTTGATTGACAAGGGAAGATAATTTAAATCCCAGAAATCCGACGGAACCTAAATCCCCTTTTTGAAATTCTGGATTCCTTTGAATCTGACAAATTTTATGGAAAGAGATCAATTGTTAATGGAAAACTAAGTGTTGAAGAAGAGTGTTCTTCTACCTCTGCCGCTAATGGGTTTGATGGCGGTGAGAAAGTGAAGCAGGGAGGTAAGAAAGGGAATCAATTGAGTAGAAGGCACCTTGTGGTATCTGCTGTTGATGGAGCTTCTTGGAATGATGCCACGCAAGGTAATAGAATCATTAGCAGGCTGCTGTTGAACTACTTTACCATTCTAGATCCTATTGCCAACTCTTTCTCTGTTGTATGTATTGCAGAATAGCTTTAGGAGGCTGCTATTCCAAGGATTTATTCAACATGCATGGTGATCTTGGACACATCAGAAGACTGCGTTTCTAGCCCTTGAACAAAGTCCTTACCGAGGAGTACGAGTTCAGTGAGCAAGATGTAAATGAATTGAGTGGTTTTCTTGTTAAAAAAAAGGGACCAAGTGCGTCTCAGTGTCTTTTGCATACCTGGATTAACTCTGGTCCTTGCTCCCTAGAAGAGAGAGAAATAGGAGCAAGAAGCTGTGGTTGTTAAAATGAGAAACCAGAAGCTCCTCTCTCCGGTTCGATATCTGAGTTATGTTCCATGATTGAGCGATTGAAGATATATGATATAGTGAGAGTTTTAAGCCAGCAGAACCACCTGAATCTGTTTTATAGTGAGCTCTCTTACGTCACATGTGCAGAGTGATATATTGTTTGTGTACGTATAAGAAACATAAGCTGTTCATTATTACAGACCAAGATTGAAAACATTGACAGATAAAAAAAACAGTTCAAGGCTTAAAATTATAAACCGCCTAACTTTTCTTCTTGTTTTGTTTGATTACGGCTTCCGTTTGAACTCAGGAACCATCGTGAACTTTTCATGCAATGGCACCTTCTGATTCAATGTATAAGCAAGTAGTCGTGGTCGTTGTAAAATAATAACAACAGTTTTTGTTTTTGATAAGTATGTGGTGAATATTATTCTCATGAATGGAAAATTCTTGATGATTGCACCGAATGCAACAAAATAGTATTTAAATCTGTCACCAGAATCTACTACATGTCGAGTGAATGTTCTAAAATTTGTGGCGAACAAGTCTACCACAACATATGACTCATGGAAAGTTTGCCATAACTTATATTAAAGTTTGCTATCACGTAAAAGTTAGTTTTGTAATTAATAAGTTTGCAATGAAACATACTTATCCAGAAAGTTTGTTGTTTATGAACGAAGAAAACATAAGTCTGCCATCTCATGAAAATGAAAATCTGCCCGATTATAAAAGGTCTACGGACAAAAATCTGTATGCTATTATGAAAGTCTATGACATATTACAAACCTGTCATCATACGAAGAAAACCTCCCATAAAAGTCTGGCAATAGAAAATAAATCTGCTAAGGTAATTAAATCTGTCATCACGTGAGATAGACTTATTGCCGAAAGTCTACAACGATTTAAAGTTTGCCATGATAAGTCTGCGTAAAGAAATAAGTCTGTTAAATACCAGTAAATCTGTCTTCAAGTGTGGCAAATTTTTAATAGTAGACTTATTTTTATATTTCGAAAATAATTGTATTCTTTTTTACTTTGGTAAAAAAAAAAATTTTGTAAATAGTTTTTTTATATTCTTTTTTTTTTTTTTTTTTTTTTTTGGGGCCAAGACTTTTCACAAACTTGAGCTAGAGGGTTTTCTACTTATCCCAAAGAGACTAATCAATTAGGCACAAAGAGTTCTTTCTTTGCCTTCAACTTTTCATATTCCCCAAATCAAACTTTACAACACTCACCCCCATCCTATAGCTAGACAACAGTGTGACTAATCTAGCAAGAATGAAGACCAAGCATTGTCGTTCCCAATACTATCAACATTATGTGCATGTAAGACTTTCCGAAAGAGGCTTCACTCACAAATCAATGAAGGCTTAAAAGGAGGAGAGGGTTTTTGAGAGTGGACTGCCACTAGAGATTGTCAAAGAGATCGGCATAAAAGATGTGACAACTCTAGTGTGTATATCCATGATTCAGTACACAAGGGACCATGAGCAAGAAATATTAAGTTCGTTCAGTTCAGACAAGGTTGGAGTTGGCTTAAAAGATCGAGTTTCAGGAAGAGTTTTCAAGGCTCGAAGCATACAAGTCTTTTTGAGAGGTGCTAAAGCTACACAAGTGCGAGGTGATGCTCTTTACAAGGCATTTTAAATCATTGCTCCCGATGCAAGTGATGCAACCTATATGCTTAAGACTTCTAACACTTTTTTTTATGCACATAGAAGAATGTTCTAGACTCGATTCTAATGCAACTACATGATTTTTTTTTTTAATTTTTCAAAATAATTTTTTTTTGGTTTTTCTATGCAATAGCTATTCACAAATGCATGCTCATGACAAAAAACACAAGAGGATTAGCAACTTGGCGTTTCCCCCACACTTAATTCACACGGTCTCTGTGTTTGGTAAGTGGAGAGAAAGCCCTAAATGAGAAACTAAATGCAAATAAAAACTGGTATATACAATGGTAAGGTAATAGAGGTACCTGACTAAGGATAGAAGGAAGTAACCTCCATGTCCCAGTCATCTGCAGTGGCGATGGATGGAGAGTCGTTGGGATTCGCGCGCTGGCGGAGATGGGTTCCTGCGTCGCCTGCGTAGCTCAGAATCTGAAGAACGTGGTGGCTCACGTGGCGCGCCTCTCTGCTCGTAATAAGAAGGTCGTGGCAGCATCGAGGGACCAGTCTCACCCATCACATAGTCTCTTTGGCAACCAGAACCAATAGTAGCCTTACTAAGGAGTGCAGTAACTTTCTTCATCTGCCTCTTCAAGATATTGACCGAGCTTGTGAGCTTGCTAATGGTCCTGTCTTGCATCTTGTTCCATTTCTGCAATTTGACATTCTGGGCAAGGGCTTCTCGCAGTGCTAAACTCGTCGTGGTACCTTCATAAGGCTGAAAATGCTAGCGCTGCGTGCCATAGCGCGAAGCTGGGGTTGTTTCATTATCAGCATCACTGTGTATAGCAGCCTGAGAAGATGCTGCTCTTGATTTCCGCTTTCGTGGCCCTGTGACTGATGTGAAAGGGGGCTGGACAAGGTGGCGAGGCTCAGGATCAAACTAAATGTTACTGTAGGTCAGCACTGAAGTCATCTCTTCATTAGGCAGGGAAAGTAAGAGCTCTCGGTCGGGTCATAACCTGAGTAGAAGTCATAGGCGAATCTCTCTCCCTTTTTTCCAGCGAGGAACATGGTCTTCCTCAGGTATGGAATGTCAAAGTGAGCTGGCTCTGCTGTTAGAGGTCCCAAATCGATCCTCAATGCAGCCAGTATGGGTGTAATCAGACTACCAATGAAAAGCCACAGGGTTCTATCTGATGTAGTCCATGCCCAATGCTTGTAGTAATCAAATCTCCTCATGAGCACTCCAATCAACCCTAGACCTTGGTAGTCCTTCTGATGAGTGTTTTTCCAGATCGCCCTCTTTTACCAAAGGGATAAGTGCCAAACCCAAAAATTTCAGCTCATCCTCGTTTACTCCGGATGGCTCCCTTCTAGCATAGAAGGTGTGACTAAGGACCTTAGCAGCATACCTCACTCCTGGATTTTTTATCTCATTACACTTCTCTGACCCCGCATAACGCTCCTCACTAGCAATAAGGCCCCAAACATCAGTAGAAATGTCGCTCGAAGAAGGTAAGAATGAATGCCTTTCATCACATAATCCAAAGATGGAGCTAAGTTTCGTGAAGCCAATCTTGTGAGCCTTGCATCTGGTCTTGAAGGTGATGTAGCCATAACCGTAAATCTCGTCTCTCTGATGATGGTGAACCACCTCGAAAGAAGCTAAGAACTGGCAAGATACCTCTTTGTGCACCGGGTAAGCCATATCAAGAAATGACTCCATGCCCATATTCCTGAGAAGGATGGTTACATCGTTAATAATGCCAAGTTGTTGCAGTGAGTCACGATGAGGAAACTTCATGGAAGGCCACTCGATGTGCCTCAGGTGCTTCGCCAGAGTGGTGAAACAAGGGAGAGAGCCTGATCTCCTTAACCTTTTTCGCTCCTTGGGTGATTCAGCCTCTTCCTCAGAATCTGACCCAATACCTTCTTCAATTATCTGCTCAACTTCAGCTTCTTGCTCAGTAAGATCCTCAGAAGGTGTGTAATGATGGCTTGCAAGGGAATGCCTAGGTGGTTTCTGGTTTTCTCGCCCATATTTCTCATCTGCTGTGACAGCTTGGTCTTGGGAAGTAGATGCAAGTCCCTTTCCTTTGTCTTCCTTGGTCGCTCTTCCACGGGCTCTCCCCATCGTGCCCTACAAAACAAAGACTAGGAAAGTGTGTGAGTTTCATGAGGGTTTTTCATCACACATAAACCAATTTATCAAGCATAGATCAGTAAACACCAATCGCCTAGCAAGAATTAACCATTCAAGAGTCTTTTGAAGTTCAAACAATCCTTTTCCCCGAAATTTTCGAAAATCTCAATTCTCAAGAACCCTAACTTTGGAGAATTGAGGAAGTTATGCTCTTGAGCTCTTTTAGAGAGTTTGAGAACTTGAAGAAATCGGGAAGGGAAGAGAGAGAGAGAGCGACGAATAAGATAAGGAGATGGGAGAACCGGTCCGATTCACTGTAATTGAACCGGTTCACTTACCTGGGCGACGCGCAGCGGCATGGAGGACGGGGACACGAGACCGCTCGGCATCCAGGCCGCGGGGACACTTAGGTAATTTGGCTACATTAATTTTTTTTTTTTTAACGTAGCGGCCACCGAGGCTGCGCCCAAAGGCAGAGTGAGCGTAAGGAAAATCTCACACAAATTCCGCGGTTTCCCCAGGCCGCTGCACCAGGCCGCTGGGACACTTTAGCAAAAATTCAGGCGACGCCAATTTCTTTGCTCCAAATATTTCATGCTTACTTCCACACCTGCAAGACAACACCTTGACCAAACAACAATCTAAAAGTTCAAAAAAAATAAAAACAAATATATACAAGGATAGACATGGGACTTCCTCCCAAGTGAGCTTGTTTTAAGTCTCTAGCTTGACTTCCTCTCTTTTTGGCTAGGCAGAGGTGGGGTCGGAAAGTGGAATCGTAGTTCTTTCTTTCTCTGTTGTGGTTCCCATGTAGAGCTTAACTCTCTGTCCATTGACTGTAAAGTCCCTTCCATCAGTGCTCCACAACACTATAGCTCCATATGGCCTAACTTCTTTGACTTTAAAAGGACCGGACCATCTAGACTTTAGCTTTCCAGGAAACAACTTCACCTTAGAGTTGTGCAGAAGAACTTGATCTCCCGCTTTGAACTCTCTCTTCAGAATGTTCCTGTCATGGAAAGCTTTAGTCTTCTCCTTGTAGATCCTTGAGTTCTCAAAAGCATCCATTTTTATCTCATCAAGCTCATGGAGCTGAAACAGTCTCTTCTCTTTGGCACTTTTGATGTCAAAGTTCAGCAACTTCACTGTCCATAGGGCCTTGTACTCAAGCTCTACTGGCAAATGACAAGCCTTCCCATACACAAGGTTGAAAGGTGTGGTTCCCAAAGGTGTCTTTTAATCTGTCCTATAAGCCCAAAGTGCATCATCAAGCTTAGCAGACCAATCTTTCCTTGTAATCCCCACAATCTTCTCCAGAATGGACTTGATCTCTCTGTTAGAAACCTCAACTTGACCACTTGTCTGAGGATGGTAAGGAGTTGCTACCTTATGCTTCACACCTTTTTTCTTTAGAAGTCCTTGAAACAGTTTGTTGATGAGGTGGGAGCCTCCATCACTGATCACAAATCTTGGAACCCCAAACATTGGGAAGATGACACTCTTGAACATCTTGGTCACAACTGCAGCATTATTGGTGGGACTTGCAATGGCTTCCACCCATTTTGAGACATAATCAACAGATACAAGGATGTACTTGTTCTTGTATGATAATGGAAATGCCCCCATGAAGTCAATACCCCACACATCAAACACCTCAACTTGTAGGATTGGATTTTGAGGCATCTTAGTCTTTTTGGTGATGTTTTCTTTTCTTTGGCATGAATCACACTTTGAAACAAAGTCTTGTGTATCCTTGAACATGTGATAGTGCTCAAATTACCATGTAGAGCTTACTCTTTCAAATAAGAGGTTCAGCTGTAGTACTTAGGGATCGAATCACGAGGAGCTAGGGAACCAATTAAATCTAATCAATTAATCAATCCTAGGTGAAGTTGATTCTAATGATGAAATATAAATAAAAATTCCTAAAATAACAAATGGATTTCACAAATCTCTCCAATCTCTCAAAACATATAAAACTCTTTAGTCTCTCTCTCTCACACCCTCTGCTTTGCCTCTCAAGACTTGTGCTTCTTAGACTTGTCAAAAGCTTGCTTGCCATCAAAAACACTTAGCAAGAATATTTAAGCATTTCCATTAGGTTAAAAACTCGTCAGGGGTAATCTCGTAATTTGGTGAAGTCTTGGTGAAGTAGTCGGCTAATTGTGTATCAATCGATTATAATCTTCTAGTACGCGGATCTTCTCAGTTACATCGATCGACAACTCAGGATAAGTATCGATCGATTCTTATCACAATGTTGACTTCCGACTTGGTCTTGAATGGTCAACTCGGGTGTATTATCTCTTGTACTCCAAAATGCTCAAAAACATCACTTTCTCACAAAATGCTCCTGAACCTGAAAACATACCTAACAAGCTAGAAAACACATTAGTTATATAATAAAATACTAGTATACCATGGTAGAAAATGGGTGAAATCTATGGTATATCAACTCCCCCAGACTTACTCCTTTGCTTGTCCTCAAGCAAAAAACCAATAGTCTTTGGAAAAGGTTTGAAAACAGTAGGAACTCAAAGATTCAAAATATTGAAGTCATCACTCTATGGGTTTGCAATTCATATCTAGACATCCTAATCACAGAAGTTCATTATGCCTTATCCTAGCTTAGCAACCAAATTCATCTAGTCCACAACTTAGCAAATCTTATCTGACATTCCCCTCTACTAACCTCATTTCTGAGCATAAAATAAAAGTGCAGGCTTTACCTTGGGAGTATTGATCAAAGGACACATGGATTCAACTCAAACAAGTATCTGAACACACAGGTAGTCTTCTCTGATCCCTTTCTCCCCTCATTTCTCTTCTCTGAATCTCTTATTAGTTTCAATTTCAACAGGTTTCGATGCCACAAAGGTCATCTAGTCTATCTCATTGACATTTGCATTTGTAACTCATACATTTTTGACAAAGTGTAGCGAATAATAGGGTCGCAGGTAATTTACATATCCCTCGTTTCCACAATGTGTGATCATCCCTGAGATTTAGAATACTGGGGTCGCAGGAGACACTCCTACCCCTCTGCCTCTCAAGAAATCATTTCAATCTTTTATAACATAAAACTTAGATCTTTGAGATGCCGAAGAGAGAGAAGAAAGGGAACCAAAAACACAAAGACTTTTTACCTTCCAGACTTGTAAGAGGATTTCGATCCAGTGATTTCCAAGCTCCAAGACAAGCAAATAAAGTCAGTATTAGTGTTGGAGGTCAGCTTTGGTTCCTTCAAACAATCTCAGCTAGTGTATATAGGTGACATGTTGATCCACTTTAGCATCTTTAGTACTATCTGCAATCAGTAAATCTAGAATGGTGCTAAAAAGTGGTTATT
The DNA here is from genome assembly GCA_019706035.1 of Raphanus raphanistrum subsp. raphanistrum. Taxonomy (NCBI): domain Eukaryota; kingdom Viridiplantae; phylum Streptophyta; class Magnoliopsida; order Brassicales; family Brassicaceae; genus Raphanus; species Raphanus raphanistrum. The sequence continues at coordinate 22,571,487 of CM033988.1, read as the reverse complement.
CAATCAAATATAAATCTATATCAATTTCCCCATTTAATACTTATGTGAAAAATAATTTTGAAAAACATTTTAATAAAAACCAAAATAAAAACACATATTAGTAAACTCCCCCCCCCCAGACTTAAATTACACAGTCCTAGTGTAACATAGCCGGAGTGAAGTGAATAAATAAATCATAAGAACTGAATGTAACAAGATATAACGACTAAACCTGACCGATACGGTGTCGATCGATACGTAGAGACGTACGTCGATCGTTATTAATGGTCGTGTGGTGTCGAGCGATGTGAATGCAATGTGTCGGTCGACGGAATCATCATTCTACTTGGATTTTTAAAAACTGCAAAAATAAATGCGAAAAATAAAAGTAAAAATGTAAAAATAACTTAAAAAGAAAATAAAAGAAACCTAATAGTGGGTTGCCTCCCACTCAGCGCTTTGTTATAGTCATTTAGCTTGACTTTGGTGGGTATGTGACTCATATGGTGCAGAAACTGCTGCTTATCGGACAACAAGCATCAATTTCGTGTCTCCTCCTATCAAACCATGTGGCAATGAAGCTTCTTGTGGCATCATCACTTCTTAGCTGTTTCTTATCTATCTTGAGGACTGTATCCGTGAGTTTCCTCAGAGTATTTTCAATAGATTCGATGTTGCCAACATTCCTGTGGATGGTGTTGTAGGAGTATTCTGACAATTCCCTCAGTTCATTCTGTAATGCATCGATCTTGTCATGAATCAGCTGATCTCGGTCTGCCAAGGATTCGGTGTCGATCGATGCTACAACATGTGCGTCGGTCGTTTCGCTGGGCGTTCTGTCGGTCGATCCAGTGTTAACTGTGTCGATCGATTCTGAAGGTTGTCCTTGGTACTGTATAGCACGTATCTCGTTCTTCAGCTGTCGAGTAGCTCTGCATAGGCTATTTACTCGTTCGTTGACAGTGTCGTCAATGTCATCACTTCTTCCGCTGAGTCTCTCCTCCATAGCATTCATAGCTTCGTATAGCTCATGTTTGATCTGATCAACTTCTGCTGCTGTGCATGCTCTCTTCGCTGGTGGTGGCTCGATGTCGATCTGATCCTGTCGATCGATGTCGCGTTTCTGTCATGAAGACCAATATGATCTTGAACTATGCCGATGTCTTGTTGCAACTCGTTCAGCTGTTGTGACAGTGTATCCAGGTATCGCATGATAGGTGAACTGAAGTGATCGTGCCTTTCCTCGTTAGATTTCATCCTATCCTCCATTTCTGCGAACCTTGTGTCGATCGATGGTGAAAAGTTTGTGTCGATCGACGGAAAAGTAGCATTCTGAGCCTGATCTTTCTTGCGAATTGTTACTAACTCTTTCTTTTGAAGGTCAATCCTCTTGCTTAACCATTCGACATTGTTGTTGAGAGGGCTGTAGACGTCTCCAATCCGTGTATTGATGTAAGCAATTTCTCATTCATCTCTTTTAGGTGATGAACATTCTGGTTGGTCCTTGGATGTAGTTGATAGTGCTCAAATTACCCAGTAGAGCTTACTCTCTCAAGTAAGAGGTACAGCTGTAGTACTTAGGGATCGAATCACGAGGAGCTAGGGAACCAATTAAATAAAATCTACTAATCAATCCTAGGCAAGGTTGGTTTATATGATAGAAATGAAAATAACAATTCCTAAAATGAGCAAGGCAGTTGCTCTAACTAACAATATGAAGGGTTGTTTAAATGGGATAAAGAGTGCTAGACATAGGGTTTCTATTCAGGAATGGAGATTATAATCTCTATAAATGCTTTAATAAGTTGCTTGCATGATACTATAGATCTCAGCCGCTTAACATATGTGAATGAATCACTGGTTAAAATATCTAGATCTCTGGCCACACCTTTCGCATTATGACAGAGAAAAAGAGTCGGTCGATATCCTTTTGAGATATCGAGCGATACACCTTTCGCGGCGCCGATCGATTTACCAGTAGGGTATCGATCGACGGCTTCTAGATCTGCCTAGGCGCGAACCGAATATGACCGCGAGGTCTCAAGGAGGAACTGTCGTTCTTCTCAACGGGAAACAGGCATCGCTCAAATGGATAATTCAAGATAATCTAAGATCCTAGTGATATATGTTCTAGTTAGCTACTCTAAAACAAGCATAGGGTAAAATCCATTTGATGAGTATCACAACTTAGCAATTATAGCTTGGGGCTAATCCCACAAACCTATTTAAACCCTAGATCTAACAAGTAGACTACTCAGACATAGCTAAACAATTCATAACAATAGATAGATGAAAGAATTGCATCGATAGAACAAAGTAGAAAAAGGAGATGAGAAATCTCTCCAATCTCTCTCAAACAAATAAAACTCTAGTCTCTCTCTCACACTCTCTGCTTTGGTTGTAAAAAGCTTCAAGCTTCAAAGGGTTTCAAAACTTGTGCCGTCAAAAGCACTTGGCAGGAGTATTTAAGCATTTCCATTAGGTTAAAAACTCGTCAGGGGCAATCTCGTAATTTGGTGAAGTCTTGGTGAAGTAGTCGGCTAAACCATTTCGTCCTCGATATCGATCGACAACACTGAATGTGTATCGATCGATTATAATCTTCTAGTACTCGGATCTTCTCAGCTACATCGATCGACAACTCAGGATGAGTATCGATCGATTATAATCGCAATGTTGACTTCCGACTTAGTCTTGAATGGTCAACTCGGGTGTATCATCTCTTGTACTCCAAAATGCTCCAAAAACATCACTTTCTCACAAAATGCTCCTGAACCTGAAAACATACCTAACAGGCTAGAAAACAGATTAAATATATAATAAAATACTAGTATACCATGGTTAAAAACGGGTAAAATCCATGGTATATCAACTCCCCCAGACTTACTCCTTTGCTTGTCCTCAAGCAAAAACAGTAGTCTTTGGAAAAAGGTTTGGAAATAGCAGGAACTCAAGGATTCAATATATTGAAGTCATCACTCTATGGGTTTGCAATTCATGTCTAAACATCCTAATCACAGAAGTTCATTATGCCTTATCCTAGCTTAGCAACTAAACTCATCTAGTCAACAACATAGCAATTCTCATCTGACATTCCCCTCTACTAACCTCATTTCTTAACATAAAATAAAGTGCAGGCTTTACCTTGGGAGTATCGATCAAAGAACACATGGATTCAACTCAAACAAGTATCTGAACACACAGGTAGTCTTCTCTGATTCCTTTCTCCCCTCTTCTCTCTTCACTGAATCTCTTATTAGTTTCAATTTCAACAGGTTTCGATGCCACATAGGTCATCTAGTCCATCTTATTGACATTTGCGTTGTAACTCATACATTTTTGACAAAGTGTAGCGAATATTGGGGTCGCAGGAATCACTCCTACCCCTCGTTTCCACAATGTGTGATCATCCTTGAGATTTAGAATACTGGGGTCGCAGGAATCACTCCTACCCCTCTGCTTCTCAAGAAATCATTTCAATCTTTTATAACATAAACTTGGATCTCGAGATGCCGAAGAGAGCGAAGGAACGGAACCAGAAACACACAGACTTTTTACCTTCCAGACTTGTAAGAGGATTTCGATCCAGTGATATCCAAGCCCCAAGACAAGCAAATAAGTCAGTATTAGTGTTGGAGGTCAGCTTTGGTTCCTTCAAACAATCTTAGCTAGTGAATATAGATAGCAAGTTGATCCACTTTAGCATCTTTAGTACTATCTGCAATCAGTAATCTAGAATGGTGCTAAAGAGTGGTCAGACAATCAAATATAAATCCATATCAATGTTCCTATTTAATACTTATGCGAAAAATAATTTTGAAAAACATTTTAATAAAAACCAAAATAAAAACACATATTAGTAAACTCCCCCCCCAGACTTAAATTACACTGTCCCAGTGTAACATCCGGTGGTGAGGTAAATAAAATAAAACATAATTAATAAATATAACAAGTTAGAATGAATAAACCTGATCGACAAGATGTCGATCGATTCGTAGTGGTATACGTCGATCGTTAGTAATGGTCGTGTGGTGTCGAGCGATATGAATGGTGAATGTCGGTCGATGGAATTATCATTCTACTTGGATCTAATAAAAACTGCAAAATAAAGTCGAAAAAAATAAAAGCAAAAATGAAAATTAAAAATAAAAATAAAATAAAGAAAAAGAAAACCTAATAGTGGGTTGCCTCCCACTCAGCGCTTGGTTACTAGTCATTTAGCTTGACTGTGGTAGGTGAGTGACTCATGGGGTGCAGTGAGGGTTTTTGTTCGATGGTGGGCAAACACTTCTCTCATCTTTGGATTCAGCAGCAGTGAAGCTTCTTGTGGCATCACCTGATCTTGTCCATCTAGGAGATATCTTTGCTAAATCGGCTTTGATGACTTGCAACCTTCTGACCAAATCTTCTGTGTCTAACTGATGCTGATGGAAGTCAAATCTAGAATGCTCAGGTAGTTCGGCATGTTGGTCTTTCGCGTGTTGGTCCTGAGTCTGTTGATCCTGATCTGCCAAAGCTGTGGTATCGATCAATGCTACTATTGGTATGTCGGTCGCTTCGCTGGGATCACTATCGATCGACTCCGTGTCAGATTTGTCGATCGATTCTGAAAGTTGGCCTTGGTACTCAAGATTGCTCTGCATAGTGCGTATCTCATTCTTCAAGAGATCAGTAGCTCTGCAAAGGTTGGTCACTCTTTCATTGAGAGTCTCCTCAATGTTATCACTTCTTTCTATGAGTCTCTCCTCCATAGAATTCATGGTTTCATAAAGCTGATCTTTGATATCATCAACTTCTGCTGCAGTGCATACTCTCTTCGCTGGTGGTGGCTCGCTGTCGATCGATATTGGTCTAGGCATGTCGATCGATGCCTCATTGCTGTCACGGAGATCAATATAAGCTTGAACAATGCGCATGTCTCTTTCTAGCTTGTCCAGCTGCCGTGACATTGTGTGTTGGCATCGCAGGATAGGAGAACTGAAAATTTCATGCTTCCTTACGTACGCTTTCATCCTATCTTCCCGTTCTGCGTAACCTTTTGTCGATCGATGATGAAGTATATGTGTCGATCGATGAAAAAGTAGCAAGCTTAGCTTTGTCATTCTGGCGAATTGTGTCCAACTCTTTCTGTAGAAGATCGATCCTCTTGCTTAACCATTCGACATTGTTGTTGAGAGGGCTGTAGACGTCTCCAATCCGTGTATTGATGTAAGCAACCTCCCATTCATCTTTCTTAGGTGATGAACATTCTGGTCGGTCCATGGATGTAGTCTTGCCGATGTCGATCGATGGTACAGGTACTCTGTCGGTCGATACTGGTGGCGTAGCCTCTTTCTCAAGCGTGGTCAATATGTTTCCAAGCTCCACTCTTATCTCAGCCATATCATTCTGGAAGTCCTTGTAACTGACATCCAAAGGCTGGAAAGTATCTTCCACCAATGTGTGCATGTTTGCCTCAAGGTGCGCCTGAGCTCTCCATACATCAGTCACCATATCATCCACCTCCTCTCTACTGTAGGGCATTGGTGGTGGTGTGTATGCAGGGTAAGGGCGTGTCTGTATTGGAAGTTGTAAGCAACCTTTGTGAAAAAGGGATGCTCTATCCAAAAGTCTCCTTACTTGCTCCTTGGTAACATGAATGATCTCACCATCAACTCCTCTAGCATAGCCAAACTCGTCTCTGTAGACACCATATTCATCCTTAGCTTCCCACTTGAATCTCCTGGATCCATCGGTATTGAAGGCACGTCGTCCAAACTCCAATCGTCTGTCGGGCGATCGGACTCTTGGTCTGTCGATCGATCCTGGATATCCGCCGTCGATCGACGGTGTTGAAACGATGTCGATCGATTGTGAATGTCGAGGTTGACCGAAGTGTTGAGGAACTGGATCCTCCCTTGTGTTGGTGTTGTGGTTGTCCTGGACGTGATGTAGGATGTCTGGATGGCTACGTTGCTTTGTGAACAGGTTTTCTGGTCCATTGGCAACTTGGAGGATGTCTGCTATGTCCTCTCTGGTTATGTGCAGAACTCTTCCATCCATAGGCTCTTGCATAGCCATCTGTGTCCCTGAAAATTCCAAATTCATCAGGTGTTAGTGAAACATTCCTGATATCATAAGGTTCATGAGATCTCGGTTGAGCTCTGTTGAAGGTGTCGATCGATGGGTGTGTGGTGGTGGCGGTCGATGGTGCACGTCTAGCTGCACGGTTGGATCGATTGAACATGTTGTTGCAGTCTTCCATTGATGAATCTCTGAATGCTGGAAGCTGCTGGGTAGAAGGTGAAAAGTTTTGAATTTTCGTGGCTTGAGTTGTCAACCTTTTATACCCATGTGTTGCCCTAATCGGTGAAATTCCGATTTTGTCCTTTAAGTCGTCCGGGTTAATATCGATCGATATTATACTGGCAATGTCGATCGATGGACGATGTCGTTTTGCTGGATGAAGTAGATAATCGATCGATGGTGGGCGTTTGATGTCGATCGATTGTGGTGCAAATCTGTCATTCTCCAAGTAAATTTCCCAAGCTCTCTCTTCCCAATAGTCTTCATCATATTCTTCACTGTGGTCTCCACTGTGGGAAGAGGTGGCTATGTTTACTGCAAAACTCTCATGAAATCCGCTATCTGCCCAACTCCTTATTGAGTAATCATCTTCCTTTCGGTTGGGTGGGATGGCGAAATTCGGGTAGCAATGATCTGGTAGATCGAGTTCATCATCCGGTGGGTCTCTGTCGATCGATGATCCATTGTTGTTGTCGATCTCCTCTGACTTGAATGTGTCGATCGATGACGTCAAAGTACTGTCGATCGATCCCGAGTACTCTGTCTCGTACTCAACTTCACAATGACAAACTGCGATGATACCAGTATCATCTTCCTTTACCACTAATTTGGCTGGTGGTTTGTCAAGCTTGACAGGGTCGTAGTGGATATCTGGATCTATCATAGTCAAGCACATCCTGTTGGTCTTCATGTCACATATGGCTCCTACTGTAGCCATAAATGCTCTTCCAAGTAAGAGGGAAGAGTTCCAATTTAGCTTGATGTCTAGGACATGAAAATCCACAGGGACGATAGCATCACCAATGTGCACCTCTAGGTCTTTGATGAAGCCTCCAGAGTTTCTCTGAGAGTAATCCACGAAAGTAAAGATCTGTGGTGAAGGCTCTACTTGCAGGCCCAGATGGTCTGCCATGACCTTTGGTAAGATGCTGACTGATGAACCAGTGTCACATAGTGCGTGAGGAAATTCAATACCTTGTACCACACAGGGTATTGCAAACTTCCCAGGATCACTCTTCTTTAGCAAAGTAATCCTTTTCCTCATCTCTTCTCTGACGTTGTCAAACCTTCTCCTAATGTCAGTTTCAGTCTCCCTTGTTTCTCTGAAGAACATCTACAATCTCTTTGTGAAATAAACTTCCTCGAAAAGTTTTTCTGGTGGGATTCCGATAACTCTTTTAGTGAAACCATCAATCTCCTTTTCATTAGCTTCCCTCTTAAGGTTCTTAGGAATCTTCTCCTTCCGACTCCTTAACCTTCTTCCTTCAGTTCCCTCTGATGTAGGTGTAGTGTCTGAAGGGTTACCAGTGATCTCTGTAGGGTTAGCTTGTGGTTTCGGTGTGGGTCTGAGTGCATTGATTCTGTTGCTGTCTATCGATGGTAGTTGCACTCGGTATATGAGAGGTGCGTGTCGATCGATAGGTGGAGAATAGGGTCGATCGATACGGTTCTCTTCATTGTGTCGATCGATGAGTGGCTCGTCTCGTCGGTCGATATCTTCGTAGGTGTGGGTGGGTGGGTATGGATGAGAAGCCGTGAATTCAGCATGTGTCAATATCCTAACCGCGTTGCAGTCTGCAAGCGTATCCGGAAATGACATCGTCGATGTCGATCGATGTGGACTAGTTGGTGTCGATCGACACCATTGCGATCCACCGAGACTTAGCGAACTTTCTACTTCAAAGTCTCCTTCTTGTAGCTTCTCCTGTTTCACCACTTGCCAGAAATCATCATCTATGATAGCATTGACGTGGTGTTTCCTATTTCCTTCCCCTACTTCCTTAGAAGTTCCAATCCTCCTGATAGAGTCTTCAGTCTGGACAATCTGTGTCTCAAGTTTCTTAACTTGAGTGCAGATGGTATCTATCCTCGTGGTCAGATTGTTGAAGACAGAATCAATCTTCCCATTGAAGTCTACTGTAAGCTTCTGCTGACCTTCCAGAACTCTATCAATCATGGCATCAAACTTACTCTCCTGGGTGGGTGGCGGTGGGTTTTGGTAAGCTGAGTTGCCGTAGTTCCTTGTGTTGGTGAAGGGTTTCTGATATTGTGAACTCTGGTTGTAGTTACTCTTCTAACCACTGCCAAAGAAGTTTCTGTTTCCACTCTGGTTTCCATATCTCTGAAATCCAGTACCTCCAATGTAGTTCACATCTTCCTCTGTATCATCCTCTCTAGCCTCTCCTTCTTCAGCTGAGCAGACTGGTTGCCCAAGAAATGCGTGTAAAGCATCTATCTTGGCTCTGACTTCATTCATCTGGTCTTCACCGATGGCTGCAACCGATTTCTTCTTGTCAGAGTCAGTGTTCTTGGTGCTGCTGCTGTTGGCTAGGTTCTCAATAAGTCTCACAGCCTCTATTGGATTCCTAGTGTTGAAGTTCCCCTCACTAGCAGTATCAAGAGCCATCTGATACCTTAAGGCGATACCTCTGTAAAAAGTGCTTAACAGCTGCACTTCATTGAATCCATGGTGTGGACAGTCTCGCTGGAAGAACTTGAATCTGATCCACGCGTCTTTAAAAGTCTCACTAGGCTTTTGCGCGAAAGTGGCTATTTTGCTCCTTAAGTCTTCAGCGCGTGCCTCATCAAAGAAATTACGCAGGAAGGCGTTCTTGATGTCGGCCCAGGATGTCAGTGATCCTGTAGGTAGCTGCTTGAGCCAGTGCGAAGCTTCTCCAATAAGTGAGTATTTGAAGAGCTTGCAGAGTAGGTAGTCCTCGGGGACTCCATCCATACGAATAGCAGCGATAAGATCCTCGAACCTCTCCAGATGGTCCATAGGATGCTCGTGTGATTGCCCAGAATAAGGTATCTGAGACACAAGAGAGTAGTACTGAGGCTTGAGCTCGAAGTTCGGCTTCTGAATCTCTGGAAGTCGAATAGCTGATCTGTTGGTGTAGTACTCGTCTGGACGGTTATAGTCTGCCAACGATCGTGTTTGAGCTTCTCCTGTAGCCTCAGCTTCAGTTTCAGGGATTATGTTTCCCTGTGCGTCTAGCTTCTGACCTGTTGCATTACGCAGATGACCATCTTGGTCATACAGGTTTCCATTCTCGCCCTGCGTGAGAATGACAATCGCGACCATGCTTCGCGGAGTAGTGTCGATCGATATACGATTAGAAGTATCGATCGATGTTGATCGGTGAACGGTATCGGTCGACGGTGCTGTCTGAGTGTCGGTTGACTGTTGAACGTGAGTATCAGTCGACGGTAATGCGGTTCTGTCGATCGATGCGGAGCGTAGGTCTTTGCGGATTGAGCGTTCCAAGTGTGCAGGATCCTCTGAGAATAACAGTTGATTTTCCTTGTTGCTTCTGGTACTGCTGGGCATGTACCTGAAAAGACAAGAAAAAAATTTAAATAAGAAAGGGGGGTAAAAGAAAAACCTAAGATTAATAAGATTAAATCTAATGGCGATCAAAGCTCCCCGGCAACGGCGCCAAATTTGATAGTGCTCAAATTACCCAGTAGAGCTTACTCTCTCAAATAAGAGGTACAGCTGTAGTACTTAGGGATCGAATCACGAGGAGCTAGGGAACCAATTAAATAAAATCTACTAATCAATCCTAGGCAAGGTTGGTTTATATGATAGAAATGAAAATAACAATTCCTAAAATGAGCAAGGCAGTTGCTCTAACTAACAATATGAAGGGTTGTTTAAATGGGATAAAGAGTGCTAGACATAGGGTTTCTATTCAGGAATGGAGATTATAATCTCTATAAATGCTTTAATAAGTTGCTTGCATGATACTATAGATCTCAGCCGCTTAACATATGTGAATGAATCACTGGTTAAAATATCTAGATCTCTGGCCACACCTTTCGCATGATGACATAGAAAAAGAGTCGGTCGATATCCTTTTGAGATATCGAGCGATACACCTTTCGCGGCGCCGATCGATTTACCAGTAGGGTATCGATCGACGGCTTCTAGATCTGCCTAGGCGCGAACCGAATATGACCGCGAGGTCTCAAGGAGGAACTGTCGTTCTTCTCAACGGGAAACAGGCATCGCTCAAATGGATAATTCAAGATAATCTAAGATCCTAGTGATCTATGTTCTAGTTAGCTACTCTAAAACAAGCATAGGGTACAATCCATTTGATGAGTATCACAACTTAGCAATTATAGCTTGGGGCTAATCCCACAAACCTATTTAAACCCTAGATCTAACAAGTAGACTACTCAGACATAGCTAAACAATTCATAACAATAGATAGATGAAAGAATTGCATAGATAGAACAAAGTAGAAATACAAAAGGAGATGAGAAATCTCTCCAATCTCTCTCAAACAAATAAAACTCTAGTCTCTCTCTCACACTCTCTGCTTTGGTTGTAAAAAGCTTCAAGCTTCAAAGGGTTTCAAAACTTGTGCCGTCAAAAGCACTTGGCAGGAGTATTTAAGCATTTCCATTAGGTTAAAAACTCGTCAGGGGCAATCTCGTAATTTGGTGAAGTCTTGGTGAAGTAGTCGGCTAAACCATTTCGTCCTCGATATCGATCGACAACACTGAATGTGTATCGATCGATTATAATCTTCTAGTACTCGGATCTTCTCAGCTACATCGATCGACAACTCAGGATGAGTATCGATCGATTATAATCGCAATGTTGACTTCCGACTTAGTCTTGAATGGTCAACTCGGGTGTATCATCTCTTGTACTCCAAAATGCTCCAAAAACATCACTTTTTCACAAAATGCTCCTGAACCTGAAAACATACCTAACATGCTAGAAAACAGATTAAATATAAAATAAAATACTAGTATACCATGGTTAAAAACGGGTAAAATCCATGGTATATCAGTAGTCTTGCCGATGTCGATCGATGGTATAGGTGATGTGTCGATCGATACAGGTGGCGTAGCTTCCTTCTCAAGCATGGTTCTAATGTTCTCAATCTCCATTCTTAGCACTGCCATATCACTTTGGAGAGCTTCATAGCAGCTATCCAAAGGTTGGAAAGTATCTTCCACCAATGTGTGAAAGTCTGCCTCAAGGTGTGCCTGAGCTCTCCATACATCAGTCACCATATCATCTATCTCCTCTCTACTGTAGGGTACTGGTGGTGGTCTGTATGCATGGTAAGGGCGTGTGTGTTCTGGAAGGCATAAGCAACCCCTGTGAAAAAGAGATGCTCTCTCCAGGATTCTCCTTATGTGCTCCTTGGTGACAGGGATGATTTCACCATCAACTCCTCTAGCATGTCCAAACTCATCTCTGTGGACACCAAATTCATCCTTTGCTTCCCATTTTAATCTTCTGGATCCGTTGGAATCAAAGGCACGTCGTCCAAACGTCTGTCGGGCGATCTGACTCTTGCTCTGTCGATCGATCTGGGTAACTCGCCGTCAATCGATGGTGATGAAACAATATCGATCGATGGTGAAATCCTAGGTTGACCGAAACTTTGAGGAATTGTATCCTCTCTCATGGTGACGTGGTGGTTGTCTTGGAGGTGAGCTAGGATGTCTGGATGGCCACGTTGCTGTGTGAACAGGTTTTCTGGTCCATTGGCAACTTGAAGGATGTCTACTATGTCTTCTCTGGTTATGTGCAAAACTCTTCCATCCATTGCTCTTGCAAAGCCATCTGTGTCCTTGAAAATACCAAATTCATCAGGTGTTAGTGAAACATTCCTGATATCATATGGATCATGAAATCGAGATTGAGCTCTGGTAAGGGCATCGATCAATGGTGTAGTGGTGGTGGCGATCGATGGTGATCGTCTAGTTGCAGGGTTGGATCGATTGTTCTTGGTGTTGCAGTCCTCCATGGTTATGTTGGTAGTTGCTGGAAGCTGCTGGATAAAAGTTGTTGAAGTTTGAAATTTCTTGGCTGGTGTTGACAACCTTATATACCCATAGGTTGCCCTAACTGGTGAAATTCTGATTTTGTCCTTTAAGTCGTCTGGGTCAATATCGATCGATGTGATGCTGGCGATGTCGATCGATGGACGATGTCGTTTTGCTGGATGAAGTAGATAATCGATCGATGGTGGACGGTGGATGTCGATCGATTTGGAGAAACGATTTGCAAATCTATCATTCTCCTTTTAGTTTTCCCAAGCTCTTTCTTCCCAATAATCTTCATCATGTTCTTCAATGTGGTTTCCACTGTGGGAAGATCTGGCTATATCTACTGCAAAACTTTCATGAAATTCGTTATCTGCCCAACTTCTTACTGAGTAATCATCTTCTTTTCTGTTGGGTGGGATGGCGAAATTTGGGTAGCAATGATCTGGTAAGTCGAGTTCATCATCTGGTGTGCTTCTGTCGATCGATGGTCCATGGTTGGTGTCGATCTCTTCTGACTCACTGGTGTCGATCGAGGACGTTGAGGTGTTGTCGATCGATCCCGAGTACTCTGTCTCATACTCTATTTCACAATGACAAACTTCAATGATACCAAGATCATCTTCTTTTTCCACGGTTTTGGCTGGTGATTTGCCAAGTTTGACAGGGTCAAGCACATCCTGTTGGTGTTCATGTCACATATAGCTCCTACTGTAGCCATAAATGCTCTTCCAAGTAAGAGGGAAGAGTTCCAATTTAACTTGATGTCTAGGACATAAAAATCCACAGGGACAATGGCATTACCAATCTGCACTTCCAGGTCTCTGATCAAGCCTCCAGAATTTTTCTGAGTGTAGTCCAAAAATGTGAAGATCTCTGGTGAAGGCTCTACTTTCAGACCCAGATGGTCTGCCATAACCTTTGGTAAAATGCTGACTGATGAACCAGTGTCACATAGTGCATGAGGAAACTCAATCCCTTGTACTACACAGGGTATTGCAAACTTCCCAGGATCAGTCTTCTTCTTTAATGTAATCCTTTTCCTCATATATTCTCTGACATTGTCAAACCTTCTCCTAATGTCATTTTCAGTCTCCCTTGTTTCTCTGAAGAACATCCACAATCTACTTGTGAAGTAAACCTCCTCAAAGGGTTTCTCTAGTGGGATTCTGATAACTCTCTTAGTGAAACCATCAATCTCTTTCTCATTAGCTTCCCTCTTAAGGTTCTTAGGAGTTTTCTCCTTCCTACTCCTTAACCTTCTTCCTTCAGTTCCCTCTGATGTTGGTGTAGTGTCTGAAGGGTTACTTGTAGTTTCTGCAGGGTTAGCTTGTGGTTTCGGTGTGGGTCAGAGTGCATTGATTCGGTTGCTGTCAATTGATGGTAGTTGCACTCGGTATGTGAGAGGTGCGCATCGATCGATAGGTGGGGAAAAGGGTCGATCGATGCGTATCTCATCTTTGTGTCGATCGATGAGTGGCTCGTCTCGTCGGTCGATATCTTCGTAGGTGGGGGTGGGTGGATGAGGTTGCAAAGCAGTGAATTCAGCATGTGTCAAGATCCTAACCGCGTTGCAATCTCCAGCCGTATCTGGAAATGACATCGTTGGTGTCGATCGATGGTGTAGAGATGTTGTCGATCGCCACCATTGTGATCCTCCAAAACTTAGTGAACTTTCCACTTCAAAGTCTCCTTCTTGTAGCTTCTCATGCTTCACCACTTGCCAGAAATCATCATCTATAATGGCATTCACGTGGTGTTTCATGATTCCTTCTCCTACTTCCTTAGAGGTTCCAATTGTCCTGATAGAGTCTTCAGTTTGGACAATTTTTGTCTCAAGCTTCCTAAGTTGAGTACAAATGGTGTCTATCCTTGTGTTCAGATTGTTGAAGACATAGTCAATCTTTCCATTGAAATCCACTGTAAGCTTCTGCTGTCCTTCAAGAACTCTATCAATCATGGCATCAAACTTACTCTCCTGGGTGGGTGGTGGTGGGTTTTGATAAGCTGAGTTGCCGTAGTTCCTGATGTTGGTGAAGGGTTTCTGATACTGTGAACTCTGGTTGTAATTACTCTTCTGACCACTGCCAAAAAAGTTTATGTTTGCACTCTAGTTTCCATATTTCTGAAATCCAGTACATCCAATGTAGTTCACATCTTCCTCTGTATCATCTTCTCTAGCCTCTCCTTCTTCAGCTGAGCAGACTGGCTGCCCCAGAAATGCATGTAAAGCCTTTATCTTAGCTCTGACTTCATTCATTTGGTTCTCCCCGATGGCTGCAACCGATTTCTTCTTGTCAGAGTCAGTGTTCTTGGTGCTGCGGCTGTTGGCTAGGTTCTCAATAAGTCTCACAGCCTCTATTGGATTCCTGGTGTTGAAGTTCCCCTCGCTAGCAGTATCAAGAGCCATCTGATACTTCAAGGCGATACCTCTGTAGAAAGTTCTTAGCAGCTGCACTTCATTGAATTCATGGTGTGGATAGTCTCGCTCGAAGAACTTAAATCTGATCCACGCGTCTTTAAAAGTCTCACCAGGCTTTTGCGCGAAAGTGGCGATTTTGCTCCTTAAGTCTTCAGCACATGCCTCATCAAAGAAATTACGCAAGAAGGCGTTTTTGATGTCGGCCCAGGATGTCAGTGATCCTGTAGGTAGCTGCTTGAGCCAGTGTGAAGCTTCTCCAATCAGTGAGTATTTGAAGACCTTGGAGAGTAGGTAGTCCTCAAGGACTCCATCCATACGAATAGCAGCTATAAGATCCTCGAACCTCTCCAAATGGTACATAGGATGCTCGTCTGATAACCCAGAGTAAGGTATATGTGACACGAGAGAGTAGTACTGAGGCTTGAGCTCGAAGTTCGGCTTCTGAATCTCCGGAAGTCGAATAGCTGATCTGTTGGTGTAGTACTCATCAGGACGATTGTAGTCTGCCAATGATCGTGTTTGAGCTGCTCTTATAGCCTCAGCTTCAGGCTCAGGGATTATGTTTCCCTTTGCATCTAGCTTCTGACATGTTGCATTACGCAGATGACCATCTTGGTCATACAGGTTTCCATTCTCGCCCTGCGTGAGAATAACAATCGCAACCATGCCTCGCGGGTTAGTATCGATCGATGTACGGTGAGTAGTGTCGAACGATGTGGATCGGCGAACGGTATCGGTCGACGGTGCTGTCTGAGTGTCGGTCAACGGTTGAATGTGAATATCAGTCGACGGTACTGCGGTTCTGTCGATCGATGCGGAGCGTAGGTCTTTGTGGATTGAACGTTCCAAGTGTGCAGGATCTTCTGAGAATAGAAGTTGATTTCCCTTATTTCTTCTAGTACTGCTGGGCATGTAAATGAAAAGACAAGAAAAATTTTAATCAGAAAGGGGATAAAAACAAAAACCTAAGATTAATAAAATTAAATCTAATGGCGATCAAAGCTCCCCGGCAACGGAGCCAAATTTGATAGTGCCCAAATTACCCTGTAGAGCTTACTCTCTCAAATAAGAGGTTCAGCTGTAGTACTTAGGGATCGAATCACGAGGAGCTAGGAAACCAATTAAATCTAATCAATTAATCAATCCTAGGTGAAGTTGGTTTTAATGATGAAATGTAAATAACAATTCCTAAAATGAGCAAGGTAGTTGCTCTAACTAACAATATGATGGTTGTTTAAATGATAATGAAGAGTGCTAGACTTAGGGTTTTTATTCAGGAATGGAGATTATAATATCTATAAATGCCTAACAAGTTGCTTGCATGATACAATAGAACTCAGCCGCTTAACTCTCAGTGATGTCTCACTGAGCGATACACCTAGATCTCTGGCCTCAACTGTCGTATGTTGACACAGAAAAAGAGTCGATCGATATCCTTTACAGATATCGAGCGATACACCTTTCGCTCGGCGATCGATTCACCTGTCAGAATATCGATCGACGGCTTCTAGATATGCCTAGGCGCGAGCCGATAATGAACACTAGATCTCAAGGAGGGCAGTTAGCTCTTCTCCAAGGAGACACTAGTTCAAACAGATAATTCAAGATATCAAAGATCCTAGTGATCTATGCTCTAGTTAGCTACTCTAGAACAAGCTTAGGGTGCAATCTATTTGATGAATATCACAACTTAGCAGTTATAGTTAGGGGCTAATCCCACAAACCTATTTAAACCCTAGATCTAAAAAGTAGACTATTCAGACATAGCTAAGCAATTCATAATAATAGATAGATAAAAAAATTGCATAGATAAGGAGTAGAAAACAAATGGAGTTCACAAATCTCTCCAATCTCTCAAAACATATAAAACTCTCTAGTCTCTCTCTCACACTCTCTGCTTTGCCTCTCAAGACTTGTGCTTCTTAGACTTGTCAAAAGCTTGATTCCCGTCAAAAATTCGTTAGGGGCAATCTCGTAATTTGGTGAAGTCTTGGTGAAGTAGTCGGCTAAACCATTTCGTCCTCGATATCGATCGACAACACTAGTTGTGTATTGATCGATTATAATCTTCTAGTACGCGGATCTTCTCAGCTACATCGATCGACAACTCAGGATGAGTATCGATCGATTATTATCACAATGTTGACTTCCGACTTGGTCTTGAATGGTCTACTCGGGTGTATTATCTCTTGTACTCCAAAATGCTCCAAAAACATCACTTTACCATGAAACGCTCCTGAACCTGAAAACATACCTAACAGGCTAGAAAACACATTAGTTATATAATAAAATACTAGTATACCATGGTAGAAAATGGGTGAAATCCATGGTATATCAACATGTGCGGCCACCAGAATCCAGCTTGTAACACCTTTGCAACAGTCTTGAAGGTGGCAAAGTGCCCTCCATAGGATGATCCATGACATTGTGTAGAGATCCCATCCACTTCTTCATTAGCAACCACTCTCCTATAAAGTTGATCCTTGCAGAGAATGTAGAGGTAAGGCTCATCCCAATAATATCTCTTCACATCCTTGTAGAACTTCTTCTTGGCATAGCCCACAAGATTCAAAGGTTCTTTTCCTGTGGCTAAATAGTTCACCAAATCAGCATACCAAGGTTCTTTCTCTTCAGTAGCCTTAACTTAACCTGTTTAAGCTTTCTGCCGGTTTCACAAGCTGCCATCCATGCTCCAATAGCCATGATCTGCTCTTCTGGAAGTCCCTCATCAATGGAGATGCCACACTCTATTTTCAGTCTAGACAAGTGATCAGCTACACCATATTCAACACATGGTTTATCTCTGATCTCTAAATCAAACTCTTGAAGCAAAAGGATCCACCTCAAAAGTCTGGGTTTTGCATCTCTCTTTGCCAAAAGGTGTTTCAAAGCAGCATGATCTGTGTAGACAATGACTTTTGATCCCAAGAAATAGCTTCTGAATTTCTCAAAAGCAAAGACAATGGCTACCATTTCCTTCTCAGTTGTGGCATACTTCATCTGAGCTTCATTCAGGGTTTGGCTCGCGTAATAGATCACATGAGTCTTACCATCTTTCTTCTGCCCCAAAACAGCTCCCACAGCATAATCACTAGCATCACACATGATCTCAAAGGGGAGATCCCAATCAGGTGGCTGGACAATGGGAGCGCTCACAAGCTCACTCTTCAGCTTCTTGAATGCTTCTAAACATTCCTGACCAAAGAGAAAGATCTCTTCCTTGCAAAGCAATCTGGTGAGTGGCCTGGCAATCTTGGAGAAGTCCTTGATGAACCTTCTGTAGAAGCCCGCATGCCCCAGAAAACTCCTGATGTCTTTCACTGTCTTTGGGGGAGCCAAACTGATCATCACATCAATCTTTGCCTTGTCTACCTCAATCCCCTTCTCAGAAATCTTGTGTACAAGCACAATCCCTTCTTTAACCATGAAGTGACACTTCTCCTAGTTGAGCACGAGGTTGGTGTCTTCACATCTCTGTAGGACCCTGCACAAATTTGACAAACAAGCAGAAAACGAGGATCCGTAGACAGAGAAATCATCCATAAACACCTCCACAACATCCTCAATTATATCAGAGAAAATCGACATCATGCACCTTTGAAAGGTGGCTGGAGCATTGCATAGCCCAAATGGCATCCTTCGATAGGCAAAGGTACCATAAGGGCATGTGAATGTCATTTTCTCTTGATCATTGGGATGTATGGGTATTTGGAAGAACCCTGAATACCCATCAAGAAAACAATAGAATTGATGATTTGCAAGTCTCTCAAGCATCTGATCAATAAATGGCAATGGGAAATGATCCTTTCTAGATGCAGAGTTCAGTTTTCAGTAATCAATGCACATTCTATGACCTGTGATGGTTCTTGTTGTTATCAGTTCATCCTTGTAATTTTTAACTACAGTGATACCACCTTTCTTTGGAACTACATGCATAGGAGATACCCATTTAGAATCTGAAATTGGGTAAATCACACCAACATCTAAGAGTTTAAGAATCTCCTTCTTTACAACATCCTTCAGGTTAGGATTTAACCTTCTTTGATGCTCGATAGAAGTCATTGATTCATCCTCAAGATGTATCCTATGCATGCACAAAGTGGGTGATATCCCTTTGATATCATCAAGTGAGTAACCTATTGCCTTTCTAAATCTTTTAAGTGTTTTTAAAAGTTCAGCAAGCTCAGTTTCAGTATGTTCACTACTCACAATGACAGGATTGTTGGGGTCAAAATCGGTCAAGACGAAATCGATGTCCGAAAGTCTCGGAAAAACATGAAAGATGTTACAGCAACCTCGAGAGACTAATTGTTAATCGAGAAACCTTGGAAAAATATTAAGATCGAGATTAATCATCTCGAAATCAACGGCTAGAAACGTTTTCTACACGAGGAAAAACCTACGGAAAACTAAAAAGAACACAAAAACACGCACAAGCCGAAGGAACCGAGCAGCCGACTCCGGCCGCGGCCGTGGCCGCCGGGCGGCTAGCCCCCGTGCTGGCCGTAGCCGCCGGCGGCTAGCGCCCGTGCTGGCCGTGGCCGCAGGGCGGCTAGCCCCCGTGCTGGCCGTGGCCGCCGGCGGCTAGCGCCCGTGCTGGCCGTGGCCGCCGGGCGGCTAGCCCCCGTGCTGGCCGTGGCCGCCGGCGGCTAGCGCCCGTGCTGGCCGTGGCCGCTGGGCCGCTAGCCCCCGTGCTGGCCGTAGCCGCCGGCGGCTAGCGCCCGTGCCGGCCGTGGTCGTCGGGCGGCTAGCCTCGTGCTGGCTCGGGTCGTCGGGCGGCTAGTCTTCGTGCGTAAGTTCTAGGCCCCCGGGTCGCCAGAAATCCGTGTTTTGCGACTTTCCGAGATCCCGCAAACAAAACTCCTTTTCCTGCTCCAAGATTTCGGAGAACCCGTAAGACGTCAACGGACAAAAAGACTTCGTATAAAACGGTGATGGTTATCTTAAAACACCATTCGCCTCAGCAATGGATCAAAGATCTTCCGAAAGATTCGACATCCAAGTAGGAGCATTCTTTCAAAGAAATCGTAGAAAACAACGGAAGTCCGGAAGACAGCCCGAAAGGGACCAAACCCGATCGGACGGCCCGTTTACGATTTTCTAAAAGATAGATACGACGGTTTACAATTATCTTCACATAACAAGATAAATGTTAAATTTCCGGAAGGATAAATGTCAAATTTCCGAAATGATAAATGTCAACTTTCCCGATAAACACGAAGGCCGACGAAAATGGAAAAAGCCCAGCTCGCGGCAGACTCAGCCCATCAAGAATAGACCGTCATATGGGAGTATATAAGCAAGGCTAGGAGCAGAGGAAGGGGGATCCGAAATCAGAAGAAAGAAACCACTCTAGAGCAACTTAGAACTTAGGCTTTTATTTCCTTTTTAGCGAGCTGCGACTCAACTAGGTTAGATCTAGGTTTTGAGACTAGCGACGATCAACAGCTCTTTTGGCCGAGATCTCGACCTGTTGTTCAAACGCTCTCCGCGAATTCGGAAATAAGATTCTTTCTTTTGCTCTCTTTATTTAACGTATTTATTCCCAAACTAAACTCGTATTAACTTCGTCGTGCGTGGTCCAGCAGATAGCCGGGATCCTCGGGGAAAACTAGGTCAACTTAGTTTTCCTACGTTTAAACTTAACTAAAATCGACAGTGCGAATTTCGGTTCCCACAGTTTGGCGCTAGAAGGAGGGGGATACACGGATTTATCTTTCTCGCAACTACGCACGCCCAGTTAAGCATGTCTGCTAACGCGGAAAAAGACAAGCAAACGCACGACGGACCAGCCGCCGATGCCAACGCTGAGAAGACTCCTGCCAGAAACGTATCGACGGTCACTGCCGAGGCAAACACCGCGATGCTGGACCAGGTGAAGGAACTGTTCGCCACCGCCGAGAAACGGTCAGAAGAACAAGCGAAACTAATGGCTTCACTCGCTAAACAGGTCAATACCTTAACAACGAAAAGAAAACTCCCGCGCGGATCCACCAAGGTGAGGCGTGTCAGGAGGCTCGACTTCGGAACTGCCGGAGACCAAGAAAAAGATGCCCCGAGAAAATCCCTGGAACTCATCCCTGACGATACCACTCCGGCGGGGCAGAAGAAAACGACGGATAACCTCCCACCTCCCGCAAGGGAAAACGAAGGAGACGACGTCGAAAAAATCAATCTGGATATCAGCGATCAATCGGATCCGTCCGACGAAGACGCCGACATCCACCACAGAAGGACCCGAAGTCAGTCAGCTCGACTGGCGGCAGCCTTCGAAAAACCCATTACAGAAGAGGAAGAAGACCTCTACTGGTCAGAGCAAGAGAGGTTGGCTGAAGACCCGACTCGGGCCTATCGCAGCCAACGTAGACAAAGGAGCGCGAACGGCGCCAACGAGATCCATGATTTGCGCGAGTACATCGCAAAAACTGCAGCCGAGGTGAAAGCGGTAAAATCGCAGATTCACCACGCAACCAGCACTGCCCCCGAGATCGACTTGCTCCTCGAGGAATCGAGAAAGACTCCATTCACCTCTCGAATCATGGACGCACGAGTCTCAGACCCCGGGAAAATAAAGCTTCCCACCTACGACGGAACCACAGATCCGAAGGCACATCTGCAGTCCTTCCAGATTGCGATGGCGAGGTCTAAACTTCCGGAGCGGGAAAAGGACGTCGGCTGCTGTCTCCTATTCGTCGAGAACCTCAGAGGTGCTGCGCTCGAATGGTTCTCACACTTGAAAAGAAACTCCATCGGAAGTTTCCGCCAGCTTGCTTCAGCTTTTCTGAAGCAATTCTCCATGTTCATGGACAGGGAAACTTCCAACGTAGACCTTTGGAGTCTAATTCAAAAGGAAGATGAACCGCTCCGCGACTACATAAGGAGGTTCAAACTCGTGATGTCCAGGGTAACAGGCCTCAGCGACAGAGTCGCCATCGACGCCCTGAGAAAAAACCTCTGGTACAAATCGAAATTCCGAAAGTGGATTTCTTTGGAGAGGCCACGCACCATCCAGGACACTCTCCACAAGGCGACGGATTTCATCATCATTGAAGAAGAGATGAAAGTCCTAGCGCAAAAGCATGGACCGCAGAAAGCGTCCGGCAAGAAGAAAACCTCTCGTAACGACAAGTACGTCCATCACGAAGGGGAAGACGTCCAAGGCGAACATAACTACGCCGCCAATTCCGAACAAGGAAGGACCGCCGGAAACACTTGGACGCGGAACTCGTACAAGGACAATTCCAGCTGCGAGTTCCATCAGACGAGAGGTCACTCCACCGCCAACTGCAAAATCCTCGGCGCTAAACTCATTACGAAGCTGCTTGTCGGCGAACTAGCAACGGTCAGGAGCGTGAAAGACCTGCTCCTAGATTCTGACCGTCCGCCGAAGACCGACGGAGCCAATCCCGAGAATAACGCTCCTGGAACTCAATCGGGCGAAAAACGCGGACGGAGACAAGACGGCGAAGGAAACAACAACAACCGCCAAAGGATCAACATGATCATCGGAGGATTGCATTTTTACCAGGACTCCGTTTCGTCGATCAAAGCCTACGGACGGAGGGCCAAAACAAGCCCCGGATGGTGTCCAGAGGACGACGTTCCCAATCACGCAATCATCTTTGAGGAACAGGATATGGCCGGACTCGATAAACCCCACTACGATCCTCTGGTCATCGACTTGGTGATTCAGGATCTCGAAGTCGGCCGCATCCTCATCGACACAGGAAGCACGGTCAACATCATGTTCCGCGACACTCTGCAGAGGATGAACATACCCCTCGGAGAAGTCATCCCAGAACCAAGACCGTTGACTGGATTCTCAGGCGTCACGTCCATGACCCTCGGAAAAATCAGACTCCCGGTCATGGCTAAAGAAGTCACGAAGATCATAGAATTCGCGGTAGTGGATAACCCGGCTATCTATAACGCCATAATGGGAACTCCTTGGATAAACGCCATGAAGGCAGTCCCGTCCACTTACCATCTAAGTGTCAAGTTTCCAACACCGACTGGAACATCGGTAATCTGGGGAAGCCAAAAACAGTCCCGACTCTGCTTCCTGGCCGAACATAAATTGCGCAGCAATCGGAACGCCCCAGTAGCTAACCCGAAGCGAACTAAGAAGCATCTGAGTATCTCCGAGAACTCAGCAAAGAACAGCGCGGATTTGTCCAAACAGGCCACAACTCAGGATAGCGGGAAAATCCTCGAGTCCATCGCCGAAAGAACGGATGATCTAACTCCCAACGCGACCACCGACTTAGCTGAAACAGTCAAGGCGCCGGAAATCGTGCAGTAATAGCAACCGCGATACAAACAGAACTACGAGATGGCTTGATCCTCGCAAGAGGTACGTAGGCAGCTCGTCGCAAGCCGACGAGTTCAGCTATCCCCCTCACCAAAAAGGGGGGGGGGGGGGAAGATGGGGACAAACATCCTTGTACTCCCGCAAAATTACTTTTCGCATGTACTCTACATTATAAAGTCTTTAATTCAAATGCTTACTCAGCGCATAAACATTACGGAAAACGAAAATCATATCTTTGAGGAACGCGAGACGTCGTTAGTTCCCGAAAAGTCTTGATTCTCCATTCTCCTCCAAACAGTCCATCCGCGACTCTAAAAAACTCTATCAAACAGTCTGTCCGCGACTCTAAAGTTCTTTTCCGTCGATTGGCCCCGACGGAAAAACATAGAAACGTTTCACTCAATCAAATTCGTAGTCTGGCTTCTAACGAAGTCCTCTTGCATCCGACAAGGATACCATAGCGCGCTATACAAAAAAAAAATCCAAATTTTGGTTAGCTCTTCGTAAAGGAAGTAGCTCGACTCGTATCCAAACGAATCATATAAGCCGATAAGCACTTCGCAGATTCTAAAACGGTACGAGTCAGGTCGAAATCGCAAACATGCAAAACGAAAGTCGATTTGTCATCGCACAGCTTCAGTCCGAAAGTAGACCTAGGTCTTGCCCTAAACCTGGCCTTGCTGGTATCTAAGACATCTCATATGCATAAGTATCCAGAATACGAGATTCCAAAATTTGACTCTTATCGCTTACAAACCTAACGTTCGCTACAAAGTAATCTACGGATCAAGCGACAAAAAAAAAGAGATTGAATACGAAGTGACTGCACGTATTCAAACCCTCTACACTTGACGAAAGTATAAATCAAAACGCAGAATTCATAAAAGCATTCATAACAGGGATTCAAAAGCCACCAACGGCCAATCCCGAGAAACACAAAGTCACGCGACCTCCTAAGGGTCGCAACACATACATACAAACAGCCACACTTGGCCTATCACAAACTATAATCGAATGCATAACAATCGGTTAGAGATATTCCAAACGAGGAGTCGGGCTGGTCGACCTCTTCACCCCCGTCGCCTGCATTCAAACCCGCGCCTACATCCGCCGTATCTTCCGAGACTTGGGTAGGATTCCACAACTCTCAAATTCTCCCTTCGATCGGAGGAACAAAGGATTCGGCGTTAGCGCATATTCTCATCGAGCCATCCATCGCGGCAAGTTCGCCGGAAAGAGAGAAACCCTCACGCTGCATCTTGTGTAGAGTACCGACCGAACCACGACACTCGCGAAAATCGCCTACAAAGTCCTGAGCCTCTTTGTACGCTTCGAATTCGGTAGAGAAATTTTCGGCCCTTCGGTTCAGCTCGGCGGCAGCTCTTCTCCGCCCGCTCCTTTCCGCATGAACGAGGGCTCGAGCCTGGACCTCGGCTTGCCGCCATTTTTGCTCCTCCACCTCCAACCGATACTTGGCGAATTCCCTTTCCGTTTCCTCCACTTTGAAACGGGCCAGCCGGGCAGTACGGAAACTTCCATCGATCGATGCGTTCCACACTCTCACGGCCTGCAAAGAAGTCGAGGTCAAATAAAAAGAAAAGGGGATTTACTCAAGTTTCGAAAACAAACCTCGCTGACCAAGCGAGCACCCTCCGCAGTCACCTTGTCCCTCTCCTCGTTGTCCAAAGACTCGTCACGGGAAAACGCCGGAGGGAGTTCATCAATGAAGTCACCCGGGGGAGGAACACCCTGATTCTCTGTAGTAAAGTCAGGATCGTATCTCGGCAGCTCACCATCTCCCGACGAGGCCTCGAAAGCAATCCCTTTATCCTTCCGAGATCTCCGCCTCCGCCTTGAAGGGGCAAAAACGTAGGAAACGTTTCACTCAATCAAATTCGTAGTCTGGCTTCTAACGAAGTCCTCTTGCATCCGACAAGGATACCATAGCGCGCTATACAAAAAAAAATCCAAATTTTGGTTAGCTCTTCGTAAAGGAAGTAACTCGACTCGTATCCAAACGAATCATATAAGCCGATAAGCACTTCGCAGATTCTAAAACGGTACGAGTCAGGTCGAAATCGCAAACATGCAAAACGAAAGCCGATTTGTCATCGCACAGCTTCAGTCCGAAAGTAGACCTAGGTCTTGCCCTAAACCTGGCCTTGCTGGTATCTAAGACATCTCATATGCATAAGTATCCAGAATACGAGATTCCAAAATTTGACTCTTATCGCTTACAAACCTAACGTTCGCTACAAAGTAACCTACGGATCAAGCGACAAAAAAAAGAGATTGAATACGAAGTGACTGCACGTATTCAAACCCTCTACACTTGACGAAAGTATAAATCAAAACGCAGAATTCATAAAAGCATTCATAACAGGGATTCAAAAGCCACCAACGGCCAATCCCGAGAAACACAAAGTCACGCGACCTCCTAAGGGTCGCAACACATACATACAAACAGCCACACTTGGCCTATCACAAACTATAATCGAATGCATAACAATCGGTTAGAGATATTCCAAACGAGGAGTCGGGCTGGTCGACCTCTTCACCCCCGTCGCCTGCATTCAAACCCGCGCCTACATCCGCCGTATCTTCTGAGACTTGGGTAGGATTCCACAACTCTCAAATTCTCCCTTCGATCGGAGGAACAAAGGATTCGGCGTTAGCGCATATTCTCATCGAGCCATCCATCGCGGCAAGTTCGCCGGAAAGAGAGAAACCCTCACGCTGCATCTTGTGTAGAGTACCGACCGAACCACGACACTCGCGAAAATCGCCTACAAAGTCCTGAGCCTCTTTGTACGCTTCGAATTCGGTAGAGAAATTTTCGGCCCTTCGGTTCAGCTCGGCGGCAGCTCTTCTCCGCCCGCTCCTTTCAGCATGAACGAGGGCTCGAGCCTGGACCTCGGCTTGCCGCCGTTTTTGCTCCTCCACCTCCAACCGATACTTGGCGAATTCCCTTTCCGTTTCCTCCACTTTGAAACGGGCCAGCCGGGCAGTACGGAAACTTCCATCGATCGATGCGTTCCACACTCTCACGGCCTGCAAAGAAGTCGAGGTCAAATAAAAAGAAAAGGGGATTTACTCAAGTTTCGAAAACAAACCTCGTTGACCAAGCGAGCACCCTCCGCAGTCACCTTGTCCCTCTCCTCGTTGTCCAAAGACTCGTCACGGGAAAACGCCGGAGGGAGTTCATCAATAAAGTCACCCGGGGGAGGAACACCCTGATTCTCTGTAGTAAAGTCAGGATCGTATCTCGGCAGCTCACCATCTCCCGACGAGGCCTCGAAAGCAATCCATTTATCCTTCCGAGATCTCCGCCTCCGCCTTGAAGGGGCAAAAACGTAGGATCTATCATTGACACAGGGCCGCGTACCGCCTCGCGATCGGTGAAGCGCGACCGCCCCTCGAATCCGGTCAAGAGTAAAGGAGTTCCAGGAACAAGGCATTGTCCTAAAAATGTCTCTCTTGGTCGAAAGATCGGAAGGAACATGCGTGAGACACCTGTTCTCTGAACAAAAAAAAAAAAAAAAAAAAAAACACACACACACACACGTTCAGTACTCGCTTTTCGGATTCTAAGAAAGGGGATGCGACAATCTTACCTCGTTGGTACAACCAGTCCGTCGGGAATAGGTGGAGAAAGCCTTCCTCGACAGACTCTCCATCTATTGACACGATCCTAGGAAGGCTCTAGAACAGATGGGATAATCCTTTGCAGAAACGAATCAAGAGACTCGAGTTTCTCAAAGGCAGTGGATCGAATGGTGACACAAGAGGGATGGATGATCTCTTGATACTCCTAGATATCTAATCCGGATATGACACACCGAAGAAGAGATCCTTGGGCTCTGGATATAACACACCAGAAGTTGGATATTACACACCAACACTCAAACAACTCGACAAGCAAGATGAAGAGAGAAAACAAAGGTTTTTGATAAAAGATGATTGTCTTGATAGATAGGGTCACGAAATACATATAAAGGGAGAACCTTGCACATGCACAAGGTCTCGAAAATACAAGGGAAATAAAGACAAAGGCTCCCTTGGAAACACACACACTTGACTAGAGTTTTCGAAAAACAGAAACATAAAAACTTAGAGATAAAATATAACATATGGTCTTCATGTGTACAGACCAAGATCAATCATCTAGGAGATATGAGAAGTAGACTTGTGGCCTCGTTAAAAACCTTCCTTTGGAAAACCCAGTGGGACAAAACCAAAGGTTAGGAAAAGAGCACACACAAGCTACTTGCCTAGATGATGATCAGCTTGAAGGTGGAGTAGCTTGAATGATGGTAAAGGTGTGTTGGATGATCAAGCTTCGGCCAAGACCAATGTATTCTTCTTGTTTCCAAGCATTCTTCAATGTTGCATCCTCATCTACAAGCTCTTCAGGTTCAGGTTCATGCTTCCATTCCTTGGTGCTTCCCATGCTCACATCATCCCCTCCCTCTTCAAAAAGATTTGACCTCAAATCTGCTTTACCTGCAATAAAGGGGACCAAATCAGTAACATAGAAGTTTGAAATCAGATTACACTTACCTTGCAAGCCTCTTAGATAGGCATTGTTGCTGTTTGATTCGGATATAGAGGAAACACTGATCCAGTTAGATCTCCTTACTCCTGATGCAATGAAACAAAACAAGTTAGCACATAAAAGTTTATCAAAGAGTAAGAGTCTTATCCCAAATTTGTTTCTGCTTGGTTCTGGCTTGTATGCTTCATCTGGAGGTGCTTCTTTGATGATGATAAAGCCATGGACGTCTGGGTATTTCTCCTGATCCAGATCAGGTGGCTTGAACCACTTGTCTTCCTCATGCTTGTTCTTTCTCCTTGATTGCTTCCAAGCTTCCTTATAATCTGCACAAGGCTCTTTTGACAAAAACAAGTGCATCATATCTGTGTAATCAATAAAAGAATTCTTGAAGATATGATCAATTACCCTAGGATGCTCACCTGGTCGCCATAGATAGGATTGAGATATTTTGAACTCAGAAAAATTCAAACAAAGCACACAGAGAATCCGCCGACTTGTAGAACCCATAACTCTTTCATCTGAAAAGCTTTGGACATGATTCCAATTCGACGTGAGACCCTGATGAGTTAGGTTTCCATAGCAGTCGAGTTTGTTGAATAATTCCTTGTGGTCGTTGAGATATGATCCTCGGACTGCTCCTATGTCAAATCTGGTGGCTAGACAGCTTTCAAAGTTTTCTTGTTGCATCTCCAACTTAGCCAAGGACTCATCTTTGATACTCTGATACTTATAGCCCCTCTTTTCACCTGTACCTTTCTCAGCTTCTTTTGGACAAGTCAAGTGGGTTATCATGTCAAAGAAAGTATTGTAGACAAGAATGTTCACAAGGCACAAAACAATACATCCATAAACAATGATCTCAAGCTTCAGAAGTGCAAGATGTTTATCAAAGAACGTGTTATACACTAGAATATTATCAAAGAAAAATCTCACACGTTTAGAAACATTTTCAGCACACAAACAATCAATCTCAAACTTAGAGATACTTGCAGACTTCAGAATTTCAAACCTAATATCAGCATGATGCAATTTCAGTTCATGAAATTTCTTAGGTTCTTTCAAGACATAGGTGGATGCAAGACACTCAGCAGTGACAAGTTCATGCCTAGGAAAATTCACAACAAGATTTCTAGCAAGTGAATCATAAGGTGTTCTGCCAGAGAAATCAGTTGGCTTGAAGACAGGTTCAACAATCTTTTTATGATGATTCATAAATTGTTCAAGACTCAAAACATGACCAGAAATATTTTTATTTATATTTTGAAAACATTTTTGATTAAAGAGGTTTTCTGGTTCAAGTTCTTTAAAAGATTTAGAAATGTCATCAAAAACAGATTTTGAAACACAAAAATCTTTGATTTTGTCAAGATCAAAACGTTTCACATCATGAGCACTAACCATAACAAATATTTCAGGCATAGAGACAGCCATATTAAACCCCTTACAGTGCTCTTGCAGATCATAAGACAAAGATTCATGAGCTGCTTCTGACTTCAAGTTTTTCTGCTGTTCTCCTTGTGTCGTACTCTCTGGTTCTTCCTTTGATGAGTCTTCTTCTGCAACCTGTGTCAAAGATACAAGGCTACTCGGTTGCACCGGTTCAAGATATGTTAGTTCATCACAAGCTTGTGTATTTTCAAGCAAGAAATCAGAATGAAAAGAGTGATGAGAACACTCATAATTTCTCAGCAGATTTGTTTCTTTATGGTCTTTCAACCAGTGTGAAGAATCTGAGACCTCTTTCTCCTCACAAGTGTTGTTCCCACGTTCATCCTCAAGCTCTTTAGGTACCTCAGTTGCTACCTGATCCTTATCAAGACTAGAAGAAATATTAGCACAATAATCTGAAATAGCAGTCTTGATATTACCTTGGGTTTCTTGGCTAAGGAGTAATAGTGGTTCTTGATGCTGTGGTTTAGTGAATGGACGTGTTGTGTTGGTTCTCTTGAGTGGTTTCCCCACGTCCATGATCAACTGAGATAGCTCCTTGTCAATGCTGCTGATTTCTTTCTTATAATTAGCCATCTTGGTTTCTTCTTTTCTTGTTCTTTTCTGCTTTTGAAGTACTTCTTTGTAGTACTGTCTTGGAACATACTCTCTACGCATCAAAGAGCTCAGCTTAAGCCATGTTTCCACTGGTTCTTTTCCATCAAGTCTTCTGGACTTTCTCAATTTATTCCACCAGCTTGAAGCATAACCATAAAACTCATCAGTAGCCAGTTGCACCTTCTTTCTTTCAGCATAGTTTTGACTACTGAAAATCAACTCCAGCTTCTCTTCCCACTCCACATATATAGCAGGATCAGCATCACCATAGAAAGGAGAAATTTTCAGCTTTTGATCAGCAAAATTATCTCTGTGGTTGCTTCTGCCTTCATACCCACGTCTCTGTCTCCTCTCACTGCTTCTAGACTCAAGATTGGGACCAGTAGCTTGTTGAAGTGCCTGTCTAAACTCCTGTCGAAATTTATCTAGGCTGGGCTTCATGTTTTGCTGCAGTTGAGCATTCATAGCCTTCAGTAAGAGCTTTTCATCTGTAGTGAGTTGTCCTTTCTGATCTCCTGCCATGGTACCTGAAACACAAGAGAGAACACAGCCAGTAAGAAGTTCACACAAATGAGAACAAAGAATTTCAGAACAGATCAAACAAAACGAAATTGAACTCTTATCAGATCAGATTCAAATTGATTACTTTCTCAGAAGAGTCTAAGCACATAAATCAGATCAAAGAACCTTGCTTTAAGAGATTTCGATTTTAATATCACAGATCTGATCAAACTAATCAAGAATATGAACAGATCTAACAGATTTAACACAAGAAAACACAGATCTGAATTTTTTTTTTCCTTCTCCAAAGTACATGAACAGTGAAAACGAAAATCAGAGAGATATAAGAACACTTCCCTTCCAGAGTTGCTCTGATACCACTTGACACGATCCTAGGAAGGCTCTGGAACAGATGGGATAATCCTTTGCAGAAACGAATCAAGAGACTCGAGTTTCTCAAAGGCAGTGGATCGAATGGTGACACAAGAGGGATGGATGATCTCTTGATACTCCTAGATATCTAATCCGGATATGACACACCGAAGAAGAGATCCTTGGGCTCTGGATATTACACACCAGAAGTTGGATATTACACACCAACACTCAATCTACTCGACAAGCAAGAAGAAAAGAGAAAACAAAGGTTTTTGATAAAGGATGATTGTTATCGATAGATAGGGTCACGAAATACATATAAAGGGAGAACCTTGCACATGCACAAGGTCTCGAAAATACAAGGGAAATAAAGACAAAGGCTCCCTTGGAAACACACACACTTGACTAGAGTTTTCGAAAAAACAGAAACATAAAAACTTAGAGATAAAATATAAAATATGGTCTTCATGTGGACAGACCAAGATCAATCATCTAGGAGATATGAGAAGTAGACTTGTGGCCTCGTTAAAAACCTTCCTTTGGAAAACCCAGTGGGACAAAACCAAAGGTTAGGAAAAGAGCACACACAAGCTACTTGCCTAGATGATGATCAGCTTGAAGGTGGAGTAGCTTGAATGATGGTAAAGGTGTGTTGGATGATCAAGCTTCGGCCAAGACCAATGTATTCTTCTTGTTTCCAAGCATTCTTCAATGTTGCATCCTCATCTACAAGCTCTTCAGGTTCAGGTTCATGCTTCCATTCCTTGGTGCTTCCCATGCTCACATCATCTATCCTCACGAAAAAGAAACGGTCAACGTAATCCTTGGCGTGCGAGGTGACTCCATGGATTACCGAAAAATTGGTCCTCGCCTTCATGGAGTATACTCCATTGATGCTCGTCGCCTTGGAGTTCCACAACCCTTCGAAGTCAGCAGGGCTAAGGTCCATCCCTAACTCGTAACTCAAAATCACAACGCCAAGCCAGCTTTCCAAAGCCGGCACGTTCAGCTGGCTGATTACGATTCCAAAACGGTCGAGAGCCTGAACAATGACCCCAGGGATTGGGAACCACAGTCGGCATTGCGTCAGGAACGCCTCGTAGCAAGTAAAGTAACCCTTCGGAGGATGCTCTGAACTCTCATTCCCGCGAGGAATGCGAAACATGACTCCCTTCGGAACCTCATAAAACTCTCGAAGAGTTCCGAGATATTCAGGGGATACTTCGCTCGGCGAGTCAGTTTCCTTACGCGCCCTCAGAGGTCGCCGGGGAATCGGGATCACGGGAAGGGGAGCATCAGAACCGAAGACGGCGTCGCAATACGCGCTCCTGTCAATCTCTGGAACCTCGGGTTTCGGAACTTCCTCCTCGGCATGGAAACTATCCGAAGACGAGTAAGACTGCCTCCTCGAGGATTTTGATCTTGAAGTCATTCTTTTCTTAAAGGTAGAGAGAGAATTTGCAAGAGAGAGATTAACTTAAGATTCTTGGGTGAAATAAGATTGGTAAAGAATTCACAAGTCTTTATAGGCAAGGATTTGACTATTCACCCCGACCTTCGACACGACTTCGTCTCCATACTTTCCTCACGAACCATACCGCAAGCTAGGACCTACAAACCCTACGGCTCCTAGCTAGCTGGGGGGCTAACTGTTGGGGTCAAAATCGGTCAAGACGAAATCGATGTCCGAAAGTCTCGGAAAAACATGAAAGATGTTAGAGCAACCTCGAGAGACTAATTGTTAATCGAGAAACCTTGGAAAAATATTAAGTTCGATATTAATCATCTCGAAATCAACGGCTAGAAACGTTTTCTACACGAGGAAAAACCTACGGAAAACTAAAAAGAACGCAAAAACATGCACAAGCCGAAGGAACCGAGCAGCCGACTCCGGCCGCGGCCGTGGCCGCCGGGCGGCTAGCCCCCGTGCTGGCCGTAGCCGCCGGCGGCTAGCGCCCGTGCTGGCCGTGGCCGCCGGGCGGCTAGCCCCCGTGCTGCCCGTGGCCGCCGGCGGCTAGCGCCTGTGCTGGCCGTGGTCCCCGGGCGGTTAGCCCCCGTGCTGGCCGTGGCCACCGGCGGCTAGCGCCCGTGCTGGCCGTGGCCGCCGGGCGGCTAGCCCCCGTGCTGGTCGTAGCCTCCTGATACGTCCTGAGATTGGACATGATCACTCAATCGGTTTGTGAAGGATATGAACTCTGAAAAGAGAACTATGGAATGATGGGTGACACAAAAGGTTGCGGAAAGACCCTTTGATACTACCAGATTCAATTGTTGCCGGATGTGACGCACCGGTCCAACAAAAGAAGGTTTGTTTGCTAAGTGATAACCTCACCAAGAAACAGGAAAGTTCTATGCTAAGAACAAAGAGAGAAGACTCAAATTAAAGAAGCAATTTCGTGCATCTCATTGCCATGAAAGGGGGTACATTATATAGTGTTTTGAGTCAAAGAAAAATAAAGAAAAATGCTGAAAAACACACATAGAAAATATAAATTTGACTAAGACTAGTCAAAGTGTGGAAAACAAGGGAAGACCAGTCAAAGTGTGGACTCAAAGGTTGACTGGTCCAGATTCAGAAATATGTCCAAGTGCATCCGGGATGATCTGGTTCATCGCGGTAAGGAGATGGACGTACGGAGGTGCGGCCGCGGGGGTGATCATCGAACCGTCTTGAACGTAAGAAGAGTTTTCTCGACCCAAATCTTCAGAAAGTCTAAGAATCCTTGCCTTAGAGAATTTGGTGGAAGAGAAGTCCATGATGGCGTCAAAAGAAGAAGTAAGAACGTTGGTCCGATCATCGGGATGTCCGGTACGGACCAAACGGGTGAGAAGTGAGAAGTTGCGGTCGTGGTCTGACGCCGACTGATCCAAGTGAAGTCTGCCTCGTCTGTTGGCTTTGTCTTGACGAGTTGGACGGGAAAGATCATCTGTGGTTCGGTCAGATCGTTCATCAGGTCGTGGATCCAGCCTTAGCTCGTTTCCGGACGAACGCGGGTTGATCCGGTACACTGCTCGGTTGGACTGCTTGGCCTGGATGGATGGATGAACCTCGGTTGGTCTGATCTGAGCGTCCTGATCGTCGAGCTGGTCCTGGTCCGGGTCCTGGGTCGCATCATTCCCTTCCTCTTCAAAAGGATTTGTCCTCAAATCGATTGTACCTGTATCAAAAGGAAATAAATCAGATTCAGAGGAATTAAAATTCAAGGAAAAATCAGTGAATGGAAAGTTTGGACAGAAACTTCCTTCGTGGTTTGAACTCGTTTCCCACAAGTAATTCCAAGTCCTTTGGCATTCATCAGTGCTTGCTCTCCTTGGAAAATGATCATGCTTATCCTGTTCATTCAAAACAACTGGAGAAACCACATCAAATCTGACAAAGAAATAATCAAAGGGCTTCGCTATCCTTAAGACATCAAAAACAGGATCCAAGCTCTTAGGATAATCATCAAGCATGTGGGCAAGCATCAAGCAAGTAAACTGATCGCCAAAAATTGATTTATCAAATTCAAAATCAGGCCAAGGTGTGAAACTGCTAGGAAAAGAATGAGATAATGCCAATTTTGAAAGATTTTCTTCATGAACGAAATCAAAATGATCTTTTTGCCTAAGCAATTTCGGTTCATGCTTGTTCCTACACCAAATCTCTTTCAAATCACAGCTCAATGAAAACAATTCATGAAAAGGTTTAAGCAAAACGTTTTTCAACCAAGTAAAGATTTGTTTTTGCTTAGAAATTCTCGGTTTCAAAACATTTTCATGAAGAGCAGAGACAATCAAACCATAATCCTTACAGTGCTTTTGGTTTGGACAGGAGGTGGACTGAGGAGACACCTTTGGCTCAGTTCTGGCAGATTGTTCCAACAGTTTCAGTTCCTGTGACAAAGAAACAAGACTACTCGGCTGTACCGGTTCAAGATGGTTAACTTCATCACAAAACTGTTTATTTTCAAGCACCATATCAGAATAAGAAGAAGAAAGTAAACACTTAGCTTCCAAGAAGTTTCTGAGAAAGATTTGTGTCAGACCTGACTGTGTAGATTGATCTCCTGGTCGCCAAAGTCTGGTTTGAAGCTGATCAGATCGGCTAACTTCCCAATGAAGCAAGTGCATAACATGTTTGACCGGTTTTAGAGAATGGATCATAACTTCATGATTCCGTGGCCATTTTTCCTGATATTGAGCTTTCTGAAAGAGGAGAGATTCATCTTGAATCCTTATGATCGGCTTTTGGCTCAGGCCGCTTCTTCACAAGGCTTGAATCTGCTTCAAAAGCTGGGTACTCGCAGATAGATGGACTGAGAAACCGCCTGTTTGAAAAATTCATAACTCCTTCCTCCGTGAAGATTTTCAAGTGATTACAAGCCTCAGTGAATCCTTGGGGAGTTGGCTTTCTATGAAAATTGGAGCCAAGACGAAAGACCTTCTGTACGCCGAGATATTCGCTTTGGACTGAACCTATGTCGCTGGCATCTCCAAGGTGGCCAGTTTGAGTGGATGTATCAATGCATCTCCAAATTTCAGGCTGACGAGCATGGTCAATGCTTTCTCTTCTCTGAGGCTGAACCTGTTTATCCTGGACACTCAAAATAAACATTAAAATACCAGGATCATATGTGCAAGACATGTACTTGTGCAAATCAGAAATCAAGCTATCTTTTCCAAGAACAAGTAGCACACATTTCAGCCTGTCAAAATGCACATCAAAGTAAACATTACAGACCAGAATGGTGTCAAGGCTCGTGATTTCATAGTTCCTAAAGAACAATTTCACAACATGCACAAGTTTCTCAGATTTAGAACACAAAAGATCAAGCTCAAACTGAGAATTACTTTTCCAAGGCTCAATATGTTTTTCAAAGAAGGTGTTGCAAATCAGAATGCTTTCAAGGCATGAAACACCATAGAACATATTCAATACGAGCCTAGGTTGATCATATTCAGAACACAAAAGCTTTAGATCAAGATTAGATTCAAAATAAGAAGGGGCAGGTTTCAAATCAGAATCACAACAAAAATCGGTTTCAGTTCTAAGTGTTTTCTGTTCTAGTAAAGTCTTAACCATAAATTCGTCCAAGGCACAAGGGAATACAAACAAATCACCAGTGATCAGTCCATGACTAGAGAAACTCAGATCAAAGCCATTATCCTTGAAACAAACAAAGGAATCACAAGGTTTTCGGAAACAAAAACCTGATTGTTGCAAAACAAGCTCAAATGATTTTTCAAGATGATCAAAACCTTTGTGATGTTTCAGAAACTGATCAAAACTCAAAACAAGACCAGAAGAGATGTCATTGTCATTTAGAAAACGTTTTTGATCAAAGAGTTTATCAGGTTCAAGTTTCTCAAAAGAATGAATCATGTTATCAAAAATGGAATTTGACACACAAAATTCTTTCACATTCTCTTGACCAAAACTTTTGACATTATGAGAACTGATTCAAACAAACAATTCAGGCAGGGAATAAATCAAATCAAGTTTCTCACAGAGCTCTTGAATGTCAGTGGATAAAAGGGGAGGAGTTGTGCCGGGATCAAAGCAAAGATGACTGTCCATGTTGATGCTTGGTGCTTCCTCATCAAAGACTGGACCAGATCCGTCCTCCTCATCAAAGATAGGACCTGGAAATTCATCCAAACATATCCAAGTGTCAAGACATGGGCACTGATGTGGATAGTCCAGTGGCTCTTCCTCAAAAACCTGTTGACACAAAACAAGACTACTCGGAAGCTCCGGTTGCAAAACAATTAGTTCTACAATAGTCTCTTCATCATCATTCATATACTCAGTTTTAAAATAAGGAAGATCACAATTTTCTTCACAAGACATCAGATTATCAATCAGCTCTTCTTCATATTCATCAAAAGTAGGTAATGAATCTGAAAAATATTTAAACTCTTCAACATGGTTTTCAGATTCACCTTGGGTTTTCTCAGTGATGAATAGAGATGGATCAGCTGCTGGGGCACGTGTGGATGTGCTCTTCTCATGGATCTTACTGGCATCCTTGAGAGCTTTCATCATTCCCTTCTCAAAGTTATCACAAAACTCTTGGACATCAAACTGGAGCAATCGCCTCTTTGGCTTTTCCTGCACACTAACAAACTCATCAAAATTATTCAAAGGATATTTAAATGGAGTTTGAGAGGCAGAATGTCGTGGGGGTTTCTCCTTGCTACTTCTCCGGTGAAGGCCAAACATCTTAACCTGAAAATCTCAACACAAAAGTTAGATAAAAAATCTCACACTCTCAAATGTTTGATCCTCACCCACACAAGTGTTTCACTCAATTTAGTGGTCACTCAAAGAATTCCTCTCAAGGTTCTAAGAAAGACAATCCAAATAACCCAATGAGATCTCAAAGCAAACAAATAATGAAACACAAGATAGAGAGATAAGAGAATTTTGGTTTGGGAATCCGCTTTAACCACTCCAAGGCTGGATTTCTCTTCAGCCAACAGGATTTCTCTTCCACCACCTAGCCAAAAACAATCAAACTTTTCGATTTTTTTTTTTTTGTTAGATCTTTCTTTTAATAAATAGATATGGCCTAGGTAAGGTAGTGGCCCGGATTCAAGATAGACAGAAGAAGAAGAGTGTTTAGAAAATGGGAGATGAGAAAGATGGAAAGATAATACCGAATTGAGTGGCTCTGATACCACTTGATACGTCCTGAGATTGGACAGGATCACTCAATCGGTTTGTGAAGGATATGAACTCTGAAAAGAGAACTATGGAATGATGGGTGACACAAAAGGTTGCGGAAAGACCCTTTGATACTACCAGATTCGATTGTTGCCGGATGTGACGCACCAGTCCAACAAAAGAAGGTTTGTTTGCTAAGTGATAACCTCACCAAGAAACAGGAAAGTTCTATGCTAAGAACAAAGAGAGAAGACTCAAATTAAAGAAGCAATTTCGTGCATCTCATTGCCATGAAAGGGGGTACATTATATAGTGTTTTGAGTCAAAGAAAAATAAAGAAAAATGCTGAAAAACACACATAGAAAATATAAATTTGACTAAGACTAGTCAAAGTGTGGAAAACAAGGGAAGACCAGTCAAAGTGTGGATTCAAAGGTTGACTGGTCCAGATTCAGAAATATGTCCAAGTGCATCCGGGATGATCTGGTTCATCGCGGTAAGGAGATGGACGTACGGAGGTGCGGCCGCGGGGGTGATCATCGAACCGTCTTGAACGTAAGAAGAGTTTTCTCGACCCAAATCTTCAGAAAGTCTAAGAATCCTTGCCTTAGAGAATTTGGTCGAAGAGAAGTCCATGATGGCGTCAAAAGAAGAAGTAAGAACGTTGGTCCGATCATCGGGATGTCTGGTACGGACCAAACGGGTGAGAAGTGAGAAGTTGCGGTCGTGATCTGACGCCGACTGATCCAAGTGAAGTCTGCCTCGTCTGTTGGCTTTGTCTTGACGAGTTGGACGGGAAAGATCATCTGTGGTTCGGTCAGATCGTTCATCAGGTCGTGGATCCAGCCTTAGCTCGTTTCCGGACGAACGCGGGTTGATCCGGTACACTGCTCGGTTGGACTGCTTGGCCTGGATGGATGGATGAACCTCGGTTGGTCTGATCTGAGCGTCCTGATCGACGAGCTGGTCCTGGTCCGGGTCCTGGGTCGCATCACCTCCGGCGGCTAGCACCCGTGCCGGCCGTGGTTGCCGGGCGGCTAGCCCCGTGCTGGCTCGGGTCGTCGGGCGGCTAGTCTTCGTGCGTAAGTTCTAGGCCCCCGGGTCGCCAGAAATCCGTGTTTTGCGACTTTCCGAGATCCCGCAAACAAAACTCCTTTTCCTGCTCCAAGATTTCGGAGAACCCGTAAGACGTCAACGGATAGAAAGACTTCGTATAAAACGGTGATGGTTATCTTAAAACACCATTCGCCTCAGCAATGGATCGAAGATCTTCCGAAAGACTCGACATCCAAGTAGGAGCATTCTTTCAAAGAAATCGTAGAAAACAACGGAAGTCCGGAAGACGGCCCGAAAGGGACCAAACCCGATCGGACGGCCCATTTACGATTTTCTAAAAGATAGATACGACGGTTTACAATTATCTTCACATAACAAGATAAATGTTAAACTTCCGGAAGGATAAATGTCAAATTTCCGAAAGGATAAATGTCAACTTTCCCGATAAACACGAAGGCCGACGAAAATGGAAAAAGCCCAGCTCGCGGCAGACTCAGCCCATCAAGAATAGACCGTCATATGGGAGTATATAAGCAAGGCTAGGAGCAGAGGAAGGGGGATCCGAAATCAGAAGAAAGAAACCACTCTAGAGCAACTTAGAACTTAGGCTTTTATTTCCTTTTTAGCGAGCTGCGACTCAACTAGGTTAGATCTAGGTTTTGAGACTAGCGACGATCAACAGCTCTTTCGGCCGAGATCTCGACTTGTTGTTCAAACGCTCTCTGCGAATTCGGAAATAAGATTCTTTCTTTTGCTCTCTTTATTTTACGTATTTATTCCCAAACTAAACTCGTATTAACTTCGTCGTGCGTGGCCCAGCAGATAGCCGGGATCCTCGGGGAAAACTAGGTCAACTTAACTAAAATCTACAGTGCGAATTTCGGTTCCCACAAGGATAAGTCTCATTAGGGCCAAGGAATGCATACCTTACACCATGGGGAAGTGGTTTAAGCTCCACCTTAGGTGCCTTAAGCTCTATCCAGTCATCTTGCTGGATGTCCTCTTGTTGAGTCACTGAAGCTACTTGATGGACCACTTGTGGCAGCTCTTCATACTGATCCTCACTCTCAAACCCCTTGTGTGAGTCCAGCATCTTCCCATATGCAGTACTCTCCAGATTCTCAATCACTCCAACCTCTTTCTCTACTGTCAAAGCATGCTGTAGAGGGTCTTCTAGAGATAGCTCTTCAAGGAGTTCATCAGCCAGAGCATCCATCTCTTCAATGTAGAAGATTTCCCCTTGCACAGTTGGTTTCTTCATAACCTCCTTGATGTCAAAGTGGAGAATATGCCTTTTACCCAAGTGGAGATCAATCTTGCCTTCCTCACATTCACAATAGCTCCAGCTGTAGCTAAGACAGGCCTTCCAAGGATTAAGGGATCTTGAGCTTCTTCACCCATCTCAAGCACCACAAAATCTGTAGGGATCTCACAGTTTCCGACCACAAGAGGGAGGTCTTCCAAGATGCCCACAGGGTACTTCACTGAACGATCAGCCAAACACCAATGAGAGTCTACACTTCTTGTATTGAGTGAAACCAAGCTTCTTTGCAACTGACAAAGGCAACAAGCTGACACTAGCTCCCAAATCGCAGAGACATCTCTCAAATACCATAGGTCCAAGAGCACAAGGTAGTGTGAAGCATCTTGGATCATCTAGTTTCTTTGGAACATCAAGTCTCTGGATGATGGCATTACAGTCATGAGTAAGAATCATCATACCTTGCATCTCTTTCTTCTTTGCAGCTACAACATCCTTCAGGAATTTGATGTACTGAGGAACCAGCATGAAAGCATCAATGATGGGCATTGTGATCTGAACTTCACTCCTCTGCTTCTCAAACAGGGCTTTGTACTTCTCCAGCAGCTGCTTCTTGAATCTTCCAGGGAATGGAAGTTTGGGCTCACAAGGAGGGGGAACAAAAGGATTCTCAGTTGCTGGAGCAGCAGCTTGACCATCTTTCATTGTTGTCTTCTCTTCTCCCACCTTTCCTTTGCCTTTCGCTTCCACAATCTTCTCCAAGATCTCATCATTGATCTTCTCATCCACAATCACAACCTCATCATCAATGTTAATGGCTACCCCCTCACCTTGTTTCTCAGCATCCTTGGTGAGAGTTGGAGGAGTGATAGTGCTCAAATTACCCAGTAGAGCTTACTCTCTCAAATAAGAGGTACAGCTGTAGTACTTAGGGATCGAATCACGAGGAGGTAGTGAACCAATTAAATAAAATCTACTAATCAATCCTAGGCAAGGTTGGTTTATATGATGGAAATAAAAAGTAACAATTCCTAAGATGAGCAAGGTAGTTGCTCTAACTAACAATATGATGGGTTGTTTAAATGTGATAAAGAGTGCTAGACATAGGGTTTCTATTCAGGAATGAAGATTATAATC
Source organism: Raphanus raphanistrum subsp. raphanistrum (assembly GCA_019706035.1). Classification (NCBI taxonomy): domain Eukaryota; kingdom Viridiplantae; phylum Streptophyta; class Magnoliopsida; order Brassicales; family Brassicaceae; genus Raphanus; species Raphanus raphanistrum. The sequence continues at coordinate 22,531,117 of CM033988.1, read as the reverse complement.
TCTATAAATGCTTTAATAAGTTGCTTGCATGATACTATAGATCTCAGCCGCTTAACTCAAGTGATGTGTCACTGGTTAAATAATCTAGATCTCTAGCCTCAACTGTCGTAATGTTGGCGCAGAAAAAGAGTCGATCGATATCCTTTTGAGATATCGAGCGATACACCTTTCGCAGCGCCGATCGATTCACCTGTCGGGATATCGATCGACGGCTTCTAGATATGCCTAGGCGCGAGCCGATAATGAACACAAGGTCTCAAGGAGGAGATGTCGCTCTTCTCAACGGGAGACAAGCAAGTTCAAATGGATAATTCAAGATAATCAAAGATCCTAGTGATCTATGTTCTAGTTAGCTAATCTAAAACAAGCATAGGGTGCAATCCATTTGATGAGTACTACAACTTAGCAATTATAGTTTGGGGGTAATCCCACAAACCTATTTGAACCCTAGATCTAACAAGTAGACTACTCAGACATAGCTAAGCAATTCATGACAATGGATAGATGAAAGAATTGCATAGATAGAAATAAGTAGAAATACAAAAGGAGATGAGAAATCTCTCCAATCTCTCAAAAACAAATAAAACTCTAGTCTCTCTCTCTCACTCTCTTCTTTTCTCATGAAGGGTGTTCAAAGCTTGCTTCTTTCGAAGGTTGCCGTCAAAAACACTTAGCAGGAATATTTAAGCATTTCCATTAGGTTAAAAACTCGTCAGGGGCAATCTCGTAATTTGGTGAAGTCTTAGTGAAGTAGTCGGCTAAACCATTTCGTCCTCGATATCGAATGACAACACTGGATGTGTATATATCGATTATAATCTTCTAGTACGCGGATATTCTCAGCTACATCGATCGACAACTCTGGATGACTATTGATGTAAGACTGGAATCACTCCAACTTTAGATCACTTGATGATCAGCAGATACCAAGCTTAGCTTGCGGAAGGTGGGATGTTGGTAGAGATGGTGGTGAAGTTTTGATTGACTCTCTTAATCCTTGGGTTTGATCGACTCTCTCAATCAGTGAAGTCCAGGGGATGCTGATTCTCTCAACAGCCTAAGAACTACGAATCAATAGCAACATATGACTCTCTCAAATGAAACTAATGACAAGAACAAACTCAAAGACACACTTTGAACAAGAAACTGAATTTCTTATTGAATAAACTTGTAGATTGAAAGGTAATTTTTACAATGCACGACCAAGAGTTTATATAATGCTCAGAAACAATAAAACTAAGCTAGAAAAATCAGAAAGAGAATCAAAGAACAAAAGGAAGTAGCCATTAAGCCATAAATGGCTTTCTTGGCCAAAAATAAGGAAGGTGAAAATCTTATTGAGTCTTGAGAGTTTTGTGGGAAAACTCTGATGCCTTGGAACGTCTGGATTCATTGGAATTATCTTCAGAAGGCTCTGGTTGTCGGAATATAGCCGTTGGTGATTTATTCTCCAAGCTGGGAGTAGTACCGAACAAGGAAACTTGGAGTAATTGAAGATCCTCTTGATCACATGCTGGCTGGTGTATGGTGGAAGGGTGGAATGCTTTTCTGGACGGTTGGATGTGTACTCTGGATGTCTTTGATCATGTAGAAACTCTCCTGGTCGCCAAGTCTTGGTTTGACAAAGAGGAAACCAAGTAGTTGTCATACTTTCCATAGATGGCACCATGTTGACCCAATCTAGGAAAATGATCATATCTCCTAATATCCGTGGAGATTTCTTCTCATTCTTAGCTAGTTGGAAAGCTAAGAGATTCTTCTTGACGTCCATGATTTGTTTTGGGTCAGAACGCTTCGTCGTTGGGCTTGAAACATCTTCTAAACTCGGATACTGGCAGGTGGGTGAGCTGGGGAACCTCCGGTTTGAAAATTCTTATCTTCCTGGTGTGAGTAGCTTTGGGGATGCTTCCAATTGGGCTTGTCTCCTTGTTGAGTGTAGAACGCATGAAAATTGGTTTCTTGTCTAAACTCCTCCGGGTTAGTGAGATACATCGTCTTGACTGAACACATATCCTGGTTGGTCCTTTTTGGGAAGGTTTCTTCTTCTTTTGGAAAGGCTTCCTGTTTAGGAAGGATTTCGTCTTCTTCTGGAAAGGCTTCCCGTTTAGGAAGGACTTCTTCTTCATCGGGAAAGGCTTCCTGATCTTCTGGATCAGCTACTGATTTGATGTCTGCATCATTCTCTCCCCCTTGTAAAGGTTTTGACTTCACAACTGGATAACCTGATACACCACAATAGAGCAAGTCAGGTTGCATTCTCTTTTGGGAGTTTAGAACCTTACCTTGATACAATTTTTGTTTGGTGATGCATGGTGCATCTGGTGGCTCTTCTTTGAAAAAGTGTGAAAGGATCACGCCTCTGCTAGGTTTATGGCCATTGAATCTCTTCTGAGGTGGATGGATCTTCAAGGTTTCTTTGGCCACGTTTCTGGTCTCTCTTGGAGTTGATTCTCCTAGCAACAAAAGAGTATCCGGTGGGATTTCTTTGAAGCTTTCGTCTTTGCAACCTGAAATAGTCTCAACATTCTGAATAAAAAGCAAGTGCATTATATCTGTGGTTGAAAAAGTATAAACAAAATGTGAGAGTTCCAGACTTACTTTGATAGTTTCCACAAGTTGAAGAATGAATTTCTTCTTTGGACAACTTGTGTTGCTTAGCTGCCTTTCTTGCAACTTTTGATCTTGGTTCTGATGCTCATCTATTTTTATTATTCCTGGATCAAAAGATTTTGGCAAAGACAAGTGCATGATGTCTTCTTTATCAAGTAACAAGGGCAATTCAAAGTTAGAAACACTTCCCTTTCTTTGGCTGACTTTTAATGGCATGGATTCAGCATCTTGTAACATCATGGTTTGTGCCTCTTCCTTTTGAGCAGTGTACTCCTCCTTGGTTCCTAAAATTATTTCACATTCTCTTGGACAAGACAAGTGCATTGATCTTGTCATGGATTTAATAAGAAACTTATGGTTTAATGTTAAACAAACCTTAAGACTTGGAATTTGAACAACATATTGTTCAATTGTTAGTTTCAGCTTGGGAGTTGGTTCATGACTGAACTCCTGGTCTGGGTCCAGCCTTGGAACTTCAGTAAGCATATAGCTTTCATCTGTTCTCCCTATATCAAGAACACACACGTCAATATTAGTATCTAAAGGTGGTGTTAGACACTTATCTTGGTGTGATACTCTAATACTGTTTTTGCTTCATTAAGCATCATGGACTGTATGGTGTCTTGAACTATCTTCTGGTCCATCACAAGAGTGACGTCTGGTGGTTCATCTTCTTTGAATTCTTGCTCCTTAAGTCCTGTTACAACACCTTTTGACAAAGACAAGTGCATCACACAAGAATTTTGAACCAATAAATCAGATTGAATAAAACTATCACCTTTTCTAGATAAATATGTTTTCTCTTCTAGTGATATTTCTTTCAATTCTTTCTTATTTGGACAAACTACAGCAAAGTGTCCTCTTTGATGACATTTATAACATATCTGCTCTTTTGAATCCCTAGAGTTAGAAGACTTACCTTGGCTTGGTGCCTCTTCTTTCTTCTTGGGTTTAGCCTTTGGGACTGACCTGACTGCCATGATCAATCTCTCTGGCTCGGCATAATTTTCTTCTTCTGCTTCTTGGATGAACTCAGCATCTTCTACAAAATCCTTATATAGAAATTCCTTCATCTCTTCCCAAGAGTACTCTGGTAGATCAAGCCTAATCCGTAGAGAACTGTCTTGTTCCCAATGCGTATAAGCATTCTTGATTAAAGTTGCTTCAGCATACAGTGTCTTCTTCTTCTCTGGAATATTGTGGGCTTGGAACCAATCCTCCTGATCTTTTTCCCATCTGAAGTAGTCTTCTGGCCCTTGGTTATAGCCTGAATATGTGATGTATCTTGGCTCATACTCATCATCATCATCTCTTCCAGCCTCACTTAAGACTTCATTCTCTTCAGCAGAATCTGGATGACTTTCCGGCTCATCTCCATCTTCTTCCTCCATGGTTGCTTCTGGTTTTCTCCTTGAAAAGAAAGAAAACGATTTAAGTGTGTTGCAAACAATAAGGAAATAAGTTTATGGAAAATTCACTTCTTAATTAAATTTTTTTTTTAATAATATAACAATGCAGCACGAAATATATAAACTAAAACAAGAAATTTAACCTTTTATTTTGGTTTTCAGATTAATAGAAATAAAGAACAATTTTTTTTATATGCAAGCAAATCGAAAAAGGAAGGAAATAAACTAAATGCAAAATTTTAAATATGGCAATGGGAGCTGGGGGAATGAATGCAAACAACTAGGCTGATATTTCAAAAGAATTTTGTGGATCAAAACCACTTAACTCATTCTCAAGAACAGCAAGAACACAAATCAGCAACAATGGCAGAAATAAAAAAAAAATCAAGCAAATAACAATTTTTATGATTTTTTTTTATAATGAATGCTAAACTGAATCAAAACAGCAACTATAACATAAAGAAACTTTTTATGGTTTTAAATTTTCTGGAAATGAAATAACAAGAACATAAACAAAGCAAAACGATTTTATTGATATTTTTTTTTGATTTATGAATGCAAAAACAACTGAAACTAAAAATGATTGCAAATAAAAGAGATAGGATAGATGCAACCTGATAGATAGGAGCTTTTGAAGCTCTGATACCAGATGATGTAAGACTGGAATCACTCCAACTTTAGATCACTTGATGATCAGCAGATTTAAAGCTTAGCTTGCGGAAGGTGGGATGTTGGTAGAGATGGTGGTGAAGTTTTGATTGACTCTCTCAATCCTTGGGTTTGATCGACTCTCTCAATCAGTGAAGTCCAGGGGATGCTGAATCTCTCAACAGCCTAAGAACTACGAATCAATAGCAACATATGACTCTCTCAAATGAAACTAATGACAAGAACAAACTCAAAGACACACTTTGAAGAAGAAACTGAATTTCTTATTGAATAAACTTGTAGATTGAAAGGTAATTTTTAAAATGCACGACCAAGAGCTTATATAATGCTCAGAAACAATAAAACTAAGCTAGCAAAATCAGAAAGAGAATCAAAGAACAAAAGGAAGTAGCCGTTAGGCCATAAATGGCTTTCTTGGCCAAAAATAAGGAAGGTGAAAATCTTCTTGAGACTTGAGAGTTTTGTGGGAAAACTCTGATGCCTTGGAACGTCTGGATTCATTGGAATTATCTTCAGAAGGCTCTGGTTGTCGGAATATAGCCGTTGGTGATTTATTCTCCAAGCTGGGAGTAGTACCGAACAAGGAAACTTGGAGTAATTGAAGATCCTCTTGATCACATGCTGGCTGGTGTATCGTGGAAGGGTGGAATGCTTTTCTGGACGGTTGGATGTGTACTCTGGATGTCTTTGATCATGTAGAAACTCTCCTGGTCGCCAAGTCTTGGTTTGACAAAGAGGAAACCAAGTAGTTGTCATACTTTCCATAGATGGCACCATGTTGACCCAATCTAGGAAAATGATCATATCTCCTAATATCCGTGGAGATTTCTTCTCATTCTTAGCTAGTTGGAAAGCTAAGAGATTCTTCTTGACGTCCATGATTTGTTTTGGGTCAGAACGCTACGTCGTTGGGCTTGAAATATCTTCTAAACTCGGATACTTGCAGGTGGGTGAGCTGGGGAACCTCCGGTTTATAAAATTCATATCTTCCTGGTCTGAGTAGCTTTGGGGATGTTTCTAGTTGGGCTTGTCTCCTTGTTGAGTGTAGAACGCATGAAAATTGTTTTCATGTCTAAACTCCTCCGGGTTAGTGAGATACATTGTCTTGACTGAACACATATCATGGTTAGTCCTTTTTGGGAAGGTTTCTTCTTCTTTTGGAAAGGCTTCCTAAGTAGGAAGGATTTCGTCTTCTTCTGGAAAGGCTTCCCGTTTAGGAAGGACTTCTTCTTCATCGGGAAAGGCTTCCTGAGCTTCTGGATCAGCTACTGATTTGATGTCTGCATCAAGTATCGATCGATTGTAATCGCAATGTTGACTTCCGACTTGGTCTTGAATGGTCAACTCGGGTGTATCATCTCTTGCACTCCAAAATGCTCCAAAAACATCACTTTCTCACAAAATGCTCCTTGATAGTGCTCAAATTACCCAGTAGAGCTTACTCTCTCAAATAAGAGGTACAGCTGTAGTACTTAGGGATCGAATCACGAGGAGCTAGGGAACCAATTAAATAAAATCTACTAATCAATCCTAGGCAAGGTTGGTTTATATGATAGAAATAAAAATAACAAATCCTAAAATGAGCAAGGCAGTTGCTCCAACTAACAATATGAAGGGTTGTTTAAATGGGATAAAGAGTGCTAGACATAGGGTTTCTATTCAGGGATGGAGATTATAATCTCTATAAATGCTTTAATAAGTTGCTTGCATGATACTATAGATCTCAGCCGCTTAACATATGTGAATGAATCACTGGTTAAAATATCTAGATCTCTGGCCACACCTTTCGCATGATGACACAGAAAAAGAGTCGGTCGATATCCTTTTGAGATATCGAGCGATACACCTTTCGCGGCGCCGATCGATTTACCAGTAGGGTATCGATCGACGGCTTCTAGATCTGCCTAGGCGCGAACCAAATATGACCGCGAGGTCTCAAGGAGGAACTGTCGTTCTTCTCAACGGGAAACAGGCATCGCTCAAATGGATAATTCAAGATAATCTAAGATCCTAGTGATCTATGTTCTAGTTAGCTACTCTAAAACAAGCATAGGGTACAATCCATTTGATGAGTATCACAACTTAGCAATTATAGCTTGGGGCTAATCCCACAAACCTATTTAAACCCTAGATCTAACAAGTAGACTACTCAGACATAGCTAAACAATTCATAACAATAGATAGATGAAAGAATTGCATAGATAGAATAAAGTAGAAATACAAAAGGAGATGAGAAATCTCTCCAATCTCTCTCAAACAAATAAAACTCTAGTCTCTCTCTCACACTCTCTGCTTTGGTTGTGAAAAGCTTCAAGCTTCAAAGGGTTTCAAAACTTGCCGTCAAAAAGACTTTGCAGGAGTATTTAAGCATTTCCATTAGGTTAAAAACTCGTCAGGGGCAATCTCGTAATTTGGTGAAGTCTTGGTGAAGTAGTCGGCTAAACCATTTCGTCCTCGATATCGATCGACAACACTGAATGTGTATCGATCGATTATAATCTTCTAGTACGCGGATCTTCTCAGCAACATCGATCGACGACTCAGGATGAGTATCGATCGATTGTAATCGCAATGTTGACTTCCGACTTAGTCTTGAATGGTCAACTCGGGTGTATCATCTCTTGTACTCCAAAATGCTCCAAAAACATCACTTCCTCACGAAATGCTCCTGAACCTGAAAACATACCTAACAGGCTAGAAAACGGATTAAATATATAATAAAATACTAGTATACCATGGTTAAAAACGGGTAAAATCCATGGTATATCAACTCCCCCAGACTTACTCCTTTGCTTGTCCTCAAGCAAAAACAGTAGTCTTTGGAAAAGGTTTGGAAATAGCAGGAACTCAAGGATTCAATATATTGAAGTCATCACTCTATGGGATTGCAATTCATGTCTAAACATCCTAATCACAGAAGTTCATCATGCCTTATCCTAGCTTAGCAACTAAACTCATCTAGTCAACAACTTAGCAATTCTCATCTGACATTCCCCTCTACTAACCTCATTTCTTAACATAAAATAAAGTGCAGGCTTTACCTTGGGAGTATCGATCAAAGAACACATGGATTCAACTCAAACAAGTATCTGAACACACAGGTAGTCTTCTCTGGTTCCTTTCTCCCCTCTTCTCTCTTCACTGAATCTCTTATTAGTTTCAATTTCAACAGGTTTCGATGCCACATAGGTCATCTAGTCCATCTCATTGACATTTGCATTGTAACTCATACATTTTTGACAAAGTGTAGCGAATATTGGGGTCACAGGAATCACTCCTACCCCTCGTTTCCACAATGTGTGATCATCCTTGAGATTTAGAATACTGGGGTCGCAGGAGACACTCCTACCCCTCTGCTTCTCAAGAAATCATTTCAATCTTTTATAACATAAACTTAGATCTCGAGATGCCGAAGAGAGCGAAGGAAGGGAACCAGAAACACACAGACTTTTTACCTTCCAGACTTGTAAGAGGATTCCGATCCAGTGATATCCAAGCCCCAAGACAAGCAAATAAGTCAGTATTAGTGTTGGAGGTCAGCTTTGGTTCCTTCAAACAATCTTAGCTAGTGAATATAGATAGCAAGTTGATCCACTTTAGCATCTTTAGTACTATCTGCAATTAGTAATCTAGAATGGTGCTAAAGAGTGGTCAAACAATCAAATATAAATCCATATCAATGTTCCTATTTAATACTTATGCGAAAAATAATTTTGAAAAACATATTAATAAAAACTAAAATAAAAACACATATTAGTAAACTCCCCCCAGACTTAAATTACACTGTCCCAGTGTAACATCCGGTGGTGAGGTAAATAAATAAAACATAATAAATATAACAAGTTAGAATGAATAAACCTGATCGACAAGATGTCGATCGATTCGTAGTGGTCTACGTCGATCGTTAGTAATGGTCGTGTGGTGTCGAGCGATATGAATGGTGAATGTCGGTCGATGGAATTATCATTCTACTTGGATCTAATAATACTGCAAAATAAATTCGAAAAAGAAAAGAAAAATAAAAGCAAAAAGAAAAATAAAATAAAATAAAGAAAAAGAAAACCTAATAGTGGGTTGCCTCCCACTCAGCGCTTGGTTAAAGTCATTTAGCTTGACTGTGGTAGGTGAGTGACTCATGGGGTGCAGTAACTGCTGATTACCGGACAGCAATCATCAATCTTGTGTCTCCTACTGTTGAACCATGTGGCGACGAAGCTTCTTGTGGCATCGTCTGCTCGTAGTTGCTTCTTATCTATCTGGAGGACTGTATCTTGAAGTTTCCTCACAGAATTTTCGATGTATTCGATTTTGTCAACTTTCCTGTCGATGGTCTGGTAGGTGTGTACGGACAATAACCTTAGCTCACTCTGTAATGCATCGATCCTGTCCATAATAAACTGATCTCGGTCTGCTAAAGACTCAGTGTCGATCGATGCTACGAGATGCGCGTCGGTCACTTCGCTGACGGGTCTGTCGGTCGACTCAGAATCCCTTGTGTCGATCGACTGTGAACATTGTCCTTGGTACTGCAGAGCACGTATATTGCCCTTCATGTGGCGAGTAGTTCTGCAGAGGCTGTTAATCCTTTCGTGAACAGTGTAGTCAATGGTATCACAGGTCCCGTTGACTCTTCTTTCCATAGCATCCATAGCCTTATACAGCTCAAGTTTAAGTTCATCAACTGATGCTGTAGTGTCTGGTCCTCTTGCTGGTGGTGGCTCGCTATCGAACGATATTGGTCTAGGCTTGTCGATCGATGAAAAAGTGGCAAGCTTAGCTTTGTCATTCTGGCGAATTGTGTCCAACTCTTTCTGTAGAAGATCGATCCTCTTGCTTAACCATTCGACATTGTTGTTGAGAGGGCTGTAGACGTCTCCAATCCGTGTATTGATGTAAGCAACCTCCCATTCATCTTTCTTAGGTGATGAACATTCCGGTCGGTCCATGGATGTAGTCTTGCCGATGTCGATCGATGGTACAGGTACTCTGTCGGTCGATACTGGTGGCGTAGCCTCTTTCTCAAGTGTGGTCAATATGTTTCCAAGCTCCACTCTTATCTCAGCCATATCATTCTGGAAGTCTTCGTAACGGACATCCAAAGGCTGGAAAGTGTCTTCCACCAATGTGCGCATGTTTGCCTCAAGATGCGCCTGAGCTCTCCATACATCAGTCACCATATCATCCACCTCCTCTTTACTGTAGGGCAATGGTGGTGTGTATGCATGGGAAGGGCGTGTGTGTATTGGAAGTTGTAAGCAACCTTTGTGAAAAAGGGATGCTCTATCCAAAAGTCTCTTTACTTGCTCCTTGGTAACATGGATGATTTCACCATCAACTCCTCTAGCATAGCCAAACTCATCTCTGTAGACACCATATTCATCCTTAGCCTCCCACTTGAATCTCCTGGATCCATCGGTAGTGAAGGCACGTCGTCCAAACTCCAGTCGTCTGTCGGGCGATCGGACTCTCGGTCTGTCGATCGATCCTGGATATCCGCCGTCGATCGACGGTGTTGAAACGATGTCGATCGATTGTGAATGTCGAGGTGGACCGAAGTGTTGAGGAACTGGATCCTCCCTTGTGTTGGTGTTGTGGTTGTCCTGGACGTGTTGTAGGATGTTTGGATGGCTACGTTGCTGTGTGAACAGGTTTTCTGGTCCATTGGCAACTTGGAGGATGTCTGCTATGTCTTCTCTGGTTATGTGCAGAACTCTTCCATCCATAGCTCTTGCATAGCCATCTGTGTCCCTGAAAATTCCAAATTCATCAGGTGTTAGTGAAACATTCCTGATATCATAAGGTTCATGAGATCTCGGTTGAGCTCTGTTGAAGGTGTCGATCGATGGGTGTGTGGTGGTGGCGATCGATGGTGCACGTCTAGCTGCACGGTTCGATCGATTGAACATGTTGTTGCAGTCTTCCATTGATGAATCTCTGAATGCTGGAAGCTGCTGGGTAGAAGGTGAAAAGTTTTGAATTTTCGTGGCTTGAGTTGTCAACCTTTTATACCCATGTGTTGCCCTAATCGGTGAAATTCCGATTTTGTCCTTTAAGTCGTCCGGGTTAATATCGATCGATATTATACTGGCAATGTCGATCGATGGACGATGTCGTTTTGCTGGATGAAGTAGATAATCGATCGATGGTGGGCGTTTGTTGTCGATCGATTGTGGTGCAAATCTGTCATTCTCCAAGTAGATTTCCCAAGCTCTCTCTTCCCAATAGTTTTCATCATATTTTTCACTGTGGTCTCCACTGTGGAAAGAGGTGGCTGTGTCTACTGCAAAACTCTCATGAAATCCGCTATCTGCCCAACTCCTCATTGAGTAATCATCTTGCTTTCGGTTGGGTGGGATGGCGAAATTCGGGTAGCAATGATCTGGTAGATCGAGTTCATCATCCGGTGGGTCTCTGTCGATCGATAATCCATAGTTGTTATCGATCTCCTCTGACTTGAATGTGTCGATCGATGACGTCAAAGTACTGTCGATCGATCCCGAGTACTCTGTCTCGTACTCAACTTCACAATGACAAACTGCGATGATACCAGTATCATCTTCCTTTACCACTAATTTGGCTGGTGGTTTGTCAAGCTTGACAGGGTCGTAGTGGATATCTGGATCTATCATAGTCAAGCACATCCTGTTGGTCTTCATGTCACATATGGCTCCTACTGTAGCCATAAATGCTCTTCCAAGTAAGAGGGAAGAGTTCCAATTTAACTTAATGTCTAGGACATGAAAATCCACAGGGACGATAGCATCACCAATGTGTACCTCTAGGTCTTTGATGAAGCCTCCAGAGTTTCTCTGAGAGTAATCCACGAAAGTAAAGATCTGTGGTGAAGGCTCTACTTGCAGGCCCAGATGGTCTGCCATGACCTTTGGTAAAATGCTGACTGATGAACCAGTGTCACATAGTGCGTGAGGAAATTCAATACCTTGTACCACACAGGGTATTGCAAACTTCCCAGGATCACTCTTCTTTAGCAAAGTAATCCTTTTCCTCATCTCTTCTCTGACGTTGTCAAACCTTCTCCTAATGTCAGTTTCAGTCTCCCTTGTTTCTCTGAAGAACATCCACAATCTCTTTGTGAAATAAACCTCCTCAAAAGGTTTCTCTGGTGGGATTCCGATAACTCTCTTAGTGAAACCATCAATCTCCTTTTCATTAGCTTCCCTCTTAAGGTTCTTAGGAATCTTCTCCTTCCGACTCCTTAACCTTCTTCCTTCAGTTGCTTCTGATGTAGGTGTAGTGTCTGAAGGGTTACTAGTTATTTCGGTAGGGATAGCTTGTGGTTTCGGTGTGGGTCTGAGTGCATTGATTCGGTTGTTGTCTATCGATGGTAGTTGCACTCGGTATATGAGAGGTGCGTGTCGATCGATAGGTGGAGAATAGGATCGATCGATACGGTTCTCTTCGTTGTGTCGATCGATGAGTGGCTCGTCTCGTCGGTCGATATCTTCGTAGGTGTGGGTGGGTGGGTATGGATGAGAAGCCGTGAACTCAGCATGTGTCAAAATCCTAACCGCGTTGCAGTCTGCAAGCGTGTCCGGAAAAGACATCGTCGATGTCGATCGATGTGGACTAGTTGGTGTCGATCGACACCATTGCGATCCACCGAGACTTAGCGAACTTTCCACTTCAAAGTCTCCTTCTTGCAGCTTCTCCTGTTTCACCACTTGCCAGAAATCATCATCTATGATAGCATTGACGTGGTGTCTCCTATTTCCTTCCCCTACTTCCTTAGAAGTTCCAATCCTCCTGATAGAGTCTTCAGTTTGGACAATCTGTGTCTCAAGTTTCTTAACTTGAGTGCAGATGGTATCTATCCTCGTGGTCAGATTGTTAAAGACAGAATCAATCTTCCCATTGAAGTCTACTGTAAGCTTCTGCTGTCCTTCCAGAACTCTATCAATCATGGCATCAAACTTACTCTCTTGGGTGGGTGGTGGTGGGTTTTGGTAAGCTGAGTTGCCGTAGTTCCTTATGTTGGTGAAGGGTTTCTGATATTGTGAACTCTGGTTGTAGTTACTTTTCTGACCACTGCCAAAAAAGTTTCTGTTTCCACTCTGGTTTCCATATCTTTGAAATCCAGTACCTCCAATGTAGTTCACATCTTCCTCTGTATCATCCTCTCTAGCCTCTCCTTCTTCAGCTGAGCAGACTGGTTGTCCCAGAAAAGCATGTAAAGCATCTATCTTGGTTCTGACTTCATTCATCTGGTCTTCACCTATGGCTGCAACCGATTTCTTCTTGTCAGAGTCAGTGTTCTTGGTGCTGCTGCTGTTGGCTAGGTTCTCAATAAGTCTCACAGCCTCTCTTGGATTCCTAGTGTTGAAGTTCCCCTCACTAGCAGTATCAAGAGCCATCTGATACCTTAAGGCGATACCTCTGTAAAAAGTGCTTAACAGCTGCACTTCATTGAATCCATGGTGTGGACAGTCTCGCTGGAAGAACTTGAATCTGATCCACGCGTCTTTAAAAGTCTCACTAGGCTTTTGCGCGAAAGTGGCTATTTTGCTCCTTAAGTCTTCAGCGCGTGCCTCATCAAAGAAATTACGCAGGAAGGCGTTTTTGATGTCGGCCCAGGATGTCAGTGATCCTGTAGGTAGCTGCTTGAGCCAGTGCGAAGCTTCTCCAATCAGTGAGTATTTGAAGAGCTTGCAGAGTAGGTAGTCCTCGGGGACTCCATCCATACGAATAGCAGCGATAAGATCCTCGAACCTCTCCAGATGGTCCATAGGATGCTCGTGTGATTGCCCAGAATAAGGTATCTGAGACACGAGAGAGTAGTACTGAGGCTTGAGCTCGAAGTTCGGCTTCTGAATCTCTGGAAGTCGAATAGCTGATCTGTTGGTGTAGTACTCGTCTGGACGGTTATAGTCTGCCAACGATCGTGTTTGAGCTTCTCCTGTAGCCTCAGCTTCAGTTTCAGGGATTATGTTTCCCTGTGCATCTAGTTTCTGACCTGTTGCATTACGCAGATGACCATCTTGGTCATACAGGTTTCCATTCTCGCCCTGCGTGAGAATGACAATCGCGACCATGCTTCGCGGAGTAGTGTCGATCGGTATACGGTTAGAATTATCGATCGATGTCGATCGGTGAACGGTATCGGTCGACGGTGCTGTCGGAGTGTCAGTCGACTGTTGAACGTGAGTATCAGTCGACGGTAATACGGTTCTGTCGATCGATGCGGAGCGTAGGTCTTTGCGGATTGAGCGTTCCAAGTGTGCAGGATCCTCTGAGAATAATAGTTGATTTCCCTTGTTGCTTCTGGTACTGCTGGGCATGTACCTGAAAAGACAAGAAAAGAAAAATCAAATAAGAAAGGGGGTAAAAGAAAAACCTAAGATTAATAAGATTAAATCTAATGGCGATCAAAGCTCCCCGGCAACGGCGCCAAATTTGATAGTGCTCAAATTACCCAGTAGAGCTTACTCTCTCAAATAAGAGGTACAGCTGTAGTACTTAGGGATCGAATCACGAGGAGCTAGGGAACCAATTAAATAAAATCTACTAATCAATCCTAGGCAAGGTTGGTTTATATGATAGAAATAAAAATAACAAATCCTAAAATGAGCAAGGCAGTTGCTCCAACTAACAATATGAAGGGTTGTTTAAATGGGATAAAGAGTGCTAGACATAGGGTTTCTATTCAGGGATGGAGATTATAATCTCTATAAATGCTTTAATAAGTTGCTTGCATGATACTATAGATCTCAGCCGCTTAACATATGTGAATGAATCACTGGTTAAAATATCTAGATCTCTGGCCACACCTTTCGCATGATGACACAGAAAAAGAGTCGGTCGATATCCTTTTGAGATATCGAGCAATACACCTTTCGCGGCGCCGATCGATTTACCAGTAGGGTATCGATCGACGGCTTCTAGATCTGCCTAGGCGCGAACCAAATATGACCGCGAGGTCTGTTGGGGTCAAAAACGGTTATCTCGAAATCAACGGCTAAGTCTATTTGTCATACGAAAAACCTTCCGACAAACGAACACGAACACCCGAAGACCGAAGGAACCGAGCAGCCGACCCAGGCCTTGGCCGTAGCCGCCGGGCGGCTAGCCCCGTGCTGGCCGTGGCCGCCGACGGCTAGCGCCCGTGCTGGCCGTGGCCGCCGGGCGGCTAGCCCCGTGCTGGCCGTGGCCGCCGGCGGCTAGCGCCCGTGCTGGCCGTGGCCGCCGGGCGGCTAGCCCCGTGCTGGCCGTGGCCGCCGGCGGCTAGCGCCCGTGCTGGCCGTGGCCGCCGGGCGGCTAGCCCCGTGCCGGCCGTGGCCGCCGGCGGCTAGCGCCCGTGCTGGCCGTGGCCGCCGGGCGGCTAGCCCCGTGCTGGCCGTGGCCGCCGGCGGCTAGCGCCCGTGCCGGCCGTGGCCGCCGGGCGGCTAGTCCCGTGCTGGCCGTGGCCGCCGGCGGCTAGCGCCCGTGCTGGCCGTGGCCGCCGGGCGGCTAGTCCCGTGCTGGCTCGGGTCTTCGGTCGATGATCTTCGGTACACGAGTCCTAGTTCCCGGCAATCAGAAATCTGTACTTCGAATCTTTCCTAAGTCTTCGCGAAACCATCGGAAACATTTCGGAAAACTCGTAAGACATCGACGGGAAGGAAGATCTTAGATTCTTCGTACGAAATAGCGATGGTCATCTTAAAACGCCATTCATCTCAACTCTACGAATGAACGAGGAACTTCTAAAGAGATCGTAGAAAACAACGGAAGTCCTAAAGACGGTCCGAAAGGGACCAAACGCGATCGAACAGTCAGTCTACGATTATCTGAGATGGATATGACGATTTACGCTTATCTTTACATAACAAGATAAATGTTGAATCGTCGGATGGATAAATGTCAAGTTTCCTAAAAAACGCGGAGGCCGACGAAAATGGAAAGAAGCCCACCCTGCGGCCCAGAAGAAGAATAGACCGTCATAAAAAGGAGTATATAAAGGAGCTTGGGGAGAGGAAGGAAGGCAGAGCAAAAAAATCCTAGAGAGAGAGCAAATCCGAAACTTAGGGACTTAGAGAATTCCTGCTAGCTTAGGACTTAGGAGGTTAGACTAGCGGAGCAAAGCTTAGAACGCTTTGTCTCCTTTATTTCCGTCGCTTTTTGCTTCAGCGTTTCTCTATTTCCCTTTTTTCGGAAGAGTATTGTACCATCTATTTAATAAAACGCCTTAGTGCAATCTTTCCGCTACGTTGCTTTGTTTTATCATTTTCGTTTGGTTATCGCAGAGAATCCGAGCCTTCAGGGAAAGCTAGGTTTACTTAGTTTTCCTTCGATTTACTTACTTAAAATCGACAGTGCGAATTTCGGTTCCCACAGTTTGGCGTTAGAAGGAGGGGGGGTCGGATTCTCTTACTCAAAAACCTACGATTGGTAACAACGGCATGGCCACATCACCTGTCCGCAACATCGTGTCATTCGGGGACAGAGCAACGGCTGATCAAGCCAAACCTCATGACGAACTCCTCGTTATCAGACTAACGATCCAGGACATTGACGTAGCGAGAATATTGGTCGACACCGGATCCTCGAACCTCTCCAGATGGTCCATAGGATGCTCATGAGATTGCCCAGAATAAGGTATCTGAGACACGAGAGAGTAGTACTGAGGCTTGAGCTCGAAGTTCGGCTTCTGGATCTCTGGAAGTCGAATAGCTGATCTGTTGGTGTAGTACTCGTCTGGACGATTATAGTCTGCCAACGATCGGGTTTGAGCTTCTCCTGTAGCCTCAGCTTCAGTTTCAGGGATTATGTTTCCCTGTGCATCTAGTTTCTGACCTGTTGCATTACGCAGATGACCATCTTGGTCATACAGGTTTCCATTCTCGCCCTGCGTGAGAATGACAATCGCGACCATGCTTCGCGGAGTAGTGTCGATCGGTATACGGTTAGCATTATCGATCGATGTCGATCGGTGAACGGTATCGGTCGACGGTGCTGTCGGAGTGTCAGTCGACTGTTGAACGTGAGTATCAGTCGACGGTAATACGGTTCTGTCGATCGATGCGGAGCGTAGGTCTTTGCGGATTGAGCGTTCCAAGTGTGCAGGATCCTCTGAGAATAATAGTTGATTTCCCTTGTTGCTTCTGGTACTGCTGGGCATGTACCTGAAAAGACAAGAAAAGAAAAATCAAATAAGAAAGGGGGTAAAAGAAAAACCTAAGATTAATAAGATTAAATCTAATGGCGATCAAAGCTCCCCGACAACGGCGCCAAATTTGATAGTGCTCAAATTACCCAGTAGAGCTTACTCTCTCATATAAGAGGTACAGCTGTAGTACTTAGGGATCGAATCACGAGGAGCTAGGGAACCAATTAAATAAAATCTACTAATCAATCCTAGGCAAGGTTGGTTTATATGATAGAAATAAAAATAACAAATCCTAAAATGAGCAAGGCAGTTGCTCCAACTAACAATATGAAGGGTTGTTTAAATGGGATAAAGAGTGCTAGACATAGGGTTTCTATTCAGGGATGGAGATTATAATCTCTATAAATGCTTTAATAAGTTGCTTGCATGATACTATAGATCTCAGCCGCTTAACATATGTGAATGAATCACTGGTTAAAATATCTAGATCTCTGGCCACACCTTTCGCATGATGACACAGAAAAAGAGTCGGTCGATATCCTTTTGAGATATCGAGCAATACACCTTTCGCGGCGCCGATCGATTTACCAGTAGGGTATCGATCGACGGCTTCTAGATCTGCCTAGGCGCGAACCAAATATGACCGCGAGGTCTGTTGGGGTCAAAAACGGTTATCTCGAAATCAACGGCTAAGTCTATTTGTCATACGAAAAACCTTCCGACAAACGAACACGAACACCCGAAGACCGAAGGAACCGAGCAGCCGACCCAGGCCTTGGCCGTAGCCGCCGGGCGGCTAGCCCCGTGCTGGCCGTGGCCGCCGACGGCTAGCGCCCGTGCTGGCCGTGGCCGCCGGGCGGCTAGCCCCGTGCTGGCCGTGGCCGCCGGCGGCTAGCGCCCGTGCTGGCCGTGGCCGCCGGGCGGCTAGCCCCGTGCTGGCCGTGGCCGCCGGCGGCTAGCGCCCGTGCTGGCCGTGGCCGCCGGGCGGCTAGCCCCGTGCCGGCCGTGGCCGCCGGCGGCTAGCGCCCGTGCTGGCCGTGGCCGCCGGGCGGCTAGCCCCGTGCTGGCCGTGGCCGCCGGCGGCTAGCGCCCGTGCCGGCCGTGGCCGCCGGGCGGCTAGTCCCGTGCTGGCCGTGGCCGCCGGCGGCTAGCGCCCGTGCTGGCCGTGGCCGCCGGGCGGCTAGTCCCGTGCTGGCTCGGGTCTTCGGTCGATGATCTTCGGTACACGAGTCCTAGTTCCCGGCAATCAGAAATCTGTACTTCGAATCTTTCCTAAGTCTTCGCGAAACCATCGGAAACATTTCGGAAAACTCGTAAGACATCGACGGGAAGGAAGATCTTAGATTCTTCGTACGAAATAGCGATGGTCATCTTAAAACGCCATTCATCTCAACTCTACGAATGAACGAGGAACTTCTAAAGAGATCGTAGAAAACAACGGAAGTCCTAAAGACGGTCCGAAAGGGACCAAACGCGATCGAACAGTCAGTCTACGATTATCTGAGATGGATATGACGATTTACGCTTATCTTTACATAACAAGATAAATGTTGAATCGTCGGATGGATAAATGTCAAGTTTCCTAAAAAACGCGGAGGCCGACGAAAATGGAAAGAAGCCCACCCTGCGGCCCAGAAGAAGAATAGACCGTCATAAAAAGGAGTATATAAAGGAGCTTGGGGAGAGGAAGGAAGGCAGAGCAAAAAAATCCTAGAGAGAGAGCAAATCCGAAACTTAGGGACTTAGAGAATTCCTGCTAGCTTAGGACTTAGGAGGTTAGACTAGCGGAGCAAAGCTTAGAACGCTTTGTCTCCTTTATTTCCGTCGCTTTTTGCTTCAGCGTTTCTCTATTTCCCTTTTTTCGGAAGAGTATTGTACCATCTATTTAATAAAACGCCTTAGTGCAATCTTTCCGCTACGTTGCTTTGTTTTATCATTTTCGTTTGGTTATCGCAGAGAATCCGAGCCTTCAGGGAAAGCTAGGTTTACTTAGTTTTCCTTCGATTTACTTACTTAAAATCGACAGTGCGAATTTCGGTTCCCACAGTTTGGCGTTAGAAGGAGGGGGGGTCGGATTCTCTTACTCAAAAACCTACGATTGGTAACAACGGCATGGCCACATCACCTGTCCGCAACATCGTGTCATTCGGGGACAGAGCAACGGCTGATCAAGCCAAACCTCATGACGAACTCCTCGTTATCAGACTAACGATCCAGGACATTGACGTAGCGAGAATATTGGTCGACACCGGATGCTCGACCAATATTATATATAAAAACACCCTCGAGAGAATGGGAATCGACCTGAATGCTATCACGGACGATCCCAATCCGATAATCGGACTCTCAGGAAACATCACAATGACCCTCGGCTCGGTCGACCTTTCGGTTAGAGCCGGGAGCGTCACAAAGACGGCAGAATTTTTGGTAGTCGACGGTCCAGCAGCATATAACGCGATCGTCGGGACTCCGTGGTTAAATTCCATGCGAGCGATCCCCTCGACTTACCATCTGTGCCTCAAATTTCCGACCCTCTCCGGAGTGGAAACGATACAAGGAGATCGTAAAGCACCGCAAGTCTGCTTGACCGCCGGGTTAAAACGGAAAAACTCTGAGCCCGAAACTAAACCAAAAAAGCAAGCAACCCACGAACCAGCATCGCAGGACCCTCCAGAAATCTTCTGGCAATCGCAAAGAGCTGAGGTCCTGGAAGGGAAACGTGAGCCCACTTGCGAACCTGTAATTTCGGTCTGCCTCGATGAGACTAACCCAGAGCGGTGCGTAGAGATTGGAGCCAATCTTCGCGATCCGTTGAAAGCAGAACTCATCGCATGTCTCAAGAAGAACCTTAACACGTTCGCTTGGGCTGCGGAAGATATGCCGGGAATCGACATTAACATAACATGTCACGAACTCAACATTGATCCAACCCACAAACCCGTAAAACAAAAGAGGCGAAAGTTAGGCCCCGAACGGGCAACCGCGGTCAATGAGGAAGTCGAGAGACTCCTCAAAGTTGGATCAATAACAGAAGTAAGATATCCCGACTGGCTCGCCAATCCCGTCGTCGTCAAGAAAAAGAACGGGAAATGGCGAGTATGCGTTGACTTTACCGATCTCAACAAAGCGTGCCCGAAGGATTGTTTTCCGCTTCCGCACATCGACCGTCTAGTCGAGGCGACCGCAGGAAACAAACTCCTATCGTTCATGGACGCGTTCTCCGGCTACAATCAAATCATGATGAGTCCCGAAGATCGCGAGAAGACGGCATTCATTACCGACCGAGGAACCTATTGCTACAAAGTAATGCCTTTCGGTCTTAAGAACGCCGGCGCCACGTATCAGCGACTCGTCAACCGAATGTTTGCCGAGCAACTCGGAAAAACCATGGAGGTGTATATCGACGATATGTTGGTAAAATCTCTCGACGAACGCGATCACGTGATCCACCTAGAGGAATGCTTTGAGAGGTTGAACCAACACAACATGAAACTCAACCCATCAAAATACAGATTCGCCGTGGCGTCGGGAGAATTTCTCGGTTACCTCGTAACATTCCGCGGAATTGAAGCCAATCCGAAACAAATCAACGCACTGATAGAGATGGCCTCCCCGAGAACCAAGCGGGAAGTCCAGAGGCTGACCGGACGAGTCGCGGCCTTAAACCGATTCATCTCGCGATCCACGGATAAGTGTCTCCCCTTCTACGAAACCTTAAAGGGGAATAAAAAGTTCGAGTGGTCAGAGGATTGAGAGAAAGCTTTCCAACAGCTGAAGCAGTATCTGGCCACCCCTCCTATCCTCGCAAAACCCGTAGTCGGAGAACCCCTGTTCCTCTACATCGCAGTATCCGCATCAGCAGTCAGTGGCGTCCTGATTCGAGAAGAATTCGGAGAACAAAAGCCGATCTTCTACATTAGTAAAACATTACTAGATGCCGAAACTCGGTATCCGCTGATGGAAAAGTTGGCACTCGCTGTCATAACTTCGGCAAGAAAGCTTAGACCGTATTTCCAGTCTCATACCATCGTGGTGCTTACTACCTTTCCGTTACGGACAATTCTACACAGTCCAAGCCAGTCTGGTAGACTCGCGAAGTGGGCGATTGAACTAAGCGAGTACGATATCGAATATCGTCCAAAGACCTGCACGAAATCGCAGGTACTCGCGGACTTCTTAGTAGAATTACCCACGACGGATTTAACTAATGAAGACCCTGGATCAACATGGGATCTCCATGTCGATGGATCTTCGACCAAGCAAGGATCTGGAATCGGGATCCGGCTCACTTCGCCGACAGGAGAAATCCTCGAGCAATCGTTCCACTTGGATTTTCGTGCATCAAACAACGAAGCAGAATACGAGGCGCTAATCGCGGGCCTACGACTGGCCCAGGGGCTGAAAATTCGAAACATTCATGCTTACTGCGACTCTCAGTTAGTCGCAAACCAGTTTAGCGGAGAATACGAAGCAAGGGATGAAAGGATGAACGCATATCTGAAAGTTGTCCAAGACTTGGCCCACGATTTTCAGCAATTCGCGCTAACCAGGATTCCCCGCTCGGAAAACGTCCAGGCTGACGCTTTAGCCGCTCTTGCCTCGAGCTCGGATCCAGGGCTTAAAAGAATAATTCCCGTCGAATTCATAGAGCATCCAAGCATCGGACCGCCGGTAATCGCCAACCTGATCAGAACTCAGATCGAAGGCGCAGAAGAAAACGAAGATCAACCGGAAGATGACGCAGACCAAACAGACTATGGCTGCGACGTTCCCTGGTTAGAACCTATCAAAGCCTACATTATAGATGGTACCCTACCCGCGGAGAAATGGGCTGCCCGGAAAATAAAAATCCAGGCAGCACGATACGTAACCGTGGAAGGCGAAATTTACAAATGGCGATTCTCCGGACCTCTCATGACTTGCGCGGAAGGAGAGAAGGCGAGAAAAATCATGGAAGAGGTTCATTCTGGATCGTGCGGAAACCACTCCGGCGGAAGGTCTCTCGCAACAAAAATAAAACGCCACGGATTCTACTGGCCAACTATGATAAAAGATTGCGAGAAGTACGCTCGGAAATGCGAGAAGTGTCAGCGGCACGCCCCGACAATTCATCAGCCCGCCGAGATCCTCTCTTCCATCTCGTCTCCGTACCCTTTCATGCGATGGTCGATGGATATCGTCGGACCAATGCACAAATCAAAACAAAAACGTTTCCTGCTGGTCCTCACCGATTTCTTTTCAAAATGGGTGGAAGCAGAATCCTACGCAAGTATCAAAGACGTGCAAGTCGAGAACTTCATTTGGAAAAACATCATAACCAGACACGGTGTCCCGTACGAAATCATAACGGACAACGGGTCCCAGTTTATCTCCACTCGATTCGAAGCATTCTGCGAAAAATGGAAAATACGACTTAACAAGTCTGCCCCCAGATACCCGCAGTGCAACGGACAGGCGGAAACCATAAACAAGACCGTCCTAGACGGATTGAAAAAACGCTTGGAAGCCAAAAAGGGACGATGGGCAGAAGAACTCGAAGGGGTCCTTTGGTCTCATCGAACCACTCCGAGACGAGCAACGGGGGAAACTCCATTCGCTCTCGTTTACGGAGCAGAATGCATGATTCCGGCGGAAGTAGAATTCCCCGGCGTACGGGGGAGATTTCTTCCCGAACGCGAAAACCTGAACAATGCCATGCTGCTGGATAATCTTGACCTCATCAACGAGCGTCGCGACCAAGCCCTCATCCGAATTCAAAATTACCAGCAGGCCGCCGCAAAATACTACAATGCGAACGTACGGCATCGAAGATTCAAAGAGGGTGAACTGGTCTTGCGAAAAGTCTTCCAAAACACTGCTGAACGAAACGCAGGAAAACTGGGAGCAAACTGGGAAGGACCATACAAAATCATAAAAGTCGTCCGACCAGGTTCGTACCAAATCGCAAACATGCAAGATGAAAAAATCCCAAGAACTTGGAATGCTATGCATCTCAAGAAATACTACCACTAGAACGTAAACGTGGACAACAGAACTACGAGATGGCTTGATCCTCGAAAGAGGTACGTAGGCAACTCGCCAACCGGTGGGTTCAGCTATCCCCCCGATTTAAAAAGGGGGGAGTGGGGCGCGACCACCCGCACGCTCCCACAATTTTCGAAAAAACCGAACTTTCGAAAACTTTCCACAATCAATTCGCCTAACGGCCTTAACAATGGATCCATTATTCATCGAACAAACCATAAAACTGTCGCCCGGAAACATTCCGCGATTTCCAAAAAGCCCATAGTCCTCTATGGCATAAGAAAAACAAACTTCAAAGCACTGCGAGACGTCGCTTCGTGCCCGAACATCCGTTTTTCGATTAAAACTTTCGTACGCCTCCTAAACGGTATCATATCGTTGTTGCTGATCACAACAAACGAACTCTAACGTCCTAAACAGACAAGCCACCCAAGGGTAGGCTCTTTTACATCCGACAAGGATCCCATAGCGCGCTATACAAAAAATCCAAATTTGGTTCAGCACTTCGTAAAGGAAGTAGCTCGATTCGTGCCCATACAAATCATATAAGCCGATACCACTTCGCGGATTTTAAAACGGTACGAATCAGGTTAAAATCACGAACAGGCAAAACGAAAGCCGATTTGTCATCGCACAGCCTCAGTCTGAGAGTAAACCTAGGTCGTGCCCTAAACCCAGCCTTGCTGGTATCTTAACATCTCATAGGCAAAGTGTCAACGACGCGAGATCCCAAAACTTGTCTCTTCACTCAAATCTGTACGTTTCCACGAATTTTCGCGTAAATCGTAAACCGCAGGAAAAATCTCGCTTTGTACAAACTACGGATACGGTGATCGTCAGGGAGGCAGGAATGAGACGACAACTCACACCCTGCCCCTCTAACTTCGACAAACAGAAGTTCTAAAAACGCAAAATATTTTATAACGCGTACCGCGAATTCAATACAGCGCCCTAAAAAGGGCAGGGATTCAAAGCCACCAACGGCCAGTCCCGAAATCGTACATAACGGCCAACCAACGGCCGAAATATAATCAAAATAAAAATCCCCTCAGGGATTGAACAACCTAAGCGTCCTCCGGGACACCGCCTTCATCCTCCGATTCACCCAAGGCAGGAACAGCTTCGCCATCACCCTCGCCGACTTCCTCACCACCCTTGTCCGCAACAATTTCAGCATCCTGGACCTCTGGAATTTCCGAGCCTGGGATAAGGGCACCCGAGGATGACGGGCCGGCAAGCTCCACCGCAGTGCAAGTTCCCGCCTCCTCAAAGCGCTGAATCCGCCTCTTCAGACGTCGAACTTCCGAAGACTTGCTCTTCTTCTCCTCCTTCGCTTTGAGCAGCGAGCTCACAGTCTTTCCCAGATCACGCTCGAGATCGCTGATCCTAGCTTCGAGCGTCGACGTCTGGGCAGCATGAGTGCTCTCAATCGATTGAAGCACAGCCTCGGTACGCTTCAGAGTTTCCCGCGACGAATCCAGCTCCTTGGACAAACGTGTAACCTCCAATCCACAATCTCCAAGCATCCCGTCGATCAACGACACAAACTGATCACATGAAAAAATGTGAGAATCGAAGGGATAACAAAGGAAAGAAGGTTCTCACGAAATACCTTGGAGCGATGCTGCGATAGTCTCGCCGAAACCTCGCCTTCCTCACTCCTAGTACACCTTTTCCTCTTCGCTGACCCGACAGCCCCAGCTCTTGAACGTCCCCTCGATGGCGGAACAGCGCTGGACGCGGGAAGTCCCAAAACGATCTCTCTCTTCTTTTCTGGAGGAGGAGGCATGACTTCAACCGCATCCTCCGAAACCACTATCGGCACGAAAGGGGAATCCTCCGGACGAGCCTGGACATCGGGTACTTGCTCCGAAACGACAATTTCTCCAGCAGGCAAAGGGACATCGGGTCCAGAGGCTGGGAGTGTGGAGATCGAGATTGGGGTAACGTCGGGTCCAAGAACCAAAGCCGCGGAATCCGGGGTTAAAGTGACATCGGAACCGAGAGTCGGAACCACAGAAGTAGCACTGGGACCTGCCACGCTAGACTCCATCTCAGCACGGCGTCGCTCCATCTTGTCCTGAAAAGAACTGAACCCCTCGACGAATGTCTGCGTAAGAGCAGGAGAATCTTGCGCCAACGAGGCTTGGTTAGCTTCACTCATTTCGACATCAGAATCCTTCTTGTCATTTGGAGAGAAAGCCATGTTTTCTAAAGAATTTTGAGGAAAGGAAAGTGAATGAAAAATGAGAGGAAGATGGAGTGCTACTTATAAGAAATCAAAGGTGGTAGAGTTTTTCGGAATAAAATATTCATAGCCAAAAATTTCGATTTTCAAATCCTTTGCACACAAAATCGCTCCCGCGTCTTGCATGCTGGGGGGCTAACTGTTGGGGTCAAAAACGGTTATCTCGAAATCAACGGCTAAGTCTATTTGTCATACGAAAAACCTTCCGACAAACGAACACGAACACCCGAAGACCGAAGGAACCGAGCAGCCGATCCAGGCCTTGGCCGTAGCCGCCGGGCGGCTAGCCCCGTGCTGGCCGTGGCCGCCGGCGGCTAGCGCCC
This sequence comes from Raphanus raphanistrum subsp. raphanistrum, assembly GCA_019706035.1. Classification (NCBI taxonomy): domain Eukaryota; kingdom Viridiplantae; phylum Streptophyta; class Magnoliopsida; order Brassicales; family Brassicaceae; genus Raphanus; species Raphanus raphanistrum. The sequence continues at coordinate 22,505,731 of CM033988.1, read as the reverse complement.
GTGCTGGCCGTGGCCGCCGGGCGGCTAGCCCCGTGCTGGCCGTGGCCGCCGGCGGCTAGCGCCCGTGCTGGCCGTGGCCGCCGGGCGGCTAGCCCCGTGCCGGCCGTGGCCGCCGGCGGCTAGCGCCCGTGCTGGCCGTGGCCGCCGGGCGGCTAGCCCCGTGCCGGCCGTGGCCGCCGGCGGCTAGCGCCTGTGCTGGCCGTGGCCGCCGGGCGGCTAGCCCCGTGCTGGCCGTGGCCGCCGGCGGCTAGCGCCCGTGCCGGCCGTGGCCGCCGGGCGGCTAGTCCCGTGCTGGCCGTGGCCGCCGACGGCTAGCGCCCGTGCTGGTCGTGGCCGCCGGGCGGCTAGTCCCGTGCTGGCTCGGGTCTTCGGTCGATGATCTTCGGTACACGAGTCCTAGTTCCCGGCAATCAGAAATCTGTACTTCGAATCTTTCCTAAGTCTTCGCGAAACCATCGGAAACATTTCGGAAAACTCGTAAGACATCGACGGGAAGGAAGATCTTAGATTCTTCGTACGAAATAGCGATGGTCATCTTAAAACGCCATTCATCTCAACTCTACGAATGAACGAGGAACTTCTAAAGAGATCGTAGAAAACAACGGAAGTCCTAAAGACGGTCCGAAAGGGACCAAACGCGATCGAACAGTCAGTCTACGATTATCTGAGATGGATATGACGATTTACGCTTATCTTTACATAACAAGATAAATGTTGAATCGTCGGATGGATAAATGTCAAGTTTCCTAAAAAACGCGGAGGCCGACGAAAATGGAAAGAAGCCCGCCCTGCGGCCCAGAAGAAGAATAGACCGTCATAAAAAGGAGTATATAAAGGAGCTTGGGGAGAGGAAGGAAGGCAGAGCAAAAAAATCCTAGAGAGAGAGCAAATCCGAAACTTAGGGACTTAGAGAATTCCTGCTAGCTTAGGACTTAGGAGGTTAGACTAGCGGAGCAAAGCTTAGAACGCTTTGTCTCCTTTATTTCCGTCGCTTTTTGCTTCAGCGTTTCTCTATTTCCCTTTTTTCGGAAGAGTATTGTACCATCTATTTAATAAAACGCCTTAGTGCAATCTTTCCGCTACGTTGCTTTGTTTTATCATTTTCGTTTGGTTATCGCAGAGAATCCGAGCCTTCAGGGAAAGCTAGGTTTACTTAGTTTTCCTTCGATTTACTTACTTAAAATCGACAGTGCGAATTTCGGTTCCCACAAGGTCTCAAGGAGGAACTGTCGTTCTTCTCAACGGGAAACAGGCATCGCTCAAATGGATAATTCAAGATAATCTAAGATCCTAGTGATCTATGTTCTAGTTAGCTACTCTAAAACAAGCATAGGGTACAATCCATTTGATGAGTATCACAACTTAGCAATTATAGCTTGGGGCTAATCCCACAAACCTATTTAAACCCTAGATCTAACAAGTAGACTACTCAGACATAGCTAAACAATTCATAACAATAGATAGATGAAAGAATTGCATAGATAGAATAAAGTAGAAATACAAAAGGAGATGAGAAATCTCTCCAATCTCTCTCAAACAAATAAAACTCTAGTCTCTCTCTCACACTCTCTGCTTTGGTTGTGAAAAGCTTCAAGCTTCAAAGGGTTTCAAAACTTGCCGTCAAAAAGACTTTGCAGGAGTATTTAAGCATTTCCATTAGGTTAAAAACTCGTCAGGGGCAATCTCATAATTTGGTGAAGTCTTGGTGAAGTAGTCGGCTAAACCATTTCGTCCTCGATATCGATCGACAACACTGAATGTGTATCGATCGATTATAATCTTCTAGTACACGGATCTTCTCAGCAACATCGATCGACGACTCAGGATGAGTATCGATCGATTGTAATCGCAATGTTGACTTCCGACTTAGTCTTGAATGGTCAACTCGGGTGTATCATCTCTTGTACTCCAAAATGCTCCAAAAACATCACTTTCTCACGAAATGCTCCTGAACCTGAAAACATACCTAACATGCTAGAAAATGGATTAAATATATAATAAAATACTAGTATACCATGGTTAAAAATGGGTAAAATCCATGGTATATCAAGGAGGCAACTGCTTGCCACTCCTAAGGGTACCAGCCTTCATTGTTTCCTTGGAGTTTTGCTCAGGTTTTCTAGTTAGAGAACCCTGCTGGCGATTTTAATGAGTAGTCAAGGAGGCAAACTGGTTCTCCAAGGCTCTGAACTTGTTGTTGAGCTCATTGTAGCTACCATCAATCTTGTTGTGGAGATTCTTCAACTCATATCCAACATGATTTTCACTTCTAGTTTGAGACTCCAAGATTTGTTTTAGTAGAGTATCTGTGCTGTTGGCCTGAGAAGTAGAACTAGAAGGATGAGCCTGATGTTGAGAAGATTGGTTTCATTTGTTGGGAAAACCAGGAGGAGGATTCTGCTGAGGCTGAGAGTTGCCTTGCTGGTTGTTCCTAGGCTGGTAACCATTCTGCTGGTTGTTTGGATAAGATCGCTGTTGGTAATTGTTGTACTGAAAATTGGGCTCCTTCTTGCAGTATCCAATCTGGATCTGTACTTAGGAAGAGCACCCTGTAGAATGTGCTCAACAAGCTCTCTTTGGAGAAACCATGGTGTGGACACTGAGCTTGGTAGCCTTTGAATCTCTCCCAAGCATCACTGAAGCCTTCCAAGTTCTTCTGGTGGAAACTGGATATCTCGTTTCTGAGCTTAGCAGTTCTTGAAGTATTGAAGAACTTCTCCAAGAATGCTCTCTTGCAGTCATCCCAGGTGGTGATGGAGTCGCTAGGTAGGGACTTCTCCCACTAATGTTCCTTATCTCCCAAAGAGAAAGGGAATAGCTTGAGTTTGAAGGGTTCCTCGGACACACCATTGGTCTTTGACAAACCACAGTAGCTGTCAAACTTGTCCAAGTGATCAAATGGCTCTTCTACAGCCAAGCCATGATAGTTGTTATTCTTGATCACGTTAAGGAGTCCTGGTTTGACCTCAAAGTTGTTAGCCTCCACAGCTGGGGCTCTGATGCCAAGCCTATGACCATTGATGTTAGGACGGTCATAGGTAACAATCGGTCGAGCAGGTCGTTGAGGGTGCTGAGGGTTAGCCCCTTGACCGTTTGCAGGCGGTGGATCCATGTCAATATCCTGCTGAGCTCTTCTCTGTCTGGATATACCCCTTTCAAGTGCTCTGATGTCAGGTACAATTGGAACTAGGTTTGATGTGCCTTTGCTCCTCAAGTTCATACACCTGAAATTGAAAGAGGGATGAAGATGTAGAATCAGTAACAAGAAAAAGAAAAATGACTTAGTCTCAAGCAAGTGACTAAATCTCAATGTTTAAATCTACTCATAATTTGGCAACGGCACCAATTTGATGTTATGACGGTCATAGGTACCAATCGGTCGAGCAGGTCGCTGAGAGTGCTGAGGGTTACAATGGCTTACAAAATACTTAAACTTAGGTTTTAAGAAAAGTAAAATGTAGAGGGGCAAAATGGTTAAATGCCACTCAGCAGACCCGCATCAGCCTGGATGACGCGCCACAAGGCCTCTGGAGCACGCAGACCGCTGGGACACTTAGGCTGTGGGAGATTCAGTTCTGTGGCTCGGGCAGGGAGATAGCGGGACCAGGCCGAGTGAGCTTGCGTATTTTCTTCCTCATAAATCATCCTCTTTTTGCTCCAAAATCATCTCTACTGTCACCAACTAGCATCTCCAATACCTGATAAGGACAAATGCAATGCAAATGCATCCTATATGCATACTATATGGATTCTAATGATCAAAAAGAAGATAAAACAAAGATCAAAATGATGCAAATACACAAGATATCAATATTGCCATATGTCTGAACAGGCTAATCTGGAATCATCTGAATAGAAAGTGGGATATTTTTTTCCTCATGGCTCCTATGAGATTTATTCAACTTCCTGGTCATTCTACACTGATTAATGGTTTCAAATCAAGCTTCTTACATCTTGGTTCATCATGGTTTGATATGAACCACGAAGATATTGCCATATGTCCGAACAGGCTAATATGTAATCATCTGAATAGAAAGTGGGATAGCTTCTTCCTCATAACTCCTATGAGATTTATTGAACTTCCTGGTCATTATAAACTGACTAATAGTTTCAAATCAAGCTTCTTACATCTTGTTTCATCATGGTTTGATATGAATCTCGAAGATATTGCAATATGTCCGAACAAGCTAATATGGAATCATCTGATAAGAAAGTGGGATAGCTTTTTCCTCATAACTCATATGAGATTTATTCAACTTCCTGGTCATTCTACACTGATTAATGGTTTCAAATCAAGCTTCTTACATCTTGGTTCATCCTGGTTTAATATGTATGAAGCATGAAGATATTCTCATATGTCCGAGCAGGCTAATCTGGAATCATCTGAATAGAAAGTGGGATAGCTTCTTCCTCATAACTTCTATAAGATTTATTCAAATTCCTGGTCATTCTACACTGATTAATGGTTTCAAATCAATATTCTCACATCTTGGTTCATCCTGGTTTGATATGAATCATGAAGATATTGTCATAAGTCTGAACAGGTTAATCTGGAATCATCTGAATATAATGTGGGATAGCTTCTTCCTCATAGCTCCTATGAGATTTATTAAACTTCCTGGTCATTCTACACTGATTAATGGTTTGAAATCAAGCTTCTTACATCTTGTTTCATCATGGTTTGATATGAATCACGAAGATATTGCCATATGTCCGAACAGGCTAATATGGAATCATCTGAATAGAAAGTGGGATAGCTTCTTCCTCATAACTCCTATGAGATTTATTCAACTTCCTGGTCATTCTAAACTGATCAATAGTTTCAAATAAAGCTTCTTACATTTTGGTTCATCCTTTTTTGATACGAATCATGGAGATATTACCATATGTCCGAACATGCTAACCAGGAATCATTTGAATAGAAAATGGGATAGCTTCTTCCTCATAACACCTATGAGATTAATTCAACTTCCTGGTCATTCTATGCTGATTAATGGTTTCAGATCAAGCTTACTACATCTTGGTTCATCGTGTTTTGATAAGAATCATGAAAATATTGCCATATGTCCGAATAGGCTAAACTGGAATCATCTGAATAGTAAGTGGGATAGCTTCTTCCTCATAACTCCTATGAGATTTATTGAACTTCCTGGTCATTATAAACTGACTAATTGTTTCAAATCAAGCTTCTTACATCTTGGTTAATTCTGGTTTGATAAGAATCATGAATATATTGTCTTATGTCCGAACATGTTAATATGGAATTATCTGAATAGAAAGTGGGATAGCTTCTTCCTCATAACTCCTATGAGATTTATTTAACTTACATGTGATTCTATACTGATTAATGGTTTCAAATCAAGCTTCTTACATCTTGGTTCGTTCTAATTTGATAAGAATCATGAAGATATTGCCATAGGTCCGAACAGCCTAATCTGGAATCATCTGAATAGAAAGTAGGATAGATTCTTCCTCATAACTTCTATGAGATTTATTCAACTTCCTGGTAATTCTACACTGAATGGATTCAAATCAAGCATCTTACATCTTGGTTCATCCTGGTTTGATAAGAATCATGAAGATATTGTCATATGTCTGAACAGGCTAATCTGGAATCATCTGAATATAAAGTGGGATAGCTTCTTCCTCATAGCTCCTATGAGATTTATTAAATTCCTGGTCATTCTACATTGATTAATGGTTTCAAATCATGGTTCCAACATCTTGGTTCATCCTGGTTTGATAAGAATCATGAAAATATTGCCTAATGTCCGAACAGGCTAATAGGGAATCATCTGAATAGAAAGTGGGGTAGCTTCTTTCTCATAACTCCTATGAGATTTATTCAACTTCCTGGTCATTCTAAACTGATCAATAGTTTCAAATAAAGCTTCTTACATTTTGGTTCATCCTTGTTTGATATGAATCATGGAGATATTACCATATGTCCGAACAGGCTAACCTGGAATCATTTGAATAGAAAATGGGATAGCTTCTTCCTCATAACTCCTATGAGATTTATTCAACTTCCTGGTCATTCTATACTGATTAATGGTTTCAGATCAAGCTTAATACATCTTGGTTCATCGTGTTTTTATAAGAAATATGAAGATATTGCCATATGTCCGAATAGGCTAAACTGGAATAATCTGAATAGAAAGTGGGATAGCTTCTTCCTCATAACTCCTATGAGATTTATTGAACTTCCTGGTCATTATAAACTGACTAATAGTTTCAAATCAAGCTTCTTACATCTTGGTTAATCCTGGTTTGATAAGAATCATGAAGATATTGTCTTATGTCCGAACATGCTAATATGGAATCATCTCAATAGAAAGTGGGATAGCTTCTTCCTCATAACTCCTATGAGATTTATTTAACTTACATGTGATTCTATACTGATTAATGGTTTCAAATCAAGCTTCTTACATCTTGGTTCCTTCTGGTTTGATAAGAATCATGAAGATATTGCCATAGGTCCGAACAGCCTAATCTGGAATCATCTGAATAGAAAGTGGGAAAGATTCTTCCTCATAACTCCTATGAGATTTATTCAACTTCCTGGTAATTCTACACTGAATGGATTCAAATCAAGCTTCTTACATCTTGGTTCATCCTGGTTTGATTAGAATCATGAAGATATTGCCATATGTCCGAACACTAGTCTGGAATCATCTGAATAAAAATATGAATAGCTTTTTACTCATAACTCCTAAGAGAATTATTCAACTTCCTGGTCATTCTAAACTGATTAATGGTTTCAAATCATGCTTTCAACATCTTGGTTCATCCTGGTTTGATAAGAATCATGAAAATATTGCCTAATGTCCGATCAGGCTAATTTGGAATCATCTAAATAGAAAGTGGGATAGCTTCTTCCTCATAACTCATATGAGATTTATTCAACTTTCTGGTCATTCTACACTGATTAATGGTTTCAAATCAAGCTTCTTACATCTTGGTTCATCATGGTTTGATATGAACCACTAAGATATTGCCATATGTTCGAACAGGCTAATATGGAATAATCTGAATAGAAAGTGGGATAGATTTTTCCTCATAACTCCTATGAGATTTACTCAAATTCCTGGTCATTCTACACTGATTAATGGTTTCAAATGAAGCTTCTTACATCTTGTTTCATCATGGTTTGATATGAATCTCGAAGATATTGCAATATGTTCGAACAAGCTAATATGGAATCATCTGAACAGAAAGTGGGATAGCTTTTTCCTCATAACCCATATGAGATTTATTCAACTTCCTGGTCATTCTACACTGATTAATGGTTTCAAATCAAGCTTCTTACATCTTGGTTCATCATGGTTTGATATGAACCACGAAGATATTGCCATATGTCCGAACAGGCTAATATGGAATCATCTGAATAGAAAGTGGGATAGCTTTTTCCTCATAACTCCTATGAGATTTACTCAAATTCCTGGTCATTCTACACTGATTAATGGTTTCAAATGAAGCTTCTTACATCTTGTTTCATCATGGTTTGATATGAATCTCGAAGATATTGCAATATGTCCGAACAAGCTAATATGGAATCATCTGAACAGAAAGTGGATTGCTTTTTCCTCATAACTCATATGAGATTTATTCAACTTCCTGGTCATTCTACACTGATTAATGGTTTCAAATCAAGCTTCTTATGTCTTGGTTCATCCTGGTTTAATATGTATGAAGCATGAAGATATTCTCATATGTCCGAGTAGGCTAATCTGGAATCATCTGAATAGAAAGTGGGATAGCTTCTTCCTCATAACTTCTATAAGATTTATTCAAATTCCTGGTCATTCTACACTGATTAATGGTTTCAAATCAATATTCTCACATCTTGGTTCATCCTGGTTTGATATGAATCATGAAGATATTGTCATAAGTCTGAACAGGCTAATCTGGAATCATCTGAATATAATGTGGGATAGCTTCTTCCTCATAGCTCCTATGAGATTTATTAAACTTCCTGGTCATTCTACACTGATTAATGGTTTCAAATCAAGCTTCTTACATCTTGTTTCATCATGGTTTGATATGAATCACGAAGATATTGCCATATGTCCGAACAGGCTAATATGGAATCATCTGAATAGAAATTGGGATAGCTTCTTCCTCATAACTCCTATGAGATTTATTCAACTTCCTGGTCATTCTAAACTGATCAATAGTTTCAAATAAAGCTTCTTACATTTTGGTTCATCCTTTTTTGATACGAATCATGGAGATATTACCATATGTCCGAACATGCTAACCAGGAATCATTTGAATAGAAAATGGAATAGCTTCTTCCTCATAACACCTATGAGATTAATTCAACTTCCTGGTCATTCTATACTGATTAATGGCTTCAGATCAAGCTTACTACATCTTGGTTCATCGTGTTTTGATAAGAATCATGAAGATATTGCCATATGTCCGAATAGGTAAACTGGAATCATCTGAATAGGAAGTGGGATAGCATCTTCCTCATAACTCCTATAAGATTTATTGAACTTCCTGGTCATTATAAACTGACTAATGGTTTCAAATCAAGCTTCTTACATCTTGGTTAATTCTGGTTTGATAAGAATCATGAAGATATTGTCTTATGTCCGAACATGTTAATCTGGAATTATCTGAATAGAAAGTGGGATAGCTTCTTCCTCATAACTCCTATGAGATTTATTTAACTTACATGTGATTCTATACTGATTAATGGTTTCAAATCAAGCTTCTTACATCTTGGTTCGTTCTAATTTGATAAGAATCATGAAGATATTGTCATAGGTCCGAACAGCCTAATCTGGAATCATCTGAATAGAAAGTAGGATAGATTCTTCCTCATAACTCCTATGAGATTTATTCAACTTCCTGGTAATTCTACACTGAATGGATTCAAATCAAGCATCTTACATCTTGGTTCATCCTAGTTTGATAAAAATCATGAAGATATTGTCATATGTCTGAACAGGCTAATCTGGAATCATCTGAATATAAAGTGGGATAGCTTCTTCCTCATAGCTCCTATGAGATTTATTAAACTTCCTGGTCATTCTACACTGATTAATGGTTTCAAATCATGGTTTCAACATCTTGGTTCATCCTGGTTTGATAAGAATCATGAAAATATTGCCTAATGTCCGAACAGGCTAGTATGGAATCATCTGAATAGAAAGTGGGATATTACATTTTGGTTCATCCTTGTTTGATATGAATCATGGAGATATTACCAGATGTCCGAACAGGCTAACCTAGAATCATTTGAATAGAAAATGGGATAGCTTCTTCCTCATAACTCCTATGAGATTTATTCAACTTCCTGGTCGTTCTATACTGATTAATGGTTTCATATCAAGCTTAATACATCTTGGTTCATCGTGTTTTTATAAGAAATATGAAGATATTGCCATATGTCCGAATAGGCTAAACTGGAATAATCTGAATAGAAAGTGGGATAGCTTCTTCCTCATAACTCCTATGAGATTTATTGAACTTCCTGGTCATTATAAACTGACTAATAGTTTCAAATCAAGCTTCTTACATCTTGGTTAATCCTGGTTTGATAAGAATCATGAAGATATTGTCTTATGTCCGAACATGCTAATATGGAATCATCTCAATAGAAAGTGGGATAGTTTGTTCCTCATAACTCCTATGAGATTTATTTAACTTACATGTGATTCTATACTGATTAATGGTTTCAAATCAAGCTTTTTACATCTTGGTTCCTTCTGGTTTGATAAGAATCATGAAGATATTGCCATAGGTCCGAACAGCCTAATCTGGAATCATCTGAATAGAAAGTGGGATAGATTCTTCCTCATAACTCCTATGAGATTTATTCAACTTCCTGGTAATTCTACACTGAATGGATTCAAATCAAGCTTCTTACATCTTGGATCATCCTGGTTTGATTAGAATCATGAAGATATTGCCATATGTCCGAACACTAGTCTGGAATCATCTGAATAAAAATATGAATAGCTTTTTACTCATAACTCCTAAGAGAATTATTCAACTTCCTGGTCATTCTAAACTGATTAATGGTTTCAAATCATGCTTTCAACATCTTGGTTCATCCTGGTTTGATAAGAATCATGAAAATATTGCCTAATGTCCGATCATGCTAATTTGGAATCATCTGAATAGAAAGTGGGATAGCTTCTTCCTCATAACTCATATGAGATTTATTCAACTTCCTGGACATTCTACACTGATTAATGGTTTCAAATCAAGCTTCTTACATCTTGGTTCATCATGGTTTGATATGAACCACGAAGATATTGCCATATGTTCGAACAGGCTAATATGGAATCATCTGAATAGAAAGTGGGATAGATTTTTCCTCATAACTCCTATGAGATTTACTCAAATTCCTGGTCATTCTACACTGATTAATGGTTTCAAATGAAGCTTCTTACATCTTGTTTCATCATGGTTTGATATGAATCTCGAAGATATTACAATATGTCCGAACAAGCTAATATGGAATCATCTGAACAGAAAGTGGGATAGCTTTTTCCTCATAACCCATATGAGATTTATTCAACTTCCTGGTCATTCTACGCTGATTAATGGTTTCAAATCAAGGTTCTTACATCTTGGTTCATCCTGGTTTAATATGTATGAAGCATGAAGATATTCCTATATGTCCGAGCAGGGTAATCTTGAATCATCTGAATATAATGTGGGATAGCTTCTTCCTCATAACTCCTATGACATTTAATCAACTTCCTGGTCATTCTACACTGATTAATGGTTTAAAGTCAAGCTTCTTAAATGTTTTCTTTCATCCTGGTTTGATATGAATCATGAATATATTACCATATGTCCGAATAGGCCAATCTGGAATCATCTGAATAGAAAGTGAGATAGCTTCTTCCTCATAACTCCTATGAGATTTATTCAACTTCCTGGTAATTCTACACTGAATGGATTCAAATCAAGCATCTTACATCTTGGTTCATCCTGGTTTGATAAGAATCATGAAGATATTGTCATATGTCTGAACAGGCTAATCTGGAATCATCTGAATATAAAGTGGGATAGCTTCTTCCTCATAGCTCCTATGAGATTTATTAAACTTCCTGGTCATTCTACACTGATTAATGGTTTCAAATCATGCTTTCAACATCTTGGTTCATCCTGGTTTGATAAGAATCATGAAAATATTGCCTAATGTCCGAACAGGCTAATATGGAATCATCTGAATAGAAAGTGGGATAGCTTCTTCCTCATAACACCTATGAGATTTATTCAACTTCCTCGTCATTCTAAACTGATCAATAGTTTCAAATAAAGCTTCTTACATTTTGGTTCATCCTTGTTTGATATGAATCATGGAGATATTACCATATGTCCGAACAGGCTAACGTGGAATCATTTGAATAGAAAATGGGATAGCTTCTTCCTCATAACTCCTATGAGATTTATTCAACTTCCTGGTCATTCTATACTGATTAATGGTTTCAGATCAAGCTTAATACATCTTGGTTCATCGTGTTTTTATAAGAATCATGAAGATATTGCCATATGTCCGAATAGGCTAAACTGGAATAATCTGAATAGAAAGTGGGATAGCTTCTTCCTCATAAATCCTATGAGATTTATTGAACTTCCTGGTCATTATAAACTGAATAATAGTTTCAAATCAAGCTTCTTACATCTTGGTTAATCCTGGGTTGATAAGAATCATGAAGATATTGTCTTATGTCCGAACATGCTAATCTGGAATCATCTCAATAGAAAGTGGGATAGCTTCTTCCTCATAACTCCTATGAGATTTATTTAACTTACATGTGATTCTATTCTGATTAATGGTTTCAAATCAAGCTTCTTACATCTTGGTTCCTTCTGGTTTGATAAGAATCATGAAGATATTGCCATAGGTCCGAACAGCCTAATCTGGAATCATCTGAATAGAAAGTGGGATAGATTCTTCCTTATAACTCCTATGAGATTTATTCAACTTCCTGGTAATTCTACACTGAATGGATTCAAATCAAGCTTCTTACATCTTGGTTCATCCTGGTGTGATAAGAATCATGAAGATATTGCCATATGTCTGAACACTAGTCTGGAATCATCTGAATAAATATTTGAATAGCTTTTTACTCATAACTCCTAAGAGAATTATTCAACTTCCTGGTCATTCTAAACTGATTAATGGTTTCAAATGATGCTTTCAACATCTTGGTTCATCCTGGTTTGATAAGAATCATGAAAATATTGCCTAATGTCCGATCAGGCTAATTTGGAATCATCTGAATAGAAAGTGGGATAGCTTCTTCCTCATAACCCATATGAGATTTATTCAACTTCCTGGTCATTCTACACTGATTAATGGTTTCAAATCAAGCTTCTTACATCTTGGTTCATCATGGGTTGATATGAACGACGAAGATATTGCCATATGTCCGAACATGCTAATATGGAATCATCTGAATAGAAAGTGGGATAGCTTTTTCCTCATAACTCCTATGAGATTTACTCAAATTCCTGGTCATTCTACACTGATTAATGGTTTCAAATGAAGCTTCTTACATCTTGTTTCAACATGGTTTGATATGAATCTCGAAGATATTGCAATATGTCCGAACAAGCTAATATGGAATCATCTGAACAGAAAGTGGGATAGCTTTTTCCTCATAACTCATATGAGATTTATTCAACTTCCTGGTCATTCTACACTGATTAATGGTTTCAAATCAAGCTTCTTACATCTTGGTTCATCCTGGTTTAATATGTATGAAGCATGAAGATATTCCCATATGTCCGAGCAGGGTAATCTTGAATCATCTGAATATAATGTGGGATAGCTTCTTCCTCATAACTCCTATGAGATTTAATCAACTTCCTGGTCATTCTACACTGATTAATGGTTTAAAGTCAAGCTTCTTAAATATTTTCTTTCATCCTGGTTTGATATGAATCATGAATATATTACCATATGTCCGAATAGGCCAATCTGGAATCATCTGAATAGAAAGTGGGATAGCTTTTTCCTCATAACTCCTATGAGATTTATTCAACTTTCTGGTCATTCTACACTGATTAATGTATTCAAATCAAGCTTCTTACATCTTGGTTCATCCTGGTTTGATATGAATCATGAAGATATTGCCAAAAGTCTGAACAGGCTAATCTGGAATCATCTGAATAGGAAGTGGGATAGCTTCTTCCTCATAACTCCTATGAGATTTATTGAACTTCCTGGTCATTATAAACTGACTAATGGTTTCAAATCAAGCTTCTTACATCTTGGTTCATCCTGGTTTAATATGAATCATGAAAATATTGTCATATGCCCGAACAAGCTAATCTGGAATCATCTGAATAGAAAGTGGGATAGCTTCTTCCTCATAACTTTTATAAGATTTATTCAAATTCCTGGTCATTCTACACTGATTAATGGTTTCAAATCAATATTCTTACATCTTGGTTCATCCTGGTTTGATATGAATCATGAAGATATTGCCAAAAGTCTGAACAGGCTAATCTGGAATCATCTGAATATAATGTGGGATAGCTTCTTCCTCATAGCTCCTATGAGATTTATTAAACTTCCTGGTCATTCTACACTGATTAATGGTTTCAAATCAAGCTTCTTACATCTTGTTTCATCATGGTTTGATATGAATCACGAAGATATTGCCATATGTCCGAACATGCTAATATGGAATCATCTGAATAGAAAGTGGTATAGCTTCTTCCTCATAACTCCTATGAGATTTATTCAACTTCCTGGTCATTCTAAACTGATCAATAGTTTCAAATAAAGCTTCTTACATTTTGGTTCATCTTTTTTTGATAAGAATCATGGAGATATTACCATATGTCCGAACATGCTAACCTGGAATCATTTGAATAGAAAATGGGATAGTTTCTTCCACATAACACCTATGAGATTAATTCAACTTCTTGGTCATTCTATACTAATTAATGGTTTCAGATCAAGCTTACTACATCTTGGTTCATCGTGCTTTGATAAGAATCATGAAGATATTGTCATATGTCCGAATAGGCTAAACTAGAATCATCTGAATAGGAAGTGGGATAGCTTCTTCCTCATAACTCCTATGAGATTTATTGAACTTCCTGGTCATTATAAACTGACTAATGGTTTCAAATCAAGCTTCTTACATCTTGGTTAATTCTGGTTTGATAAGAATAATGAAGATATTGTCTTATGTCCGAACATGCTAATCTGGAATTATCTGAATAGAAAGTGGGATAGCTTCTTCCTCATAACTCCTATGAGATTTATTTAACTTACATGTGATAGTATACTGATTAATGGTTTCAAATCAAGTTTCTTACATCTTGGTTCCTTCTAATTTGATAAGAATCATGAAGATATTGCCATAGGTCCGAACAGCCTAATCTGGAATCATCTGAATAGAAAGTAGGATAGATTCTTCCTCATAACTCCTATGAGATTTATTCAACTTCCTGGTAATTCTACACTGAATGGATTCGAATCAAGCATCTTACATCTTGGTTCATCTTGGTTTGATAAGAATCATGAAGATATTGTCATATGTCTGAACAGGCTAATCTGAAATCATCTGTATATAAAGTGGGATAGCTTCTTCCACATAGCTCCTATGAGATTTATTAAACTTCATGGTCATTCTACACTGATTAATGGTTTCCAATCATGCTTTCAACATCTTAGTTTATCCTGGTTTGATAAGAATCATGAAAATATTGCCTAATGTCCGAAAAGGCTAATATGGAATCATCTGAATAGAAAAGTGGGATAGCTTCTTCCTCATAACTCCTATGAGATTTATTCAACTTCCTGGTCATTCTAAACTGATCAATAGTTTCAAATAAAGCTTCTTACATTTTGGTTCATCCTTGTTTGATATGAATCATGGAGATATTACCATATGTCCGAACATGCTAACCTGGAATCATTTGAATAGAAAATGGGATTGCTTCTTCCTCATAACTCCTATGAGATTTATTCAACTTCCTGGTCATTCTATACTGATTAATTGTTTGAGATCAAGCTTAATACATCTTGGTTCATCGTGTTTTAATAAGAATCATGAAGATATTGCCATATGTCCGATTAGGTTAAATTGGAATAATCTAACACTATACTAAAAGGAGCTCAGGAAGCCTTCTCGAGCTGTCCACGTAGGACTTTTAATTTGGCCAGTTATAATGCTGCTTTGCTCCACGTCATTCAGTTTAACTCTGCATTAGGCTTCTGTGTGTTTCAAACAGCATATTGGGCTTTGGTTATTTTTTTTTGTCATAAGGATGAATTCCACCGACATTTATCCTGTCTTCGCCAGCGTTCTCTCGCTTCGACATAGTAACCCTAATCCGATGGGTGTACCTTTCGACTTCCACCTCTCCCGTTTCTCATTTCTCCAGATCCGTTTAGACGAGTAATCACCAGTAACATCTCTAATCAATCCTTGCCAAACTCATTTAATGGATTCCTTTCAACTTCTTCTCTGTTTTTCTATTTATAGGCCTCTTTTCATTTCTTATTTCTCCACCGAAATTGCTAAGCTACTCTTTGACACTCATCCTGATAGATCCCACCGGAAACTCTTCACTCTCCAGCGTCCGCAAGAACGGCAATAAGACCGTCGCCGCCTCTGCAAATCCGAAACCAAACTGGAAGTCCATTGTTTCCTCCGCCGCTGTAGAGAAACCTAAGGAGAAGACTGCTTTGTTGTCCACCAATTCGATGAAACCAAACGCCGCTACCGCTCTCTCCTCCGCGCATGGTGAACAAGTTATGTTCTTCTGGGATGTTTCACTCGGCCCACACGAAGCCGTGATGAGGTTTCACTTTAACTTCCCTCTCTATTTCTCTCTCGATACGTATTTTTTTATTTTATATTTGTGTTGATTATATTAATTTTCCGATGACTCTATATATGTCTGCTTAAATTTTCGAAGTGATCTGGGTTATTGTTTGATTTATATTAATCAATGATTTCAATTTTTTAAGGGAACTGTTATTCAAGGATTTGTTAGCTTATTTAGCCAATGTCTTATTTTTGAAGTTGTCTCCTGTAGGATTTACTGTTGTGGTTGCTTTGGTATATGTTAATCACATATAATAGGTTCTACTGGAGGTGATTTAAAGGTGTTTTTACATATAATTAATAGCTGATCTGAGAATTACTTGAGTGTTTATCCTGGCAATGCTGTATTTATTTATTCTAATCACATCCAAAATAACCTATGGGAAGATATTTGTTCATTAACACTTTCGTTCTTGCTACTGCACAAGAGTTTGCTTAAACATGTATTTGTAACTTTGTGAGGATACCACATCTTGGGTATTTAGATTAGAGGTTGAGAAAACATAGAGCTTTGCGTCAACAATTTGGATTAGTTAGACCAGATTGGAGACCACAAATAGGCTTCCCTCAAAGTATGTCTCCATACTCTCCGTAAGTGTGTGATTAAGAGCCATTATTCTTGCTTCTCTTTGCTTAATAAATAACCATCTCATTTTTTTTGCATATATCCAAAGGAATCTGAAAAATTATGTGCAAAGCATAAAAGATAATGGAACAAGGCTAGATGACACTTTTATTGTTGGCTCAGTCTTTTTGGACTTGCTTTGATTTGAGTGGTTCCCTGGTTCTTGACAGGCTCTAGGGTGTAATTCATTTGTTAACTTGAATGTTTGTGATCGAACAGGCTTATAATGAAGACTTTGGTGATGCATCAGAGCTTGCACCAATTTTAGGATATCTTCAACGCATGAGTTCCACTCATCCTAGACAATGACGGATTGATGTCCCAAGCGATCCAGCCGTCGATCAAGATGGAGTGACAACTAAAGCATCAGAGAGAGGTGAGTTTGTGGAGGTAGGAATCAAGTTTTGGAAGGTCCAAGAAAGTCTGGAACTTACCGTCTGTGTAGAGCAAGTTTGTGAAATAAGAGAGACAAGCCATGGCTGATGAGTTCTGGTCTGGTGTTTGATAAGACGCTTGACGAGTACTTCGTTTATAAGGACTGTAAGAGTGGCTGATTAGTTCTGGTCTCGTGTTTGATCTGGATGCCCTCCGGATCTACTTATCTATTTATATAATGTAGACTTCACTCTCTCCTGGTGAAGACACATCAGCATCCATGTCACTAATTCGGTCAACGTGGTGATGACACCTGTCCAGCTTAATAAAACTAACGCGAAGCTTCATTAATGTTTATGGACTAGCCCGACTTTCTTTTGAACGTGTTAATGTTAAGGACTTACCGAGTTTCTTTTGTTATAGGCTTTGAATTATGTTTTATGGGCTGAAACCAAAACAAAAGCTTGCTCCGTCGTAGCCTTCAACTTCTTCGAGGATGAAGACTTCTGGTATCTAGGGTTCTTTATCGAACTCCAATTAGGTCCATTGACAATTGAGGTTGTAGAGTCGTGTGAGACGCATCTTCGTGAGAAATCTCTGGGTGGAGCTCCGTGTTGGTCCGTCTGCAATTCATCTCCTTGAACCGTTACGGGAATAAGTAATACAACGCCATTTATGACCCAAGGCTGTTTAGAGTCCCTATTAACTCTCTCCACCTCTACACCTTCCCAACATAGGATTGCAAAACCTTAACTTTTAACAAGCAACTTCTCAGGTACTCCTCCACCTCCATATAATCTCTCTCTCTCTCTCTCTCTCTCTCTCTCTCTCTCTCTCTCTCTCTCTCTCTCTCTCTCTCTCTCTCTCTCTCTCTCTCTCTCTCTCTCTCTCTCTCTCTCTCTCTCTCTCTCTCTCTCTCTCTCTCTCTCTCTCTCTCTCTCTCTCTCTCTCTCTCTCTCTCTCTCTCTCTCTCTCTCTCTCTCTCTCTCTCTCTCTCTCTCTCTCTCTCTCTCTCTCTCTCTCTCTCTCTCTCTCTCTCTCTCTCTCTCTCTCTCTCTCTCTCTCTCTCTCTCTCTCTCTCTCTCTCTCTCTCTCTCTCTCTCTCTCTCTCTCTCTCTCTCTCTCTCTCTCTCTCTCTCTCTCTCTCTCTCTCTCTCTCTCTCTCTCTCTCTCTCTCTCTCTCTCTCTCTCTCTCTATGTTGGAAACTCAAATCTGCGGAAGCCATTGGAAGGTCTACGTCCCTTTCCAGATTCCACAGCTGCATTGTTACTATTTTGGCTGAAATGTGTGCACTGAATGCGACATGTTAGGAACAGGAAAGCTCGAAGAAGAAGAAGCCTATTCATTTCTCACATAAGTTTCCACATGCTGATTCCCCCTGCTTCATCTGCTAGAGAATATGTTGTCTTTAAAACCCAAGGACCTACCTACAGCTGAAAAGGTGCGTCACACATTTCCTTTATTACATTCGTTGTGATGCAAGTGGGTTGTATTCAAAGGCTATATTTACGTGAAAAATTCAGAAAGTCTGTAAACTTTATACATGATGCTTACTAAGATTACTAACGGTATGGAGTGTAAGATAAGAGTACGCTGTCTTTTTCTGCTTAAGCCTATGTAGCTTAAGCTTGAAGCTTTGTTTTCATAACCGATTGTCGTTGTACATATCATGTATGATATAGGTCTCTTTATGTAATCAACCGGTTTTATGGATTACTCCAGCCGATCACAAAATTGGGTAGAGAAGAGATTAGACAATATTTGGCGAGGAAGTTGGAGGCTGACACACCATTAAGAGCTTCTTCTCATATCATAGTATCTCAGCTAGATTTGATTATAAGTTTGTGAGTGTAATCCTAGGTGTCCTAATGAGTAGAGTAGGAGACGAGCAGAAAGTAAAAAGCTATTTGAACTGTTGGCTCACTAGCCAGAAATTTGTGAGGATTACAAAGAAAACTTAAAGTATGGATATTTTTGATATTTTTAATAATATATATAAATAATTAATTTGAAGTAAAATAGAATATTCATATATGAAAATATAATTATAAAGGTCATGTGGATGTGGTAATATAGAGTAAATTGTTAATATATGTGAAAATCATTTGCATCAAGAAAATCGGCTGGAGTAATCCATAAAACCGACTAAATATTGCTGAATTCAGAAAATATAGAGTAAATTTGTTAAAATTAAAATTTCACCTATAAATTAATATAATTTTATAAGAAATACAAATAAAATATTTCTGAATTCAAGAAATAAAAATATTTAAACGAGGAATGACTCATGTTTTTCGTGTTAAATTTAATTGACTAAAATTTTGAAAATTTATTGTATTTTTATTTAAGTGAAATTTGGAAAAAAAGATAACCACCTTTTTTTATCTTAATAGTGAAAAATATGTGATTTATAGAGAAACAAAAAAGAAGTAATCAAAGCTATTGTAAAAAGTAGTGAAAGCTAATGTTATTAATTATTAAAAATTCATAGATATGAAAATAAAAAAGTATATATGCCAACAGTTTAATAAAAGCTATAATATTAAATAACTCGAAAAGATACAAAGTAAACAAAAGCGAAACAAGATAATTTAAACTAAAACAAACACATTAAGAGATCCGCAAAGAAAAATACAAGTCTTTGTCAAATAATTGCAACGATTGCATTAGTTACCAAAATTGGTCAACTGCGACGAAACTGAAGACAAATCTTTTTATAACGAATAAAATCAATGGAAAAATAAAGATAAAATACAAGAAAAGTAACAAATATGTAACGCGAAACTAATGTTAAAACAAATTAAGATATAAAAGATTATCAAACACCAAACAAAAAAAAACTAAAAAAAAAAAAAACAGGGCTGATGTAGCATTCAACAAAACTAAATCTAAAAAAAAACTCCAAACCAACTCAATTTCAAACTGCCTCAAATTCTTATTGAGTTGTGTCAACACCATAACATGAAAATCTATTTAAAAGAACAGATAAATCAATCATTTATAGCCCAAACAAAATAAACAACAAGTTATTCCCACAATTATGATTTAATTTTCTTTAAAAAGAAATTAACCGAACACTAAAATAGAACCACCATGACTCCATCAGTAAACTAAATAATTCAACCCGTATATTATCCCTATCCGATCAAACCATTGACCTCGCCCATACTTAAAAACATAAATTAGTTTCGTACATACCATTTTAATTCGCCATCTTGACACACAAACAACAAGATCAAATAACAATTATACAAACTAAAATAACAAAAATTAAAATCAAATCCCGCCCGTAGGGCGGGCCGACCCTAGTCTATGTATAAACAAACATGCTTCTTCCTTGCATGTGGCTCTGTTTTAACCGAGGGTTTAGCCATTTATTCCACACTTATATGTCTTCACAGCTTCAGTTTCCTTATCAATACATATTTAAGCTGTCAACTGTTTAGTATTCTGTTCTTGAATCTTAATTTTATCATGTATACTGCATAAATAGAAATTGAATTCAAACTATTAAAAAATTTGTTTAAGCATAAATCGTTGCATATATATTATTATGATACCATCTTTCAAAGACTCTAGTCTGAATAGAAAGTGGGATAGCTTCTTCCTCATAACTCCTATGAGATTTACTGGACTTCCTGGTCATTATAAACTGACTAATAGTTTCAAATCAAGCTTCTTACATCTTGGTTAATCCTGGTTTGATAAGAATCATGAAGATATTGTCTTATGTCCGAACATGCTAATCTGGAATCATCTCAATAGAAAGTGGGATAGCTTCTTCCTCATAACTCCTATGAGATTTATTTAACTTAAATGTGATTCTATACTGATTAATGGTTTCAAATTAAGCTTCTTACATCTTGGTTCCTTCTGGTTTGATAAGAATCATGAAGATATTACGATAGGTCCGAACAGCCTAATCTGGAATCATCTGAATAGAAAGTGGGATAGATTCTTCCTCATAACTCCTATGAGATTTATTCAACTTCCTGGTAATTCTACACTGAATGGATTCAAATCAAGCTTCTTACATCTTGGTTCATCCTGGTTTGATAAGAATCATGACGATATTGCCATATGTCCGAACACTAGTCTGGAATCATCTGAATAAAAATTTGAATAGCTTTTTCCTCATAACTCCTAAGAGAATTATTCAACTTCCTGGTCATTCTAAACTGATTAATGGTTTCAAATCATGCTTTCAACATCTTGGTTCATCCTGGTTTGATAAGAATCATGAAAATATTGCCTAATGTCCGATCAGGCTAATTTAAAATCATCTGAATAGAAAGTGGGATAGCTTCTTCCTCATAACTCCTATGAGATTTATTCAACTTCCTGGTCATTCTACACTGATTAATGGTTTTAAATGAAGCTTCTTACATTTTGGTTCATCATGGTTTGATATGAATCTCGAAGATATTGCACTATGTCCGAACAAGCTAATATGGAATCATTTGAATAGAAAGTGGGATAGCTTCTTCCTCATAACTGATATGAGATTTATTCAACTTCCTGGTCATTCTACACTGATTAATGGTTTCAAATCAAGCTTCTTACATCTTGGTTCATCCTGGTTTGATATGTATGAAACATGAAGATAGGGCCATATGTCCGAGCAGGGTAATCTTGAATCATCTGAATAGAATGTGGGATAGCTTCTTCCTCATAACTCCTATGAGCTTTAATCAACTTCCTGGTCATTCTACACTGATTAATGGTTTAAAATCAAGCTTCTTAAATATTTTTTTTCATCCTGGTTTGATATGAATCATGAATATATTACCATATGTCCAAACATGCTAATCTAGAATCATTTGAATAGAAAGTGGGAGAGCTTCTTCCTCATAACTCCTATGAGATTTATTCATCTTTTTGGTCATTCTACACTGATTAATGGATTCAAATAATGCTTCTTACATTTTTTGTTCATCCTGGTTTGATATGAATCATGAAGATATTACCATATGTCTTAACATGCTAACCTGGAATCATCTGAATAGAAAGTGGGATAGCTTCTTTTCTCATAACTCCTATGAGATTTATTCAACTTCCTGGTGATTCTGTACTGATTAATGGTTTCCAATCAATCATCTTACATCTTGGTTCATCCTTCTTTGATATGAATCATGAAGATATTGCCATATGTCCGAACATGCTAACCTGGAATCATCTGAATAGAAAGTGGGATAGTTTCTTCCTCATAACTCCTATGAGATTTACTTAACTTCCTGTTTATTTTACACTGATTAATGGTTTTAAATCAGGCTTATTACATCTTGGTTCATCTTGGTTTATTATGAATCATGAAGATATTGCCATATGCCCGAACATGCTAATCTGGAATCATCAGAATAGAAAGTGGGATAGCTTCATCCTCATAACTTCTATAAGATTTATTCAAATTCCTGGTCTTTCTACACTGATTAATGGATTCAAATCATGTTTCTTACATTTTGGTTCATCCTGGTTTGATATGAATTATGAAGATATTACCATATGTCTTAACATGATAACCTCGAATCATCTGAATAGAAAGTGGGATAGCTTCTTCCTCATAACTCCTATGAGATTTATTCAACTTCCTGGTGATTCTATACTGATTAATGGTTTCAAATCAATCTTCTTACATTTTGGTTCATCCTGCTTTGATATGAATCATGAAGATATTGCCATATGTCCAAACAAGCTAACCTGGAATCATCTGAATAGAAAGTGGGATAGTTTCTTTCTCATAACTCCTAAGAGGTTTACTTAACTTCCTGTTTATTCTACAATAATTAATGGTTTCAAATCAGGCTTCTTACATCTTGGTTCATACTGGTTTAATATGAATCATGAAGATATTGCCATATGCCCGAACAGGCTAATGTGGAATCATCTGAATAGAAAGTGGGATAGCTTCATCCTCATAACTTCTATAAGATTTATTCAAATTCCTGGTCATTCTACACTGATTAATGGATTCAAATCATGCTTCTTACATTTTGGTTCATCCTGGTTTGATATGAATCATGAAGATATTACCATATGTCTTAACATGCTAACCTCGAATCATCTGAATAGAAAGTGGGATAACTTCTTCCTCATAACTCCTATGAGATTTATTCAACTTCCTGGTGATTCTATACTGATTAATGGTTTCAAATCAATCTTCTTACATTTTGGTTCATCCTGCTTTGATATGAATCATGAAGATATTGCCATATGTCCAAACAAGCTAACCTGGAATCATCTAAATAGAAAGTGGGATAGTTTCTTCCTCAGAACTCCTATGAGATTTACTTAACTTCCTGTTTATTCTACACTGATTAATGGTTTCAAATCAGGCTTATTACATCTTGGTTCATCTTGGTTTAATATGAATCATGAAGATATTGCCACGAACAGGCTAATCTGGAATCATCAGAATAGAAAGTAGGATAGCTTCATCCTCATAACTTCTATAAGATTTATTCAAATTCCTGGTCATTCTACACTGATTAATGGATTCAAATCATGCTTCTTACATTTTGGTTCATCTTGGTTTGATATGAATCATGAAGATATTACCATATGTCTTAACATGCTAACCTCGAATCATCTGAATAGAAAGTGGGATAGCTTCTTCCTCATAACTCCTATGAGATTTATTCAACTGCCTGGTGATTCTATACTGATTAATGGTTTCAAATCAATCTTCTTACATTTTTGTTCATCCTGCTTTGATATGAATCATGAAGATATTGCCATATGTCCAAACAAGTTAACTTGGAATCATCTGAATAGAAAGTGGGATAGTTTCTTTCTCATAACTCCTATGAGATTGATTCAACTTCCTGGTCATTCTACACTGATTAATGGTTTCAAATAAAGCTTCTTACGTTTTTGTTCATCCTGGTTTGATATGAATCATGGAGATATTACCATATGTCCGAACAGGCTAACCTGAAATCATTTGAATAGAAAGTGGGATAGCTTCTTCCTCATAACTCCTATGAGATTTATTCAACTTCCTGGTCATCTATACTGATTAATGGTTTCAGATCAAGCTTAGTACATCTTGGTTCATCGTGTTTTGATGAGATTTACTTAACTTCCTGTTTATTCTACAATGATTAATGGTTTCAAATCAGGCTTCTTACATCTTGGTTCATACTGGTTTAATATGAATCATGAAGATATTGCCATATGCCCGAACAGGCTAATGTGGAATCATCTGAATAGAAAGTGGGATAGCTTCATCCTCATAACCTCTATAAGATTTATTCAAATTCCTGGTCATTCTACACTGATTAATGGATTCAAATCATGCTTCTTACATTTTGGTTCATCCTGGTTTGATATGAATCATGAAGATATTACCATATGTCTTAACATGCTAACCTCGAATCATCTGAATAGAAAGTGGGATAGCTTCTTCCTCATAACTCCTATGAGATTTATTCAACTTCCTGTTCATTCTACACTGAATGGATTCAAGTCAAGCTTCTTACATCTTGGTTCATCCTCGTTTGATAAGAATCATGAAGATATTGCCATATGTCCGAACACTAGTCAGGAATCATCTAAATAAAAAGTGGAGTAGCTTCTTCCTCATAACTCCTATGAGATTTAATCAACTTCCTGGTCATTCTACACTGATTAATTGTTTAAAATCAAGCTTCTTAAATATTTTTTTCATCCTGGTTTGATATGAATCATGAATATATTACCATATGTCCGAACATGCTATTCTAGAATCATCTGAATAGAAAGTGGGATAACTTCTTCCTCATAACTCCTATGAGATTTATTCAACTTTCAGGTGATTCTATACTTATTAATGGTTTCAAATCAATCTTCTTACATCTTGGTTCATCCTTCTTTGATATGAATCATGAAGATATTGCCATATGTCCGAACAAGCTAACATGGAATCATCTGAATACAAAGTGGGATAGTTTCTTCCTCATAACTCCTATGAGATTTACTTAACTTCCTGTTTATTCTACACTGATTAATGGTTTCAAATCAGGCTTCTTACATCTTGGTTCATCCTGGTTTAATATGAATCATGAAGATATTGCCATATGCCCGAACAGACTAATCTAGAATCATCTGAATATAAAGTGGGATAGCTTCTTCCTCATAACTTCTATAAGATTTATTCAAATTCCTGGTCATTCTACACTGATTAATGGTTTCAAATCAATCTTCTTACATCTTGGTTCATCCTGGTTTGATATGAATCATGAAGATATTGCCATATGTCTGAACAGACTAATCTGGAATCATCTGAATATAAAGTGGGATAGCTTCTTCCTCATAGCTCCTATGAGATTTATTGAACTTCCTAGTCATTCTACACTGATTAATAGTTTCAAATCAAGCTTCTTACATCTTGTTTCATCATGGTTTGATATGAATCACGAAGATATTGCCATATGTCCGAACATGCTAATATGGAATCCTATGAATAGAAAGTGGGACAGCTCCTTCCTAATAACTCCTATGAGATTTATTCAACTTCCTGGTCATTCTATACTGATTAATGGTTTCAGAGCAAGCATACTACATCTTGGTTCATCGTGTTTTAATAAGAATCATGAAGATATTGCCATATGTCCGAATAGGCTAAACTGGAATCATCTGAATAGAAAGTGGGATAGCTTCTTCCTCATAACTCCTATGGGATTTATTTAACATACATGTGATTCTATACTGATTAATGTTTTCAAATCAAGCTGCTTACATCTTGGTTCCTGCTGGTTTGATAAGAATAATGAAGATATTGCCATAGGTCCGAACAGCCTTATCTGGAATCATCTGAATAGAAAGTGGGATAGATTCTTCCTCATAACTCCTATGAGATTTATTCAACTTCCTGGTAATTCTACACTGAATGGATTCAAATCAAGCTTCTTACATCTTGGTTCATCCTGGTTTGATAAGAATCATGAAGATATTGCCATATGTCCGAACACTAGTCTGGAATCATCTGAATAAAAATTTGAATAGCTTTTTCCTCATAACTCCTAAGAGAATTATTCAACTTCCTGGTCATTCTAAACTGATTAATGGTTTCAAATCATGCTTTCAACATCTTGGTTCATCTTGGTTTGATAAAAATCATGAAAATATTGCCTAATGTCCGATCAGGCTAATCTGGAATCATCTGAATAGAAAGTGGGATAGCTTC
Organism: Raphanus raphanistrum subsp. raphanistrum; assembly: GCA_019706035.1. Taxonomy (NCBI): domain Eukaryota; kingdom Viridiplantae; phylum Streptophyta; class Magnoliopsida; order Brassicales; family Brassicaceae; genus Raphanus; species Raphanus raphanistrum. The sequence goes on along the minus strand of CM033988.1, from coordinate 22,479,743 downwards.
TTCCTCATAACTCCTATGGGATTTATTCAACTTCCTGGTCATTCTACACTGATTAATGGTTTTAAATGAAGCTTCTTACATTTTGGTTCATCATGATTTGATATGAATCTCGAAGATATTGCAATATGTCCGAACAAGCTAATATGGAATCATTTGAATAGAAAGTGGGATAGCTTCTTACTCATAACTCCTATGAGAATTATTCAACTTCCTGGTCATTCTACACTGATTAATGGTTTCAAATCAAGCTTCTTACATCTTGGTTCATCCTGGTTTAATATGTATGAAACATGAAGATATTGCCCATATGTCCGAGCAGGGTAATCTTGAATCATCTGAATAGAATGTGGGATAGCGTCTTCCTCATAATTCCTATGGGCTTTAATCAACTTCCTGGTCATTTTACACTGATTAATGGTTTAAAATCAAGCTTCTTAAATATTTTTTTTCATGAATATATTACCATATGTCCAAACAGGCTAATCTGGAATCATTTGAATATAAAGTGGGATAGCTTCTTCCTCATATCTCCTATGAGATTTATTCAACTTTTTGGTGGTTCTACACTGATTAATGGATTCAAATCATGCTTCTTACATTTTGGTTCATCCTGGTTTGATATGAATCATGAAGATATTACCATATGTCTTAACATGCTAACATGGAATCATCTGAATAGAAAGTGGGATAGCTTCTTCCTCATAACTCCTATGAGATTTATTCAACATCCTGGTGATTCTATACTTATTAATGGTTTCAAATCAATCTTCTTACATCTTGGTTCATCCTTCTTTGATATGAATCATGAAGATATTGCCATATGTCCGAACAAGCTAACATGGAATCATCTGAATACAAAGTGGGATAGTTTCTTCCTCATAACTCCTATGACATTTTCTTAACTTCCTGTTTATTCTACACTGATTAATGGTTTCAAATCAGGCTTCTTACATCTTGGTTCATCCTGGTTTAATATGAATCATGAAGATATTGCATATGCCCGAACAGGCTAATCTGGAATCATCTGAATAGAAAGTGGGATAGCTTATTCCTCATAACTTCTATAAGATTTATTCAAATTCCTGGTCATTCTACACTGATTAATGGTTTCAAATCAATCTTCTTACATCTTGGTTCATCCATGTTTGATATGAATCATGAAGATATTGCCATATGTCTGAACAGGTTAATCTGGAATCATCTGATTATAAAGTGGGATAGTTTTTTCCTCATAGCTCCTATGAGATTTATTAAACTTCCTGGTCATTCTACACTGATTAATTGTTTCAAATCAAGCTTCTTACATCTTGTTTCATCATGGTTTCATATGAATCACGAAGATATTGCCATATGTCCAAACATGCTAATATGGAATCATCTGAATAGAAATTGGGATAGCTTCTTCCTCATAACCCCTATGAGATTTATTCAACTTCCTGGTCATTCTACACTGATTAATAGTTTCACATAAAGCTTCTTACATTTTGGTTCATCCTTGTTTGATATGAATCATTGAGATATTACCATATGTCCGAACATGCTAACCTGAAATCATTTGAATAGAAAGTGGGACAGCTCCTTCCTAATAACTCCTATGAGATTTATTCAACTTCCTGGTCATTCGATTCTGATTAATGGTTTCAGATCAAGCTTACTACATCTTGGTTCATCGTGTTTTGATAAGAATCATTAAGATAATGCCATATGTCCGAATAGGCTAACACTGAAATCATCTAAATAGAAAGTGGGATAGCTTCTTCCTCATAACTCCTATGAGATTTATTTAACATCCTGGTGATTCTATACTTATTAATGGTTTCAAATCAATCTTCTTACATCTTGGTTCATCCTGGTTTGATATTAATCATGAAGATATTGTCATATGTCCGAACAAGCTAACCTGGAATCATCTGAATAGAAATTGGGATAGTTTCTTCCTCATAACTCATAATAGATTTACTTAACTTCCTTTTTATTCTATACTGATTAATGGTTTCAAATCAGGCTTCTTACATTTTGGTTCATCCTGGTTTAATATGAAACTTGAAGATATTGCCATATGCCCGAACATGCTAATCTGGAATTATCTGAATAGAAAGTGGCATAGCTTCTTCCTCATAACTTCTATAATATTTATTCAAATTCCTGGTCATTCTACACTGATTAATGGTTTCAAATCAATCTTCTTACATCTTGGTTCATCCTGGTTTGATATGAATCATGAAGATATTGCCATATGTCTGAATAGGCTAATCTGGAATCATCTGAATATAAAGTGGGATAGCTTCTTCCTCATAGCTCCAATGAGATTTATTAAAATTCCTGGTCATTCTACACTGATTAATTGTTTCAAATCAAGCTTCTTACATCTTGTTTCATCATGGTTTGATATGAATCACGAAGATATTGCCATATGTCCGAACATGCTAATATGGAATCATCTGAAATAGAAAGTGGGATAGTTTCTTCCTCATAACTCCTATGAGATTTATTCAACTTCATGGTCATTCTACACTGATTAATAGTTTCAAACAAAGCTTCTTACATTTTGGTTCATCCTTGTTTGATATGAATCATGGAGATATTACCATATGTCCGAACATGCTAACTTGGAATCATTTTAATAGAACGTGGGAAAGCTCCTTCCTAATAACTCCTATGAGATTTATTCAACTTCCTGGTCATTCTATACTGATTAATGGTTTCAGATCAAGCTTACTACATCTTGGTTCATCGTGTTTTGATAAGAATCATGAAGATATTGCCATATGTCCGAATAGGCTAAACTGGAATCATCTGAATAGAAAGTGGGATAGCTTCTTCCTCATAACTCCTATGAGATTTATTGAACTTCCTGGTCATTATAAACTGACTAATGGTTTCAAATCAAGCTTTTTACATCTTGGTTAATCCTGGTTTGATAAGAATCATGAAGATATTGTCTTATGTCCGAACATGCTAATCTGGAATCATCTGAATAGAAAGTGGGATAGCTTCTTCCTCATAACTCCTATCAAGCTTCTTACATCTTGGTTTCTTCTGGTTTGATAAGAATCATGAAGATATTGCCATAGGTTCGAACAGCCTAACCTGGAATCATCTAAATAGAAAGTGGGATAGATTCTTCCTCATAACTCCTATGAGATTTATTCAACTTCCTGGTAATTCTACACTGAATGGATTCAAATCAAGATTCTTACGTCTTGGTTCATCCTGGTTTGATAAGAATCATGAAGATATTCCCATATGTATGAACACTAGTCTGGAATCATCTGAATAAAAATTTGAATAGCTTCTTCCTCATAACTCCTAAGAGATTTATTCAACTTCCTGGTCATTCTAAACTGATTAATGGTTTCAAATCATGCTTTTAACATCTTGGTTCATCCTGATTTGATAAGAATCATGAAAATATTGCCTAATGTCCGATCAGGCTAATCTGAAATCATCTGAATAGAAAGTAGGATAGCTTCTTCCTCATAACTCATATGAGATTTATTCAACTTCCTGGTCATTCTACACTGATTAGTGGTTTCAAATCAAGCTTCTTACATCTTGGTTCATCCTGGTTTGATATGTATGAAGCATGAAGATATTGCATATTTCCCAGCATGGTAATATTGAATCATCTGAATAGAATGTGGGATAGCATCTTCCTAATAACTCCTATGAGCTTTAATAAACTTCCTGGTCGTTCTACACTAATCAATGGTTTAAAATCAAGGTTATTAAATATTTTTTTCATCCTAGTTTGATATGAATCATGAATATATTACCATATGTCCGAACATGCTAATCTGGAATCATCTGAATAGAAAGTGGGATAGCTTCTTCCTCATAACTCCTATGAGATTTATTCAACTTTCTGGTCATTATACACTGATTAATGGATTCAAATCAAGCTTCTTACATTTTGGTTCATCCTGGTTTGATATGAATCATGAAGATATTATCATATGTCTTAACATGCTAACCTGGAATCATCTGAATAGAAAGTGGGATAGTGGGATAGTTTATTCCTCATAACTCCTATAAGATTTATTCAACTTCCTGGTGATTATATACTGATCAATGGTTTCAAATCAATCTTCTTACATCTTGGTTCATCCTGGTTTGATATGAATCATGAAGATATTGTCATATGTCCGAACAAGCTAACCTGGAATCATCTGAATAGAAACTGGGATAGTTTCTTCCTCATAACTTCTATGAGATTTACTTAACTTCCTGTTTATTCTACACTGATTAATGGTTTCAAATCAGGCTTCTTACATCTTGGTTCATCCTGGTTTAATATGAATCATGAAGATATTGCCATATGCCCGAACAGTCTAATCTGGAATCATCAGTATAGAAAGTGGGATAGCTTCATCCTCATAACTTCTATAAGATTTAATCAAATTCCAGGTCATTCTACACTGATTAATGGTTTCAAATCAATCTTCTTACATCTTGGTTCATCCTGGTTTGATATGAATCATGAAGATATTGCCATATGTCTAAACATGCTAATCTGGAATCATCTGAATATAAAGTGGGATAGCTTCTTCCTCATAGCTCCTACGAGATTTATTAAACTTCCTGGTCATTCTACACTGATTAATGGTTTCAAATCAAGCTTCTTACATCATGTTTCATCATGGTTTGATATGAATCACGAAGATATTGCCATACGTCCGAACAGGCTAATATGGAATCATCTGAATAGAAAGTAGAATAGCTTCTTCCTCATAACTCTTATGATATTTATTCAACTTCCTGGTCATTCTACACTGATAAATGGTTTCAAATCAAGCTTCTTACATTTTTGTTCATCCTGGTTTGATATGAATCATGAAGGTATTACCATATGTCCGAACTGGCTAATCTGGAATCATCTGAATAGAAAGTGGGATAGCTTCATCCTCATAACTTTTATAAGATCTATTCAAATTCCTGGTCATTCTACACTGATTAATTGTTTAAAATCAATCTTCTTACATCTTGGTTCATCCTAGTTTGATATGAATCATGAAGATATTGCCATATGTCTGAACATGCTAATATGGAATCATCAGAATATAAAGTGGGATAGCTTCTTCCTCATAGCTCCTATGAGATTTATTAAAATTTCTGGTCATTATACACTGATTAATGGTTTCAAATCAAGCTTCTTATATCTTGTTTCATCATGGTTTGATATGAATCACGAAGATATTGCCATATGTCCGAACAGGCTAATATGGAATCATCTGAATATAAAGTAGAATAGCTTCTTCCTCATCACTCCTATGAGATTTATTCAACTTACTGGTCATTCTACACTGATAAATGGTTTCAAATCAAGCTTCTTACATTTTTGTTCATCCTGGTTTGATATGAATCATGGAGGTATTACCATATGTCCGAACAGGCTAACCTGGAATCATCTGAATAGAAAGTGGGATAGCTTCTTCCTCATAACTCCTATGATATTTATTCATATTCCTGGTCATTGTACACTGATTAATTGTTTCAAATCAAGCTTCTTAAATTTTGGTTCATCCTGGTTTGATATGAATCATGAAGATATTGTCTTATGTCCGAACAGGCTAACCTTGAATCATTTGAATAGAAAGTGGGATAGCTTCTTCCTCATAACTCCTACGAGATTTATTTAACTTACATGTCATTCTATAATGATTAATGGTTTCAAATCAAGCTTACTACATCTTGGTTCATCGTGTTTTGATAAGAATCATGAAGATATGGCCATATGTCCAAATAGGCTAATCTGGAATCATCTAAATAGAAAGTGGGATAGCTTCTTCCTCATAACTCCTATGAGATTTATTCAACTTCCTGGTCATTCTATACTGATTAATGGTTTCAGATCAAGCTTACTACATCTTGGTTCATCGTGTTTTGATAAGAATCATTAAGATATTGCCATATGTCCGAATAGGCTAATCTGAAATCATCTGAATAGAAAGTGGGATAGCTTCTTCCTCATAATTCCTATGTTATTTATTGAACTTCCTGGTCTTTATAAACTGACTTATGGTTTCAAATCAAGCTTCTTACATCTTGGTTAATCCTGGTTTGATAAGAATCATGAAGATATTGTCTTTGTCCGAACATGCTAATCATGAATCATCTGAATAGAAAGTGGGATAGCTTTTTCCTCATAACTCCTATGAGATTTTTTTAACTTCCATGTCATTCTATACTGATTAATGGTTTCAAATAAAGCTTCTTCCATCTTGGTTCCTTCTGGTTTGATAAGAATCATGAAGATATTGCCATAGTTTCGAACAGCCTAATCTGGAATCATCTGAATAGAAAGTGGGTTAGATTCTTCCTCATAAATCCTATGAGATTTATTCAACTTCCTGGTCATTCTACACTGAATGGATTCAAATCAAGCTTCTTACATCTTGGTTCATCCTGGTTTGATAAGAATCATGAAGATAATGCCATATGTCCGAACACTAGTCTGGAATCATCTGAATAAAAAGTGGAATAGCTTCTTCCTCATAACTTCTATTAGATTTATTCAACTTCCTGGTCATTCTAAACTGATTAATGGTTTCAAATCATGCTTTTAACATCTTGGTTCACCCTGGTTTGTGATATACCATGAATTTCACCCGCTTTTAGCCATGGTATATAAGAGTTTTCAATTATATTTACTACGTTTTCAAGGTATTTTAGAGTATTTTCAGGCACAGGTACCTACTTGGAGAAAGCAATACTTTTGAGGCATTTTTGGAGTATTTTCACGAGTGAAGAATCGACCGATAAGAAACATGTGACATCAGACGATTGAAGCGAATTACAATCGATCGACATATATCAAAGAGTGTCGATCGACATCAAGCCATTCGATGGATAACGATTTAGAAGATTTTCAAGTATCACAAAGTATGCTATTTACACACCAAGTCCCTGGCTGCCTGTTAGGCCTTATATATTAGGGTTTTGTATCATTTTAGAGGCAGACTTGCCTAGAGACCTAGTGGAGAAGAGAAGCAATCTGGCTACCTTAGGAGAAGAGTTATAGTTGGAGAGATAGATCTGAGACTACAATACAGAGAAGATCTTGAACTCCCTTTTTATTCTACTCATACTCTTTGTGTTCTTTATTTCATATTAAGATTTATTCAAACCATCATGATTTTGTCTCTCATGAATATGTCTGAGTAAACCTAATTGTTAGATTTAGGTTTCTCATAAGGGTGAATCATGTGATGAGTTTGTGACAATTGTTAGGGTGATAAAATTAGTTCTTTCATTTTAGTTGCTCTTAATACTAGATTTAGGATTGATCACCCTTAAATCTAGATCTTAGGATTGATGAGATAACCAACTGTATACTCTCAATACCCAGAAATAAACTAGAGTGATCTAACTGATTAGACACATGCGAAAGGTGGTCAAGATCATTAGATAACGATTTCAAACCAATCCGATAAAGCTTGCTAGAATTACCGTCGATCGATACAACCATTGTTTGAAAGGTGTATCGATCGATTAGACGAAAGTGGTATCGATCGACTCTTTTCCGCGATCAACATACGAGAGTTGAGATCCAGGATCTAGTCAAAGGAGACCCTACTGGTCGTACCTATTGTTTGAGTTCAAAGAACTAAAACTCTAAAGTCACTTTCAAACTGCATAATTTCATACCTGAGAAGTTACCTGAATCTAGCTATTTTCCTCATTAAGAAACAACCTTCACTTCAGTTACTGAACAACTACCTTGTTCACCATATTATTTACTGCTTTAAAACAAATAAACCTTTAAAGTCTATATTCATTTCTAATTCATTAAGCCTTCAAGTAATCCTAGAGTCCTTGTGAATTTGATCCCTAAGTACTACATCCGAACCTCTTATTTGAGAGAGTAATTCACTTTTTAGGGTAATTTGAGTGATATCAAATTTGGCGCCGTTGCCGGGACTCTTTCTTATTACTTTTAGATTTAATTTAGAATTTAGCATAGACTCTGTTAATTTTGCTAACTTTTCTATTATTTTGTTTTACAACACTAAGAATGGAGAATACAGATGTCGGCCAGCATCGATCGACACGGAATATTGTCAATCGAGCGACACACATACAGAAGAATCGATTGCTTCATCCGAAGCCTCATCGCTCGATATCGCTCAGCCGGAAGCAGGTAAGTACCCTTTTACCGATGCTGTAAATGAGAAAGTAGTCCAAACTGAACCAATAGGTCAATCAAGCAACATTTCTAGCCAAACTACTGAAAATCTGGGGACTGAAATCCCTGTTAAGTCAAACTCTACCTTAAACATAGGTAAAGAAATTAAATTGCCCTTGCAAGACTACTTAAACCCCATTAAGACCTATTACAATAGGTCAGCTATCAGAGTGCCAGACGACGTTACCACGAAATCCAAGTTCAATGTTGATTACTATAATATGGTACATCGAAACCCTTTTAAAGGATCTCCCTTAGAACATCCACAAGACCACATTGAAGGTCTAGAGGAATTAATTTCAGACGAATACAGTCGTTGCAGACTTTTCCCATTTTCACTAGAAGGGAAAGCTTTAAGATGGTTAAACTGTCTACCAAAAGGATCCCTAACTGGTTGGAAAGAGATTAGAAATGTCTTCCTTAAGCAATTCTTCGACGATACTCGTTACTGGGAAGTGAGAAGGCGAATTTCCACCTTCCATCAAAATCCTCAGGAATCTTTCAAAAACGCATGGGGAAGATTCAAGAGTTATGAACTCGAATGCCCCCATCATGGTTATCCAGAACCACAATTTTTTAAGATCTTTTACAAAGGTGTTATTCTGAGCTATAAAACAACGCTTGATACATCAAGCGAAGGGAATTTCGTTAATAGAAATCCTATAGAAGCAAGACCCTTAATCGAAAACATGGCAACAAGAAGATCTTATGAAGAGACTAATGAAGAAAAAGAAAAAGCTATAAAATCAAAAGGAGATACTGAGTTAGCTGAGATAAAGAATTCTATAGATTCGCTTCATTCCCTTCTGACAGATCGAAACCCACCTAACCTACGCCAGTACTACAATAAAACTCCTCTTGTATCAGAAGATGAGCTCGACTTTACAGAAGAGTTAGATACTACTAATCCTCATTCTGTGTTTAACGTCGACAGTTTCACACGAGATTATGAAATCTGTGTGCAGTCTCGTACCGGGAGAGAGAAGTACAATCTAAAACAAGCTTTTACTAGAAACCGTAAAATGAAATCCGATTTTAAAGGGAAGATAAACATCGTTTACGGTAAACTAAATCAGAAGATGGATTCATTAATTGAACACCTTCGGGGACTGGAAGATCAAATAGCTAACCTTGCAACTACTTTAAAAAGAGAGACATGCCGTCTTCCTGGAAGAACCGATGCTAATCCTGGGGCAAAACGCCAGGTCTGTGCCGTAATATTGCAAAGCGGTAAACGCCTTGAAACAAATACCATAGACGATGCCAGCAATGGAAAAATCATCGATAATGCAGGCAAAAGCAACTCCAATCCCATAGAACTTCTTGACAATGATTCTGACTCAGGAGCTTCTGAACAAAGAAGGAACTCTTCAGATAAAAAAGATGATGGAAGAATTATAGACTTAGAAAAAGAAAATTAGGATTTCGAGATCGAAATCGATCTTCTAGATGAACCGACCGTCGATCGATCCATTGGGAAGGAAAACGGTCGACCATCTGGTGACACTAAAGATCGCAATGCACAACCTACTGGAACTGAACGAGTCTATAGAACTACACCCCCATTCCCTCCAAACAAACCACAAACCAAGAAGGAATTGGAACATGCAATATGCAAAAAGGCCTTTGATAAAATCAATTTCGAGTTACCCCTCAGTGACGCCATTAAGATAGCACCCTCAGTAAAGAAGTACGTGAAAGATATGATATCTTCAAGTGGAGAACATAGCGTGATGATGGTGTCAGAGGAAGTAAGTGCGATGATACAAGGAGAAACTTCAATCAAAAGGACTGACCCTGGTAGTTTCGTCCTAGATTGCAAGATACAAAACACGCGCTTTCCTCGATCTCTTTGTGATCTTGGTTCTAGTGTAAACCTCATGCCATATTCAGTGGCAGTTTCATTAGGATATGATGAATTTGTTCCAACACCAATCACTTTAGTTCGAGCTGATCGATCTATTAGGGTACCTGAAGGGATCCTCGTAGATGTGCCAATCAAGATCGATGATTGCCTCATACCAACAGATTTCATCGTACTGAAGTATAAACAAGTACCGAAAGACCCCCTCATACTGGGTCGGCCTTTTTTGGCCACAGCCGGAGCAATCATAGATGTTAAAGGAGGAAAAATTAACTTAAATGTCGGAGATATATAATTGAACTTCGACATGGAAAAGCTAGTCAAACGTCCTCTGATAGATGATCACGCCTTTTACACAGAAGAAGTTTCCGAGTTAGAAAAAGAATACCTTATGGATATATGTTAGGATGATCCACCAGAAGACGCGTTCACTCCTGATGAAAAGGAAATTCTGAGCGTGGACAGCATGACAGAAGATTATGCGAACCTTATGGACGCAAGTATCGGAATCAAAAATGAAGAAAATGATGATTCAGAAATCATTATGGATCAATACCTTAGGGAAACCATTGATCGATCATCTTCTTCATCGACCGACTGGAGTAGAGAAAAAGCACCCAAAGTTGAGCTAAAACCACTTCCAGCTGGCCTTAAGTACGCGTTCCTTTGCGACAAATCATACTCTGTCATTGTTAACGCCAATATCACGAATGGAGAGCTTGCATTTCTATTAAACAAACTGCGTAAGTATAGGAGAGCAATTGGGTATTCTCTCGATTATATTCCCGGAATAGCTCCTGACCTTTGCATGCACCGTATCCACCTCGAAGAAGATGCGAAATCATCAATAGAACAGCAAAGGAGACTGAACCCAAACCTGAAAGAGGTAGTGAAAAAGAAAATAATTAAACTCCTGGATGCTGGAGTTATATATCCTATCTCAGACAGTAAATGGGTAAGCCCTGTACATGTTGTGCCAAAGAAAGGTGGTATCACAGTGGTTAAAAATGATAAAGATGAACTTATCCCCACACGCACTGTCACTGGACATCGAATGTGTATCGATTATAGAAAACTTAATGCTGCTACTAGGAAAGACCATTTTCCTTTACCTTTCATCGATCAAATGTTAGAAAGACTGGCCAATCTTAAATTTTATTGCTTTCTTGACGGATACTCGGGATTTTTCCAGATATCGATACATCCTGAAGATCAGGAAAATACAACTTTTACTTTTCCTTACGGAACATTTGCATATCGCAGAATGCCATTTGGACTATGTAACGCACCAGCCACTTTCCAACGTTGCATGATGTCAATATTCACAGACATGATCGAAGATTTCATGGAAGTCTTTATGGATGATTTTTCGGTATAAGGATTTCCTAGACAACTTGTGCAAAGTATTGGAAAGATGCGAAGAAAAGAACCTTGTCCTAAATTGGGAAAATGCCATTTCATGGTTAATGATGGTATAGTCCTCGGACATAAAGTTTCTGCTGCTGGAATAAAAGTGGACAGGGCCAAAATCGAAGTAATGACTGGTCTACCGGCACCCACGAACGTTAAAGACATAAGGAGTTTCCTTGGGCATGCCGGGTTTTACAGAAGATTCATAAAAGATTTCAGTAGGATTGCTAGAGCTCTAAATAATCTTTTATGCAAAGAGGTTAAATTCGATTTTACACCCGAATGCAAAATAGCTTTCGAAGAGCTGAAAAAGTCTCTTATAACTGCCCCAGTCGTACAGCCCCCGGATTGGAGTCTACCTTTCGAGATTATGTGCGATGCGAGTGATTTCACAGTTGGAGCAGTTCTAGGACAACAAAAAGATAAGAAACTGCATGCTATCTACTATGAAAGTCGCACACTCGACGAAGCACAACGAAATTACTCCACCACAGAAAAAGAGCTACTAGCAGTAGTCTATGCTTTCGAAAAATTCTGCCAGTACTTAGTTGGAGCCCATGTTATAGTCCACACTGATCATGCCGCTATTAAATACTTAATGCAGAAGAAAGATGCTAAACCACAACTCATTAGATGGATTTTATTACTCCAAGAATTCGATATTGAGATCAAGGATAAAAGAGGAGTAGATAACGGAGTCGCTGTTCATCTTTCGCGTATTCGTATAGAGGATAAACTTCCTATAGATGATTACTTCCATACAGAGAATATCGCTCTTTTGGACACCTCGTTCATAGGTCACATATCGCTCAAATCTGACAGATCATTGGACGACCTTACTGACAAATTGTCAATTGACACTACGGACACAGAATCAATCATAGCCATCAGTTACAGAACATTACGTGAACATATTGACATACCAGTTAAGGTTGCCTGTAATGCTTTGAATCACAAAATGTATCTGATGTCTATCTACAAGAAGCAAACGCGATTGGACAGAACATCAAAGACCGACCTTGGTATGCCGAAATAGCTAACTATTTAGCCGCTGATATTGAACAAAAAAATTTAAAAGGCTATGAAAGGTGTGAGAGATTAAACTCACCTCCTAGATTTTAGATCAGGTTAAGATTAGGGAAAGATAATGTGGGCTGAATCCCGTTAGAACTTGATGAATGAATTGGATTTTGTATTGATAACGTTGATAAAAGAATGGTTACAAAAAGATGTCTTTCTTGATGATTACAAAGATGAATAAGTATTTGAGAGATTGTGTGAATGATGGTAGGAATGAACATGTTCCTCTTCTTTGATCTTCTTTCTCTTTAAATAGCCTCAGGCTCCGATGGATTGTCACCAACTGGTTCCCGAGATCCCCTCCGTGATTTGAGGGATTTGTAACAGCTCCCCTTTGACCGGGTCCTGCGCCTACTTATACGTCCACGAGCTGCCTCCTTTCCGTGACCTCTCTAGTGAACATCTTTAGCTCACAGCCTCCGGCTCTGACTTAGCTGTTTTCGAGGATTTAATCTGTGATGAGCCTATCGCGGTCCATTATCATTTCTTGTTATTTAACATTAGCTAGCGGGCCATATTCGGACCCAACAGTTGCCCCCAGCTTTCGAGAGACGATTTGTTATCTCGGGAGCTAAACCTAGCCGCCCAGCCTAGATCTTCTTGTTGAGATAATGATTATCAGTTATCTCAATCGTAGATATTCTTTGCTTAATCGGACGGCTGTAGTTATATTTAATGAGATCGATGGTTCAGATTAAAGGGAATTTGAAATGTAATCTCCGATTTTCGAGGCGTGATGGGATATAAAGCTGTAGGTATTAACTGCTTCTCTCTCCACTTCCTCCACACTTCGATACGGTTTCCCAGGTAACTTCTCTCTCTCTTTTTATTTTACTGCATCATTTCTTTCTTTTTTTTATCTTAGTTCGTCTCCATTCCTCTGCAACTTTCTCAAAGCTTTCGATTTTCTAGTTCGGTTTTCCTTCTTCCTTTTCCTATCTCTTCTATCTTTCTTTTCCTTTCCTCATTATGAGTCAACCAAAAGAAGGTACTGGAGAAACCAGAGTCTCCGCTTCTGGTGCTCGGTTAATGAAGGTCAAGCAAGAAGTTGGTGAAAATATGAAGAGTGATGAGAAGAAAAAGAAGGCTAAGGAGACGATCGGCGCGAGAGTTGCCAAACGAGCAAAGAAGAAAGATGGCTCCAGTGAGAGTGCTCACCATGAATTTCATCCTCCTTCTCTGATGTCGAGTCAAGATGTTGTTAACGGTCCAAACCAACAGCCGAAAGGATTTAGCCAGGGCCTGCAAACCCAACGAGACCCCCGAAACTGCTCTGGAGGGTTGGTTCTGCATTCATGAGAAATACATTTCCAAATGTCATCTCAGTTTCCCGCTTCCGATCCTTCTACTTGATCTCCTCGAACATTACCAACTAGCTCTCTCCCAGCTTTGTCCCTCGGTCATATGAGTGATAAATGGCTTTATCACCAGGGCCAAAGAAGAAGGAGTCGACGTTGGACTCAATGATCCGATGAGCCTTTTTCTGATCAAGGAGAGCTCATCTAAAGATGGTGGTAGCGGAACCTACTACCTTCCCTGTCGCCCCAAGCTGGGTATTTTCAAGTTTTCTGCGAGTGATAATGACTGGTGGAAGAAATATTTCTATGTCAAAATTGATTCTTCAACGGTTCCTGAGGGTCGTACCCTCAGGGTTTCTTGGACTGATGCATCTGGTTAGGACTTTCTTAGGATAGCGTTTGTTTATCCTTTTCCATTGTGACCTGATGAATTTTTTGATTTTACTTGTAGATATCGCGGATCCTCGCAAGCTTTCCGGTAAACGTACCAGAGCTCTTTTCCGAAATATGCAGCAAAGCCCTTGTACCTGGGCTTCCTTTACTACCTCGCGAATAGGATCAGCTAGATTCCCAGAACGATACAACGCTTCCTTTCTGGATCCTGTTCCTGCCGCGAATCTAGAAGGTAATTATTCTTCTTGTCTTTCATGTTCAGGTTAGGTTCCCAATATAGGTAACCTAACAAGATTTTTTTTTGTTGTTTAGTTTCTAAAGGTAACTCAGTGGTATCAATCTCGACGGAAGCTAGCACCTCTGAAACCGAAAAGACTCAACCAAGCAGAATGTCTCTTAAGCCGTCGTTCCGTTCCAGAGGTAGACCATGCAAAGCAGCTGAAACTCCTCGTGGGAGTGACAAGAGCCAGGGAGGATCTTTCCTCAGTTACGTGAAGGAAGTTCTTGATGAGGGCGCTTCCAACCCTGCCAAGGACGTCACTCCTACTGAGCCGCAGGTTCAAGACGTTGCTCCTCATTCTGATGTTCCGATGGTGGAAGCTGAGGTCCAAGTTGCCAAAGACCCTCCTGAGATTGAGCCCCCGAAGAATAAGAGGTCCAGAACCGATCAAGTTGACAGACCTTCCAGGTCTTCCTCCTCGTCTTCCAGAGGAGGTACCGTTGGTTGGAGATTTACTCACTCAAAGCCTGGGTCGATCTTAGACGACTCATGGGGTTTAGCGACGTTGATGAGGCACATGAAGAGAACTGGATGCTCCCTCCACTCGATCAACAACTTGACTAACAGAGATGAGTACGCTGAGATAGCTCATTTCATGGGCCAGGTATGGAATTTTCAAATTCTCTTTTACGTATTTAGAAATTAACATATCGTTTGTTTGTTTCCATCGTTCTGTAGCTGGCTGGAGCTGTTAACAGAGCTCAATTGAAATTTGAGGATGCTATTCACAATGCCCCCGATGCTGGAGAATTAGCTCAGGTTACTGAGCTAGTCAAAGCTACCAAGACGGAGCTTGACCAGGCTCGGGTTCAGGTCTCTGAACTTCAAGCTGAGGTCAAGAGACTTGGCTCCAAGGCCGATATTCAGCAAGGGAAGATTGAGAGTCAAGCGATGGATATCCAGGTGAAGGGTAGGAAGATTGCTGAGTTGGATTCTGCTCGGAAGATAGCTGAGTATCAGGTCAGGGAACTGATTACTTCATCTCAAGACAACCAGAGGAACAAGGAAGCTGAGGTCAAGCTGGCCGTTAGGAGAGGAAAGAGGGAGGTAGCTGACGCTTATAACAAGGTCTTAGTTTCCGTCAAGGAGAAGTTCTCCAAGAAGAAGGATGAAGTCGATCTTCTGATTTACGCTCAAGAGCTTCAGGCTAATACCGAGCTCCTGAAAGATATGCTGAATAATGAGATCAAGAGTGCTGAAGATGAGTACAATCGTTTGATGGCTATGATGCCGGAGGCGGCTGCTGCGTACGAAAAGGCGCAAGTCTCAGACTTCTCGATCAGCAAGCTCCCTCTTCCTCAACTCTCTGAGAGCTCAGGTACTTTCGAGATCAACATGTTTAATCTCTCCTTTTCTGGAGAGTACGGTTCTAACTTAGGTTTGGTGGGTTCTTACTCAGCCCCAGTTGAAGCCACCCCGGGAGATGAATAAAAGGAGATGGCGGAAGAAGTTCCTGACAAGGAGGACGAACCAGTCTAGGAGGATAAGGATGCTGAGAAGAGCTCTGGTGATAAGGAAGTTTAAGAGCTGAGGCTCTTTCGTGTGCTTTTGGTGTGTTTTTAGGACTTCTGCCCAATGGGCTCTTTGTTTCATTTGCTTTTAAGACTTATAGCCTAAGGAGGCTTTTAAACCTTTGTTCGTGTTAAGATCTTTGAACCTTTGTTAGCCTGAGGAGGCTTTTAAACCTTTATCATATTTTGGTTTTAATTTCGTTCTAAGTCTTTTGACTTGATTTAGTCGTTTCTCGGATGATGTCGTATTTTGTTTAGTAAGAGTTTCGATAGGAAACATATTGCGATCACTAAATAAGAGGTTTAGTGACTCCTCATAATTAGGTTTCGGATTTTTATGATAAGTCTCGAAGACTTTGACTGTATCTGGTTTCTTAAGAGGAGTTCCTGAAATATCGAGATTAGTTCAAGGTTTTTAGGAACCTGAGTTTGGTTTGGGGTTTTCTTTTGAGAGTGGTTCATGGGAACCTGAATTCGTTTGCGGGATTTTAAGACCCTTTGAAATTTGCTTAGGATTTTAAGACCTTTTGAGATTTGCTTAGGATTTTAAGACCTTTTGAGATTTGATAAGGATCTTGAGACTTTAGGTTCAGGTCCGTGGAGACCTGACTTTGTTTGAAGGATTTTAAGACCTTGGTGGTTTTTAAGGATTTTAAGACCTTAGGTTTAGGTTTATCAAATTTGATTTCGCTTGAAGGATTTTAAGACCTTCGAGATTATTAAGGATTTTAAGACCTTAGGTCCAGATTCTTGGAGACCTGAGTTGATATGAAGGGTTTTAAGACCTTAGGTCCGTTTTTGTAGGGACCTTAATTGTTAAAGAGTCTAGGTATCGAGGATAATTGCTTTATTGATAATATAATACATGGTATCATAATAATCGTACAATTGCTGCTTGGGCTATGTGATTTTAATCAGACATATGCCCCCTTTGGTCACGGTGAACAGAGTGTTGAAATGAGGTTGGGGCTGCACTCATGACGGAGTTGCCTACGTACCCAGTCAAGGGATCAAGCCTAACATAGTTCAAGGAATTTAGGTACCTAATGATAGTATCTCTTGAGATTCGTGGCGTTCCACGATCTGATTTCAGGTACCCCGGTTCGCACCTTCTGGAGCTTCCCAATTGGTTCCTAACTTCCCAGCATCTGGCTCTTTGGTTCCTTCGAAAACTTTCCTAAGTACTAGGTCACCTACAGCGAACTGTCGGGGCCTGACTTTGGAGTTGTAATGTCGTGCCATTACTTGCTGATAGTTTTGAATGCGAAGCAGGGCTCGGTCTCGTCTTTCCTTGATTAGATTGAGGCTGTCCGTCAGGAGCTGGTCATTAGCTGTAGGATCGGACGTACAGAGTTCCCGGCGGAGGCTACCAGCAGTTGTTTCAGCTGGGACGACAGCTTCCATCCCATAGGCTAAGGAGAAAGGGGTTTCTTCTGTAGCCTTTCGTGGGGTGGTTCGACATGCCCATAGTACTTCGGGTAACTTTTCTGACCAGAGTTCCTTCTGGGTTCCGAGGCGTTTCTTGAGGTTTGCTAAAATTGACTTGTTAGCAGCCTCCGCCTGGCCGTTTCCTTGAGGACGTCGAGGTGTTGAAAAGGTGAGGCAGATATTCCATTTGTCGCAAAATACTTTGAAGTCGTGAGATATGAATTGTCCTCCATTATCAGTCACGATTTCGTATGGGACGCGGTGTCTACACACGATGTCTTTCCACACAAATCGTTCGACCTCGAATCTGGTTACCTGTTGGAAAGCTTCAGCCTCAATCCATTTCGTGAAATAGTCTGTTAGGACTAAGAGGAAGCGTAGCTTCTTCTTTCCACTTCCTGACGCTACTAGTGGTCCTACGATGTCCATGGACCACCTCATAAATGGGTAAGGAGCGGTTATGTTGGATAGCTTTTCCGCAGGTAGGTGTATAATCGGTGCATGCCTCTGGCATTTGTCGCATGAGGAAGAGTAGACCTCACAGTCTGCAATAATGGTAGGCCAGAAATAGCCTTGTCTTTTGATTCGGATAGCTAGAGCTCTGCCACCGGCGTGGTTTCCACAGGAGCCGTCGTGCATTTCCTTCATGAGTTTCATAAGCAACGAGGCCATTGACGCATTTTAGGTATGGTCCGGAAACACTTCGTTTGTGGAGGGCAGAATTGATTATGCAGTATCATGCGCTCAATGCTTTGAGTTTTCGAGCCTCCCATTTATTGGGTGGAGTCTTTCCCACTAGGATGTATTGCATGATTGGTATTCTCCAGTCCTCTCTCTCTACAACTTTGTTATGAAGAGACGAGGGAGGTTCCTGTTCGGGACCTGGTGTCGTGGTGCCCCCGGAGATATTCGTAGGATTAGGCTCCAGGGAGTCTGAATTCTGAGGAATATCTCCAATTCCCTCGTTATTCTCCGGGATCTGAGTGGTGCCCCCAGATGAGTTTTTGAGAGCTGATCGACTTCTGGTTTTGACTCTGCAGACGAGTGGGTCCGAGGTCTGGATGGTGCCCCCAGAGGTATTCGTAGGATTTAGCTCGTGGGAATCTGAATTTCGGGGAATACCTTCATTTTTTGTCGTTGTTCTCCATATTTTTATCGTGTACCCGGAGGTATGCTTTTTAAAGCTACGTATTTTGGCTTTTGGGAACCAGAATGTTGTGAGAACTTGGGTAGCTACCGTTTCAGGGTAGTTACCTTCGGTTTGCTCTTTTGGCTTGCTGTCTATCTCAGCTTTAGTAGCTATGTCGATACTTGGCTTTTCGATTCCTTCCACGGGTATAATCCGTTTTACGAGAGGATCTGATGTGGAAGCCTAGAGCAGCCAACGCATCTGCTGAGGAGTTCTCTCCTCGTGGGATCCTTGTTAGCTCAAATTTGTCAAACTGCCTAGTGAGGTTTTGGACGACTTCGAGATATGCCCCCATTCTTTTGTCCCTCGTCTCGTATTCTCCGTGAAACTGGCTAGCTACTAGCTGTGAATCACTATAAGCGTTTAGCTCTCGAATTCCGAGGCTTACGGCGAGTTTTAACCCTGCGATTAGTGCTTCATATCCAGCCTCATTGTTTGAGGCACTGAATCCGAGCCTATAGGACTGCTCGATGGTTTCTCCAGCTGAAGAAGTCAGTCTTAGTCCGACACCGGAACCTTGTTTTGACGAGGCTCCAGTCGACATACAGGCTCCACTTCGGAGCTTCCATTTCCGAGTGTAATTGCTCAGATGCTAGCTCAATGACAAAATCGGCAAGGACCTGAGCCTTTGCTGCTGCTCGAGGTCTGTACTCGATGTCATATTCGCTGAGTTCTATGGCCCACTTAGCCAATCGTCCTGATTGGCTGGGACTGTGCAGAATCATTCGTAATGGTTGTGAAGTCATTACGATGATCGAGTGCGATTGGAAGTAGGGTCGTAATTTCCTGGCAGCTGTAACGACAGCCAGTGCTAACTTTTCCATAGTAGGAGGATACCTTGTTTAGGCGTCTATTAGACTCTTGATGGTGTAATAGACAGGTCTCTGTTCGTTTTGTTCCTCTCGTACCAGCACGCCGCTAACTGCAGCGGTTGATACAGCGAGGTACAGATACAGTGGTTCTCCTATTACTGGTTTAGGACAGGATCAGAGGTTCGGAGAGGTAAGCTTTCAACTGCTTGAATGCTTCTTCACATTTCTCGTCCCATAAGAACTTCTTATTATTTTTAGAAGTTTATAGAACGGGAGGCACTTATCGGTGGACCTGGATATGAATCGATTTAATGCTGCGATTCGTCCAGTCAATCTCTGTACCTCTCTGGTTGTCTTAGGTGACAGCATTTCCAGGAAGGTCGCTATCTGCTGCGGGTTGGCTTCAATGCCTCTTTCGGTTACGAGGTAGCCGAGGAACTCGCATGAGGGTACCCCGAAGGTACATTTAGCGGAATTGAGCTTCATATCGTATTTGTTAAGGATATCGAAGCATTCCCTTAAGTGAGAGATATGGTCTTCTCCAGCTGAGGACTTGACTAGTATATCGTCAATATAGACCTCCATAGTTTTTCCGAGTTGTCCGGCGAACATCTTATTCACTAGCCTCTGATAAGTTGCTCCTGCGTTCTTTAACCCGAATGGCATGACCTTGTAGCAATAGGTTCCTCGTTCGGTTATGAATGCAGTTTTTTCTTGATCCTCAGGATCCATCATGATTTGGTTGTACCCTGAGAAAGCGTCCATGAAGGACAGGAGTCGATGGCCAGCTGTTGCTTCAACCAGGCGGTCGATGTGAGGTAACGGGAAACTGTCTTTGGGACAAGCCTTGTTTAGGTCAGTGAAATCTACACAGATTCTCCATTTCCCGTTTTTCTTTTTTACAACTACCGGGTTAGCTAACCAGTCAGGGTAGTGCACCTCTCGAATGGACCCAGCTTTCGTAAGTCGGTCAACTTCGTCGTTAACAGCTTGAGCCTTTTCGAGGCCCAGCTTGCGACGCTTTTGTTTGATCGGTTTGAAAGTGGGGTCTACTCTCAGTTTATGGGTGGTGACGTTCGGATCTATACCTTTCATGTCATTGGTGGTCCATGCAAAGGTTTTGACATTGCTTTTTAGGAAGTCAATGAGCTCCTTTTTTTGTCTCAAGAGGTAGCTCAGATCCGATGCTTACCTGTCTTTCAGGATTTGAGTCGTCGATGCAAACTTTTTCGGTGAGGTTCCTAGGGGGACCTCGAATATTTTGTTGCATCTCACGACCCTCCTGGATCTGTAATTGCTATTGGGGGGATTTTTTGAGGATTTCGAATCCTCCCAGGTAACAGATCCTGGAGATCTTCTGGCTACCATGTACGGTAGTTATTCCTTCAGGTGTTGGGAATTTCACACATTGATGATAAGTTGAGGCTACTGCTTTCATTTTATGGATCCAAGGTCTTCCTAGGATCGCATGGAACGGGGAAGGTCTGTCGATGACTACTAAATTGGTCATTTTCATTATTCCTCCAGCTATGATTGGGAGTTTGATAGTTCCTAATGAGGTAGCTGTTTCTGCGGAAAAGCCTACGAGATTAGCTTTTGGCAAATAATTTCGTAGTCGTCTATTTCCATCCCTTTCAGGCTTCCTGTGTCTATCATAAGTTTAGGCACCTCGTATCCTGCGATGTTCAGGGTGACGATCAGGGCATCATCGTGAGGCCTGTCAAGGTCTGACGTCTCACTCTCCCAGAAAGAAATCTTAGTATTGGACTCGGGGTTGGGAGGCTTAGGTCTAGTGTTAGACACAGCCTTCCGTACGTGATTTTTAATAGAATTAACGGAGTCTTGACATATATTGGATCCTCCAAGGATACAGTTCACCCTCGAGTCGGGGCTCGATTGAGGTGACGGTTTGCTCAAGAGAGCCTCGATTTGTAGGCTTTTTCCTTGGGGGAATTTCCCAAGAATCATATCGACTGTTTTCTTGGGAGCTGGAGGTGGCGAATCTGTCTCCTTCTCAGGTGACCTTTCGCGTTTTGGAGAGGTATCTCTGAGACCTCTTTTCTGATAGGGCGGTGGCTTTTTAAGGTCCACGCCTTTTATTTCTCCAGCTGCGAATTTAGCTGCCAGCTGTCGTTGGAGGTCCCAACATTCCTCAGTTGAATGCCCTTCTCGATCGTGATAGGAGCAATGTTTGTTCTTATCAAAGCCTTTTGACCAGGGAGCTTTAGTCGTCGTGGCGACAGGTTTCTCTTCCTTATCTTCCTCGACTGCATAAGAATGCTCTCCCTGAGTCTGATTGTTTCGGAAGTTTCCCTTTTTATGAGGTCCTTTTGCCTTCGAAGATTCACCTTTCGAGTGATTCTGAGGTTTCTTGTGGAGTTTATCCAGTGCAGCTGTCTCTTCCTCCAAAGTAACATATCTGGTGGCTTTATGAAGAGCATCATCGATAGTCGGGGGAGGATTGAGTGTTAGCTCCGACCAGAATTCCAATTTATACCACATACCTCTTCTAAGGGCCTCGATGGCGACTTGGTCGTTGGGGTTCGAGAGCTTAGTTCTTACTGCTCTGAATTTCTCGATGTAGACTCGTAGCGAGTCTCCCATTCCTTGTCTGACCTTCCAGAGGTCAGCCTTAGAGGCTTGCTTTAGGATATGTGTCGAGTACTGCTTCATGAAGGCATTAGTTAACTGATCGAAATTGTCTATTGAGGCTGGTTCAAGACCAGAAAACCACTCGAGGGCTGTTCCAACCAGGTTTTCGGCGAATGTCCTGCAGTAACCTGCTTCACATTCTTCCTTCGTAAAATGGGCTTTCACGATAGCTAATCGGAAGGCTCTCAAATAGGCCTTTGGGTTGGAGGTCCCATCGTACTCGGAGATTCTAATTTTTCGGGTATCTCTTATGTAAGAGCTGGCAATTCTGTCAGTGAATGGAGTCCCACGGATTTCTTCAATCAAGCTCTCGATTTCGGGAGTTGAGCTTGTTGCCTTATGAACTTGAGCATTCAACTTTTGGAAAGCTGCGTGAGTTCGTTCCATATATCTGCGAATGGCGTCAGGTCCTTCTAGAGGAAGGGCATTTGGGTCATTATTAGGTATCTGATGGGCAGGTTCCTGACGGAATCGTGTTTGTTCATCTTCCCATGCAGCTGGTGGGCTAAGTCGCTCACCGGCTCTTGGGTTATCGGTATCTGCCCTTTGATATCCGTCCGTATTCGGGGTTGAACTTCTGGTTTGATAAACCGAAGCTGATGTTCTTCCCCCGGATGGGAGGGATACTCCTGCTCCGGACCTAAAAATAGGTGGCGGAGGCGGCAAGCGAGTGCTCCGGTCAGCAATCTGACTGGGCGTAGAGCTGGTTGCCGCTACGTTACTTCCCATAGCACTAGTGACGGGTGGGATAAACGCGGGAGCTGTCCCAGCATGAGGTGTCTGGAAAGCAGATCCCCGTCCTTCCGGAACAGTGTTATCAGGAGAAAAATCTAAACGTCCTCGGGGGAACGAGGGATCGGTCAATCGATTTCGGAAAGTGACCCCCGGACCTTGACGTTGCGGTGGTTGGGTTGTAGCGTTTAGAGATCTAGTTATCTCTTCGAATCGTTGCTGCCGAACAGCTAGCTGTTTCATTGTACGCTCGTTTTCTTGAGCTTTGTCTACTAACTGCATCATCATCTGACGAATCTCAGAAAGCTGAGCCTCCGTTTGATTCGGAGCGGTTTGCTGCTGAAGATTCTCGGTGACTGGAAGCCTGGAGTTGGTTCCACCTGATGATCTTGGGTTGGTTACTCCACTGGCAGTCTGGCTCGTTCGAGCACTAGCCAAAGGCTGTTGCCCAGATCGGTGGTTGCCACGTCGAGGCTCCGGAGTTAGGAGACTAGTGCCTCCATCGTTCGGTGAGCCATCGCTCTGAATCGGGAAGTTAGGGTCAGACGGATTCGTTGTCTGATCGGTAGGATTCATCCTAAAGTGTTTAGAGTAAGGGATTCGATTATCTTCCCCACAGACGGCGCCAAATGTGAGGGATTAAACTCACCTCTTAGATTTTAGATCATGTTAAGATTAGGGAAAGATAACGTGGGCTGAATCCCGTTAGAACTTGATGAATGAATTGGATTTTGTATTGATAACGTTGATAAAAAAATGGTTACAAAAAGATGTCTTTCTTGATGATTACAAAGATGAATAAGTATTTGAGAGATTGTGTGAATGATGGTAGGAATGAACGTGTTCCTCTTCGTTGATCTTCTTTCTCTTTAAATAGCCTCAGGCTCCGATGGATTGTCACCAACTGGTTCCCGAGATCCCCTCCGTGATTTGAGGGATTTGTAACAGCTCCCCTTTGACCGGGTCCTGTGCCTACTTATACGTCCACGAGCTGCCTCCTTTCTGTGACCTCTCTAGTGAACATCTTTAGCTCACAGCCTCCGGCTCTGTGATGGGCCTATCGCGGTCCATTATCATTTCTTGTTATTTAACATTAGCTAGGGGGCCATATTCGGGCCCAACAAAAGGAAGAAATTCTTTCGTGAAGTTCGGATATATCATTGGGACGAACCATATCTCTACAAGCATTGTTCTGACGGCATATATAGAAGATGCGTCTATGAGGCTGAAATCCCGAACATTATTTACCAATGTCATGGCTCTGACTACGCAGGATATTTCGCTACTTTTAAAACAGTCTCCAAAATTCTCCAAGCAGGATTTTGGTGGCCAACAACATTTCGCGATGTTCACGCTCATATAGCACAATGCGACAGATGTCAGAGGAGAGGAAAAATAAGCAAGAGACATGAGATGGAACAAAATTTTATCTTGGAAGTAGAAGTTTTCGACTGTTGGGGAATAGATGGGCCACTTCCCATCTTCTTATGGAAACAAATACATCCTAGTCGCTGTAGACTACGTTTCGAAATGGGTTGAGGCAGTTGCTTCTCCAACGAATGATGCATGCGTAGTTGTAAAGCTTTTCAAGAGCATTATCTTCCTAAGATTTGGAGTTCCTAGAATAGTCATTAGTGACGGTGGATTACATTTCATCAACAAATCGACCGATTACTTGAGAAGAACGGTGTTCACCATCGAGTCGCTACACCTTATCACCCACAAACCAGTGGTCAAGTAGATGTTTCGAACCGACAAATCAAAGAAATTTTTGAGAAAACTGTTCGAATATATAGTAAAGATTGGTCTCGCAAACTAGATAATGCCTTGTGGGCATATAGGACCGCTTACAGGACACCACTGGGAACGACACCCTTTCATTTACTTTATGGGAAATCATGCCATTTACCAGTTGAACTAGAACATAAAGCAGCCTTGGCAACCAAATTATTAAATTTTGATATCAAGCCAGCTGCCGAAAGACATCTAATACAGCTCAACGAGCTCGATGAAATCAGACATTTGGCATACGAGAATTCAAAGTTATATAAGGAACGAACGAAAGCTTATCACGATAAAAAGATCATATCTAGACACTTTGAACCGAACGATCAAGTTCTCCTTTGTAACTCCCGATTAAACCTTTTCCCTGAAAAACTTAAATCTCGTTGGTCTGGACCTTTCACCATCAAGGAAGTAAAACCTTCCGGAGCACTAACAATCATTAGTGAAGAGGGCAACGAGTTCACAGTAAATGGGCAGCGAGTAAAGCATTATTGGGCCAAGCCACCAGGCATAAAGCCCCTTCCGCTGCTACCACCCCCTGATAACTAAATCCAGTTATCCTAAGTCGTGCTAAAGACTATAAACTAAGCGCTGAATGGGAGGCAACCCATTTTCCTTTTTATTTTATTTTTCATTATATTTTCAATTGCATTTCATTTTTATTTTCATTTTTACTTTATGTTTATCTTTTATTTTTAATCTTTAATTTTCTTTTAATTTTAATTTTAATTTTTTCTTTTTATCTTTATTTTCATTTTATTTTTAGTTTATTATTCATAATCATTTTAGTTAGGATTTAAATTTATTAGTTAGCAATGTTTAAATTATTTTCTAGATATTTACTTTCAAAATTGCATTAAGTTCGATCGATATCAACCTTGTCGTATCGATCGACACGGAGATGTCGAGGCAAACCCTCATTTAACTCGACATCCGCCTCTTCTTCTCTATTTTCACAAACCCTAGCCGAATCTTAAATCGGGTTTGATTTGGTGCAATTCTAGGTTGGCTTAGATGTTTTTTTTCTGTTTATCTAAGTGTTAGGATAGTTTGTTTTGCCTAAATTCCCTCTTTCGATTCGTTTTTCGTATGAACTGTTGATTTGCAGGTTTCGCGAGTCATCATCGATCGACAACGACCATGTCTTGTCGATCGATTTACAACTTTCAGATGAACACTGATCTGATCTATCGATCGACACACTCGTGTGTACATCGGTCGATATGGCTCTTTCTTGCGACCAATGCTAACTTCAAGTTTTATTTTTCTTTTCAGATGAGCACGGATTCAGACATCGAGAGAGAGCGGAGGACAAAGAGGCGAAGTGATCCTGCTGGCTCTTCACACCGCCGGCAGCAACGAGTCCCAAGGGACGACGAGAGGCCTCCATGGCCACTTGATGACAAGACCCCCATCGATTACGTTGAGGGTGACGACTTCTCAGACCCGAAGAAGTGTCTTGACAGAGAGCTCACCGATCAGTGGGACGACTACGACAGCTTGCACTACAACACCTGTCTCTCAGTCGACATCGAGCCCACACGCTTCATTGACCCGGAGGTCATATACAAGATGCGTATCAAGGATGATCTGTCAGCGATGATTGATCAGCTCAGCTTGGGCACCATAGCCACTAACGCCTACGACCTCCATGTCCCGTTGGTCCGCCAGTTCATGGCATCTGTCTGTCTCACCTACCGCAACGAGAAGACAAAGGTTGCAGGAGACGGTGTTCTCTCTTTCTTCGCGAGCGGGAAGAGATACTCTCTCACCATTCCCGAGCTCTGCGGCATCTTCGGTTTCGAGGGGGATGCGACATCTAGCAAGTTCTCGCCTTTTCCCGGTGCGAACGGGTTCTGGGAGATCATAGACACATGACACTGGAGCGGTTCAGCGACTCAGACGGACGTCTGCCACCCGACACTCCGCTACCTCCTACGGTCTATTGCCAACACTCTGTTTTGCAAGATGGAGCCCAACAAGTGGAGCCCAACAAGGTGCGCCTACAAGATCTCACACTGCTCTTTCTAGCAGTGAACGGGTTGGTTGATCTCTCTCACCTCGACACTGCGGGGATGGTGGTACCCAACCTTGGATCTCTCTTCGCCGAGCATCTGATCTCGCTGAAGAAGAAACCCTTCTCGGGTACGGCTAGGAAGAGAGAGTGCGTGGGAAGTATGCTCACACCGATCTTCGAGTTCTGTGGTGTTCGTCTGGACCGGTGAACCGCAGACCGCCGCCATCTTTTCATGGACGAGCAGCACTTGATGAACGCTGGCTGGCTCAAGGAGAGTCTTCTCTGTTTCCTCAGGATGGACGGCCGCTACCGCATGCTTCAGCTCCCGCACCCGTCACTCACTGATTTCGACCAGCAGGTCGAGAGGATCCGGTTCAGGCCCGCCGACGAGTTTCTACAGGACCTTCCCACCGAGCCACGCCAAGTACCGGTGGACTGCGGTGTTGGAGGCTCACAGGCAGCACCCGAGGCTCCTCTTCCCGACTTCCCGGATATACCAGACGTCCCGATGCCTGATGCGGACTTCCAGAAGACGGTCGTGAGTGCTCTTCATGCCATCTGGGCTAGACTCATGCGACCACCGTGTGCAAGCAGGAGGAGTGTCCGAGCTCGTTCACCATCAGCACCAAGACCATCTCACCAGTACCAGCAGGAGGATGACGAGGAGGCCACTGAGTAGCCTTCATATCTGTTTTCTCTATCTTTCAGAATTTTTATTTTTATTTTTATGTTTCGGATTTGCAGGATTTATGTTTTCGACTTTTTTATGTTTTATGCTTTGGAACTATTTCGTATGTTTAATTTTCTTTGTGTTTGGACTGACAACAGAGCTAACTTGAGAGCCAGGCTAGACGAGTGAGTTCTGTTCAAACACACTATCACATATTCTGTCTGAACCTGTCGATCGATACCGCCTATGGTACATCGATCGATAGCTAAGACAGAAAGGTACGACACCTTGCTTTGACATCCACACTTCTAACATTTCCTTATTTATTTATACTTCTCCTACATATTATTACACCGAGACGGTGTAATTTAAGTCTGGGGGAAGATGTTACTAACATTATTATTTATCATTTATCATCTATTTTTCAAAAATTAAATTGTTTTATCGAGTCAAAAAGGAAATGAAGAATTTATGAATGATTTTCTAACCACTTTTTGGCATTACTCTAGACTTATTAACCACAGATTCCACTAGAGATACCAAAGTGGATCAGTCTGTCAACTAGCCACACTTGCCCAGATTGTTTAAAGCAACCAAAGCTAACCTCCAACCTAATACTGATTATCTCAGCTTGTCTTGGGGCTTGGTATACATCGGATTGGAATCCTCCTACAAAACTGAAAGGTAAAAGTATGTGCATATCTGGTTTCCTTCCCTCTCTCTCTTCGGCATCTCGAGATCTAAGTTTATGTTATAAAAGATTGAAATGATTTCTTGAGAGGCAGAGGGGTAGGAGTGTCTCCTGCGACCCCAGTATTCTAAATCTCAGGGATGATCACACATTGTGGAAACGAAGGATAGGTAAATTACCTGCGACCCCATTATTCGCTACACTTTGTCAAAATGTATGAGTTACAAATGCAAATGTCAATGAGATAGACTAGATGACCTTTGTGGCATCAAAACCTATTGAAATTGAAACTAATAAGAGATTTAGAGAAGAGAGAAGAGGGGAGAAAGAGACCAGAAAAGACTGTCTGTGTGTTCAGAAACTTGTTTGAATTGAATCTATGTGTCCATCGATACTCCCAAGGTAAAGCATTCACTTTTCTTTTAACAAGAAATGAGGTTAGTAGAGGGGAATGTTAGACAAGATTTGTTAAGTTGTTGGATAGATGAATTTGGTTGCTAAATTAGGATAAGGTATAAATGTGCGTTCGTAGTTGAGACCGTTTAGATTTAAATGACATAGAAGTGATGATTTTAAGTTTTCAATAACAAGAGTCATGTTGTTTTCAAACCTCTTTCGGAGAGACTACCGTTTGCTTTGCTTGAGGACAATCAAAATAGTAAGTCTGGGGGAGTTGATATACCATGAATTTCACCCGCTTTTAGCCATAATATATAAGAGTTTTCAATTATATTTACTAGGTTTTCAAATTATTTTAGAGTATTTTCAGGCACAGGTACCTACTTGGAGAAAGCAATACTTTTGAGGCATTTTTGCAGTATTCTCACGAGTGAAGAATCGACCGATAAGAAACATGTGACATCGGACGATGGAAGCCAATTAAAATCGATCGACAGATATCAAAGAGTGTCGATCGACATCAAGCCATTCGATGGATAACGATTTAGAAGATTTTCAAGTATCACAAAGTATGCTATTTACACACAAAGTCCCAGGCCACCTGTTAGGCCTTATATATTAGGGTTTTGTATCATTTTAGAGGCAGACTTGCCTAGAGACCTAGTGGAGAAGAGAAGCAATTTGGCTACCTTAGGAGAAGAGTTAGAGTTGGAGAGATAGATCTGAGACTACAAAACAGAGAAGATCTTGAACTCCCTTTTTATTCTACTCATACTCTTTGTGTTCTTTATTTCATATTAAGATTTATTCAAACCATCATGATTTTGTCTCTCATGAATATGTCTCAGTAAACCTAATTGGTATATTTAGGTTTCTCATAAGGGTGAATCATGTGACGAGTTTGTGACAATTGTTAGGGTGATAAAATTAGTTCTTTCGTTTTAGTTGCTCTTAATACTAGATTTATGATTGATCATCCTTAAATCTAGATCTTAGGATTGATGAGATAACCAACTGTATACTCTCAATACCCATAAATAAACTAGAGTGATCTAACTGACTAGACACATGCGAAAGGTGGTCTAGATCATTAGAGAACGATTTCAAACCAATCCGATAAAGCTTGCTAGAATTACCGCCGATCGATACAACCATTGTTGTAGCGATCGATTGTTTGAAAGGTGTATCGATCGATTAGACGAAAGTCGTATCGATCGACTCTTTTCCGCGATCAACATACGACAGTTGAGATCCGAGATGTAGTCAAAGGAGACCCTACTGGTCGTACCTATTGTTTGAATTCAAAGAACTAAAATCCTAAAGTCACTTTCAAACTGCATAATTTCATACCTGAGAAGTTACCTGAATCTAGCTATCTTCCTCATTAAGAAACAACCTTCACTTCAGTTACTGAACAACTACCTTGTTCACCATATTATTTACTGCTTTAAAACAAATAAACCTTTAAGTCTATCTTCATTTCTAATTCATTAAGCCTTCAAGTAATCCTAGAGTTCTTGTGGATTCGATCCCTAAGTACCACATCCTAACCTCCTATTTGAGAGAGTAATTCACTTTTTAGGGTAATTTGAGTGATATCAGTTTGATAAGAATCATGAAAATATTGCCTAATGTCCGATCAGGCTAATCTGGAATCATCTGAATAGAAAGTGGGATAGCTTCTTCCTCATAACTCCTATGAGATTTATTCAACTTCCTGGTCATTCTACACTGATTAATGGTTTCAAATCAAGCTTCTTACATCTTGGTTCATCATGGTTTGATATGAATCCTGAAGATATTGCCATATGTCCGAAAAGGCTAATATGGAATCATCTGAATAGAAAGTAGGATAGCTTCTTCCTCATAAATCCTATGGGAATTATTCAACTTCCTGATCATTCTACACTGATTAGTGGTTTCAAATCAAGCTTCTTACATATTGGTTCATCCTGGTTTGATATGTATGAAGCATGAAGATATTGCCATATGTCCGAGCAGGGTAATCTGGAATCATCTAAATAGAATGTGGGATAGCTTCTTCCTCATAACTCCTATGAGATTTAATCAACTTCTTGGTCATTCTACACTGTTTAATGGTTTAAAATCAAGCTTCTTAAATATTTTTTTCATCCTTGTTTGATATGAATCATGAATATATTACCTTATGTCCGAATAGGCTAATCTGGAATCATCTGAATAGAAAGTGGGATAGCTTCTTCCTCATAACTCCTATGAGATTTATTCAACTTTCTGGTCATTCTACACTGATTAATGGATTCAAATCAAGCTTCTTACATTTTGGTTCATCCTGGTTTGTTATGAATCATGAAGATATTACCATATGTCTTAACATGCTAACCTGGAATCATCTGAATAGAAAGTGGGATAGCTTCTTCCTCATAACTTCTATATGATTTATTCAACTTCCTGGTCATTTTACACTGATTAATGGTTTCAAATCAATCTTCTTTCATCTTGGTTCATCCTAATTTGATATGAATCATGAAGATATTGCCATATGTCTAAACAGGCTAATCTGGAATCATCTGAATAGAAAGTGGGATAGCTTCTTTCTCATAGCTCCAATGAGATTTATTAAACTTCCTGGTCATTCTACACTGATTATTTGTTTCAAATCAAGCTTCTTACATCGTGTTTCATCATGGTTTGATATGAATCACGAAGATATTGCCATATGTCTGAACATGCTAATATTGAATCATCTGAATAGAAAGTAGGATCGCTTCTTCCTCATAACTCCTATGAGTTTTATTCAAATTCCTGGTAATTCTACACTGATAAATGGTTTCAAACCATGCTTCTTACATTTTGGTTCTTCATGGTTTGATATGAATCATGGAGATATTACCATATGTCCGAACAGGCTAACCTGGAATCATCTGAATAGAAAGTGTGATAGCTTCTTCCTCATAACTCCTATGAGATTTATTCAACTTCCTGGTCATTTTACACTGATTAATGGTTTCAAATCAAGCTTCTTAAATTTTTGTTCATCCTGGTTTGATATGAATCATGGAGATATTATATATGTCCGAACAGGCTAACCTGGAATCATTTGAATTGAAAGTGGAATAGCTTCTTCCTCATAACTCCTATGAGATTTATTCAACTTCCTAGTCATTCTATAATGATTAATGGTTTCAGATAAAGCTTGCTACATCTTGGTTCATCGGGTTTTGATAAGAAACATGAAGATATTGCCATATGTCCGAATAGGCTAATCTGGAATCATCTGAATAGAAAGTGGGATAGCTTCTTCGTCATAACTATTATGAGATTTATTTAACTTCCTGGTCATTCTACACTGATTAATGGTTTCAAATCAAGCTACTTAAATTTTGGTTCATCCTGGTTTGATA
Source organism: Raphanus raphanistrum subsp. raphanistrum (assembly GCA_019706035.1). NCBI lineage: Eukaryota > Viridiplantae > Streptophyta > Magnoliopsida > Brassicales > Brassicaceae > Raphanus > Raphanus raphanistrum. Next base: position 22,447,964 of record CM033988.1, on the reverse strand, counting down.
TGAATCATGGAGATATTACATATGTCCGAATAGGCTAACCTGGAATCATTTGAATATAAAGTGGGATAGCTTCTTCCTCATAATTCCTAGATTTATTCAACTTCCTGGTCATTCTATAATGATTAATGGTTTCAGATTAAGCTTACTACATCTTGGTTCATCGTGTTTTGATAAGAAACATGAAGATATAGCCATATGTCCGAATAGGCTAATCTGGAATCATCTGAATAGAAAGTGGGATAGCTTCTTCGCCATAATTACTATGAGATTTATTCAACTTCCTAGTCATTTTACACTGATTAATGGTTTCAAATCAAGCTTCTTAAATTTTGGTTCATCTTGGTTTGATATTAATCATGGAGATATTACATATGTCCGAACAGGCTAATCTGGAATCATTTGAATAGAAAGTGGGATAGCTTCTTTCTCATAACTCCTATGAGAATAATTCAACTTCCTGGTCATTCTATAATGATTAATGGTTTAAGATCAAGCTTAATACATCTTAGTTCATCGTGTTTTGATAAGAATCATGAAGATATTGCCATAGGTCCGAATAAGCTAATCTGGAATCATCTGAATAGAAAGTGGGATAGCTTCTTCCTCATAAATCCTATGAGATTTATTGAACTTCCTGGTCATTCTACAATGATTAATGGTTTCAAATCAAGCTTCTTAAATTTTGGTTCATCCGGGTTTGATATGTATCATGGAGATATTACCATATGTCCGAACATGCTAATCTGGAATTATTTGAATAGAAAGTGGGATAGCTTCTTCCTCATAACTCCTATGAGATTTATTCAACTTCCTTGTCATTCTATAATGATTAATGGTTTCAGATCAAGCTTATTACATCATGGTTCATCGTGTTTTGATAAGAATCATGAAGATATTGCCATAGGTCCGAATAAGCTAATCTTGAATCATCTGAATAGAAAGTGGGATAGTTTCTTCCTCATAAATCCTATGAGATTTATTGAACTTCCTGGTCATTCTACACTGATTAATGGTTTCAAATCAAGCTTCTTAAATTTTGGTTCATCCGGGTTTGATATGAATCATGGAGATATTACCATATGTCCGAACATGCTAATCTGGAATCATCTGAATAGAAAGTGGGATTGCTTCTTCCTCATTACTCCTACGAGATTTATTGAACTTCCTGGTCTTTATAAACTGATTAATGGTTTAAAATCAAGCTTCTTACATCTTGGTTAATCCTGGTTTGATAAGAATCATGAAGATGTTGCCTTATGTCCGAACATGCTTATCTGGAATCATCTGAATATAAAGGGGGATAGTTTCTTCCTCATAACTCCTATGAGATTTATTTAACTTCCATGTCATTCTATACTGATTAATGGTTTCAAATAAAGCTTCTTACATCTTGGTTCCTTCTGGTTTGATATGAATCATGAATATATTACCATATGTACGAACAGGCTAATCTGAAATCATCTGAATAGAAAGTGGGATAGCTTCTTCCTCATAACTCATATGAGATTTATTCAACTTTCTGGTCATTCTACACTGATTAATGGTTTCAAATTAAACTTCTTAAATTTTGGTTCATCCTGGTTTGATATGAATCATGGAGATATTACCATATGTTCGAACAGCCTAATCTGGAATCATCTTAATAGATAGTGGGATAGCTTCTTCCTCATTACTCCTATGAGATTTATTCAACTTCTTGGTAATTCTAAACTGATTAATGGATTGAAATCAAGCTTCTTACATCTTGGTTCATCCTGGTTTGATAAGAATCATAAAGGTATTGCCATATGTCCGAACAATCTAGTCTGGAATAATCTGAATAAAAAGTAGGATTGTTTCTTCCTCATAAATCCTATGAGAATTATTCAACTTCCTGATCATTCTACACTGATTAGTGGTTTCAAATCAAGCTTCTTACATCTTGGTTCATCCTGGTTTGATATGAATCATGAAAATATTGTCTTATGTCCGAACATGCTAATATGGAATCACATGAATAGAAAGTGGGATAGCTTCTTCCTCATAACTCCTATGAGATTTATTTAAATTCCATGTCATTCTATAGTGATTAATGTTTTCAAATAAATCTTCTTACATCTTGGTCCCTTCTGGTTTGATAAGAATCATGAAGATATTGCCATAGGTCCGAAAAGCCTAAACTGGAATCATCTGAATAGAAAGTGGGATAGCTTCTTCCTCATAACTCCTATGAGATTTATTAAACTTCCTGGTCATTCTACACTGATTAATGGATTCAAATCAAGTTTCTTACATCTTGTTTCATCCTGGTTTGATAAGAATCTTGAAGATATTGCCATATGTCCGAACATGCTAGTCTAGAATCATCTGAATAAAAACTTGGATAGCTTCTTCCTCATAACTCCTATGAGATTTATTTAACTTCCTGGTCATTCTAAACTTATTAATGGTTTCAAATCAAGCTTCTTACATCTTCGTTCATCATGGTTTGATATGAATCCTGAAGATATTGCCATATGTCCGAACAGGCTAACATGGAATCATCTGAATAGAAAATGGGATAGATTCTTCCTCGTAACTCCTATGAGATTTATTCAACTTCCTGATCATTCTACACTGATTAATGGTTTCAAATCAAGCTTCTTACTTCTTGGTTAATCCTTGTTTGATAAGAATATTGAAGATATTTTCTTATGTCCGAACAGGCTAATCTGGAATCATAAGAATAGAAAGTGGGATAGCTTGTTCCTCACAACTCCTATGAGATTTATTTATTTTCCTTGTCATTCTATTCTGATTAATGGTTTCAAATAAATCTTCTTACATCTTGGTTCCTTCTGGTTTGGTAAAAATCATGAAGATATTGCCATAGGTCCGAACAAGCTAATCTGGAATCATCTGAATTGAAAGTGGGATAACTTCTTCCTCATAACTCCTATGAGATTTATTTAAATTCCTGGTCATTCTACACTGATTAATGGTTTCAAATCAAGCTTCTTACATCTTGGTTCATCCTGGTTTGATATGAATCATGAAGATATTGCCATATGTCCGAACAGGCTAATCTGGAATCATTTGAATAGAAAGTGGGATAGCTTCTTCCTCATAATTCCTATGAGATTAGTTCAACTTCCTGGTCATTCTATAATGATTAATGGTTTTAGATAAAGCTTACTACATCTTGGCTCATCGTGTTTTGATATGAAACATGAAGATATTGCCATATGTCCGAATAGGCTAATCTGGAATCATCTGAATAGAAAGTGGGATAGCTTTTTCCTCATAACTCCTATGAGATTTATTTAACTTCCATGTCATTCGATACTGATTAATGGTTTCAAATAAATCTTCTTACATCTTGGTTCCTTATGGTTTGATAAAAATCATGAAGATATTGCCATAGGTCCGAACAGCCTAATCTGGAATCCTCTGAATAGGAACTGGGATAGCTTCTTCCTCATAACTCCTGTGAGATTTACTCAACTTCCTGGTAATTCTACACTGATTAATGGATTCAAATCAAGCTTCTTACATCTTGGTTAATCCTTGTTTGATAAGAATCTTGAAGATATTTTCTTATGTCCGAACAGGCTAATCTGGAATCATATGAATAGAAAGTGAGATAGCTTGTTCTTCACAACTCCTATGAGATTTATTTATTTTTCCATGTCATTCTATTCTGATTAATGGTTTCAAATAAATCTTCTTACATCTTCGTTCCTTCTGGTTTGGTAAAAATCATGAAGATATTGCCATAGGTCCGAACAAGCTAATCTGGAATCATCTGAATAGAAAGTGGGATAGCTTCTTCCTCATAACTCCTATGAGATTTATTAAAATTCCTGGTCATTCTACACTGATTAATGGTTTCAAATCAAGCTTCTTACATCTTGGTTCATCCTGGTTCGATATGAATCATGAAGATATTGCCATACGTCCGAACAGGCTAATCTGGAATCATTTGAATAGAAAGTGGGATAGCTTCTTCCTCATAACGCCTATTCGATTTATTCAAATTCCTGGTCATGCTACACTGATTAATTGTTTCAAATCAAGCTTCTTACATCTTGGTTCATCCTCGTTTGATATGAATCCTGGAGATATTACCATATGTGCGAATAGGCTACACTGATTAACTCCTATGAGATTTATTCAACTTCCTGGTCATTCTATACTGATTAATGGTTTCAAATCAAGCTTACTACATCTTGTTTCATCGTGTTTTGATAAGAATCATGAAGATATTGCCATATGTCCGAACATGCTAGTCTGGAATCATATGAATAGAAAGTGGTATAGCTTCTTCCTCATAACTCCTATGCGATTTATTCAACTTCCTAGTCATGCTACACTGATTAATGGTATCAAATCAAGCTTCTTACATCTTCGTTCATCTAGTTTGATATGAATCATGAAGATATTGTCATATGTCTAAACATGCTAGTCTGGAATCATCTGAATAGAAAGTGGGATAGCTTCTTAATGGTTTCAAATCAAGCTTCTTAGATCTTGGTTCATCCTGGTTTGATATGGATCATGAAGATATTGCCATATGTCCGAACTGGCTAATCTGGATTCATCTGAATAAGAAGTGGGATAGCTTCTTCCTCATAACTCCTATACGATTTATTCAACTTCCCATGGTTTGATATGAATCCTGAAGATATTGCCATATGTCTGAAAAAACTAATATGGAATCATCTGAATAGAAAGTGGGATAGCTTCTTCCTCAAAACTTCTATGAGATTTATTCAATTTCCTGATCATTATACACTGACTAATGGTTTCAAATCAAGCTTCTTACATCTTGGTTCATCCTGGTTTGATAAGAATCATGAAGATATTGCCATATCTCCGAACAGGCTAATATGGAATCATCTGAATAGAAAATGGGATAGATTCTTCCTCATAACTCCTATGAGATTTATTCAACTTCCTGATCATTCTACACTGATTAATGGTTTCAAATCAAGCTTCTTACATCTTGGTTCATCCTGGTTTGATAAGAATCATGAAGATATTGCCATATGTCTGAACAAGCTAATATGGAATCATACGAATAGAAAGTTGGATAGCTTCTTCCTCATAACTCCTATGAGATTTATTTAACTTCCTGGTCATTCTAAACTGATTAATGGTTTGAAATCAAGCTTTTTACATCTTGGTTAATCCTGGTTTGATAAGAATCTTGAAGATATTTTCTTATGTCCGAATAGGCTAATCTGGAATCATATGAATAGAAAGTGGGATAGCATCTTCCTCGTAACTCCTATGAGATTTATTTATTTTCCATGTCATTCTATACTGATTAATGGTTTAAAATAAATCTTCTTACATCTTTGTTCCTTCTGGTTTGATAAAAATCATAAAGATATTGCCATATGTCCGAACAGCCTAATCTGGAATCATCTGAATAGAAAGTGGGATAGCTTCTTCCTCATAACTCCTATGAGATTTATTCAACTTCCTGGTCATTCTACACTGATTAATGGTTTCAAATCAAGCCTCTTATAAATCATGAAGATATTGCCATATGTCCGAACAGGCTAATCTGGAATCATTTGAAAAGAAAGTGGGATAGCTTCTTCCTCATAACGCCTATGCGATTTATTCAAATTCCTGGTCATGCTATACTGATTAATTATTTCAAATCAAGCTTCTTACATCTTGGTTCATCCTGGTTTGATATGAATCATGGAGATATTACCATATGTCTGAATAGGCTAACCTGGAATCATCTGAATAGAAAGTGAGATAACTTCTTCCTTATAACTCCTATGAGATTTATTCAACTTCCTGTTCATTCTAAACTGATTAATGGTTTCAAATCGAGCTTCTTATATCTTGGTTCATCATGGTTTGATATGAATCCTAGAGATATTGCCATATGTCCGAACAGGCTAATATGGAATCATCTGAATAGAATGTGGGATAGCTTCTTCCTCATAACTCCTATGAGATTTATTCAACTACCTGATCATTCTACACTGATTAATGGTTTCAAATCAAGTTTCTTACATGTTGGTTCATCCTGGTTTGATATGAATCATGAAAATATTATCTTATGTCCGAACATGCTAATCTGGAATCATCTGAATAGAAAGTGGGATAGCTTCTAACTCATAATTCCTATGAGATTTATTTAACTTCCATGTCATTCTATACTGATTAATGTTTTCAAATAAATCTTCTTAAATCTTGGTTCCTCTAGCTTGATAAGAATCATGAAGATATTTCCATAGGTCCGAACAGCCTAATCTGGAATCATCGGAATAGAAAGTGAGATAGCTTCTTCCTCATAACTCCTATGATATTTATTCAACTTCCTGGTAATTCTACACTGATAAATGGATTCAAATCAAGCTTCTTACATCTTGGTTCATCCTGGTTTGATAAGAATCATGAAGATATTGCCATATGTCCGAACATGCTAGTCAAGAATCATCTGAATAAAAAGTAGGATAGCTTCTTCCTCATAACTCCTATGAGATTTATTTAACTTCCTGGTCATTCTAAACTGATTAATGGTTTCAAATCAAGCTTTTAACATCTTGGTTCATCCTGGTTTGATAAGAATCATGAAAATATTGTCTTATGTCCGAACAGGCTAATCTGGAATCATCTGAATAGCAAGTGGGATAGCTTCTTCCTCATAAATCCTATGAGATTTATTCAACTTCCTGGTCATTCTACACTGACTAATGGTTTCAAATCAAGCTTCTTGCATCTTGGTTCATCATGGTTTAATATGAATCCTGAAGATATTGCCATATGTCTGAAAAGGCTAATATGGAATCATCTGAATAGAAGGTGGGATAGCTTCTTCCTCATAACTCCTATGAGATTTATTCAACTTCCTGATCATTCTACACTGAATAATGGTTTCAAATCAAGCTTCTTACATCTTGGTTAATCCTGGTTTGATATGAATCATAAAAATATTGTCTTATGTCCGAACATGCTAATCTGGAATCATCTGAATAGAAAGTGGGATAGCTTCTTAATGGTTTCAAATCAAGCTTCTTAGATCTTGGTTCATCCTGGTTTGATATGGATCATGAAGATATTGCCATATGTCCGAACTGGCTAATCTGGATTCATCTGAATAAGAAGTGGGATAGCTTCTTCCTCATAACTCCTATACGATTTATTCAACTTCCCATGGTTTGGTATGAATCCTGAAGATATTGCCATATGTCTGAAAAAGCTAATATGGAATCATCTGAATAGAAAGTGGGATAGCTTCTTCCTCAAAACTTCTATGAGATTTATTCAATTTCCTGATCATTATACACTGACTAATGGTTTCAAATCAAGCTTCTTACATCTTGGTTCATCCTGGTTTGATAAGAATCATGAAGATATTGCCATATCTCCGAACAGGCTAATATGGAATCATCTGAATAGAAAATGGGATAGATTCTTCCTCATAACTCCTATGAGATTTATTCAACTTCCTGATCATTCTACACTGATTAATGGTTTCAAATCAAGCTTCTTACATCTTGGTTCATCCTGGTTTGATAAGAATCATGAAGATATTGCCATATGTCTGAACAAGCTAATCTGGAATCATACGAATAGAAAGTTGGATAGCTTCTTCCTCATAACTCCTATGAGATTTATTTAACTTCCTGGTCATTCTAAACTGATTAATGGTTTGAAATCAAGCTTTTTACATCTTGGTTAATCCTGGTTTGATAAGAATCTTGAAGATATTTTCTTATGTCCGAACAGGCTAATCTGGAATCATATGAATAGAAAGTGGGATAGCATCTTCCTCGTAACTCCTATGAGATTTATTTATTTTCCATGTCATTCTATACTGATTAATGGTTTCAAATAAATCTTCTTACATCTTTGTTCCTTCTGGTTTGATAAAAATCATAAAGATATTGCCATATGACCGAACAGCCTAATCTGGAATCATCTGAATAGAAAGTGGGATAGCTTCTTCCTCATAACTCCTATGAGATTTATTCAACTTCCTGGTCATTCTACACTGATTAATGGTTTCAAATCAAGCCTCTTATAAATCATGAAGATATTGCCATATGTCCGAACAGGCTAATCTGGAATCATTTGAAAAGAAAGTGGGATAGCTTCTTCCTCATAACGCCTATGCGATTTATTCAAATTCCTGGTCATGCTATACTGATTAATTATTTCAAATCAAGCTTATTACATCTTGGTTCATCCTGGTTTGATATGAATCATGGAGATATTACCATATGTCTGAATAAGCTAACCTGGAATCATCTGAATAGAAAGTGAGATAACTTCTTCCTCATAACTCCTATGAGATTTATTCAACTTCCTGGTCATTCTAAACTGATTAATGGTTTCAAATCAAGCTTCTTATATCTTGGTTCATCATGGTTTGATATGAATCCTAGAGATATTGCCATATGTCCTAACAGGCTAATATGGAATCATCTGAATAGAATGTGGGATAGCTTCTTCCTCATAACTCCTATGAGATTTATTCAACTACCTGATCATTCTACACTGATTAATGGTTTCAAATCAAGTTTCTTACATGTTGGTTCATCCTGGTTTGATATGAATCATGAAAATATTATCTTATGTCCGAACATGCTAATCTGGAATCATCTGAATAGAAAGTGGGATAACTTCTAACTCATAATTCCTATGAGATTTATTTAACTTCCATGTCATTCTATACTGATTAATGTTTTCAAATAAATCTTCTTAAATCTTGGTTCCTCTGGCTTGATAAGAATCATGAAGATATTTCCATAGGTCCGAACAGCCTAATCTGGAATCATCGGAATAGAAAGTGAGATAGCTTCTTCCTCATAACTCCTATGATATTTATTCAACTTCCTGGTAATTCTACACTGATAAATGGATTCAAATCAAGCTTCTTACATCTTGGTTCATCCTGGTTTGATAAGAATCATGAAGATATTGCCATATGTCCGAACATGCTAGTCAAGAATCATCTGAATAAAAAGTAGGATAGCTTCTTCCTCATAACTCCTATGAGATTTATTTAACTTCCTGGTCATTCTAAACTGATTAATGGTTTCAAATCAAGCTTTTAACATCTTGGTTCATCCTGGTTTGATAAGAATCATGAAAATATTGTCTTATGTCCGAACAGGCTAATCTGGAATCATCTGAATAGCAAGTGGGATAGCTTCTTACTCATAAATCCTATGAGATTTATTCAACTTCCTGGTCATTCTACACTGACTAATGGTTTCAAATCAAGCTTCTTGCATCTTGGTTCATCATGGTTTAATATGAATCCTGAAGATATTGCCATATGTCTGAAAAGGCTAATATGGAATCATCTGAATAGAAGGTGGGATAGCTTCTTCCTCATAACTCCTATGAGATTTATTCAACTTCCTGATCATTCTACACTGAATAATGGTTTCAAATCAAGCTTCTTACATCTTGGTTAATCCTGGTTTGATATGAATCATAAAAATATTGTCTTATGTCCGAACATGCTAATCTGGAATCATCTGAATAGAAAGTGGGATAGCTTCTTCCTCATAACTCCTATGAGATTTATTCAACTTCCTGGTCATTCTACACTGATTAATGGTTTCAAATCAAGCTTCTTACATCTTGGTTCCTTCTGGTTTGATAAGAATCATGAAGATATTGCCATAGGTCCGAACAGCCTAATCTGGAATCATCTGAATAGAAAGTGAGATAGCTTCTTCCTCATAACTCTTATGAGATTTATTCAACTTCCTAGTCATTCTACACTGATTAATGGTTTCAAATCAAGCTTCTTACATCTTGGTTCATCATGGTTTGATATGAATCATGAAGATATTGCCATATGTCCGAACATGCTAATGTGGAATCATCTGAATAGAAAGTGGGATTGGTTCTCCCTCACAAATCCTATGAGATTTATTCAATCTCCTGTTCATTCTACACTGACTAATGGTTTCAAATCAAGCTTCTTACATCTTAATTCATCATGGTTTGATATGAATGATGAAGATATTGCCATATGTCTGAACAGGTTAATCTTGAATCATCTGAATAGAAAGTGGGATAAATTCTTCCTCCTAACTCCTCTGAGACTTATTCAACTTCCTGATCATTTTACACTGATTCAGGGTTTCAAATCAAGCTTCTTACATCTAGGTACATCCTGGTTTGATATGAATCATGAAAATATTGTCTTATGTCCGAACAGGCTAATCTAGAATCATATGAATAGAAAGTGGGATAGCTTCTTCCTCATAACACCTATGAGATTTATTTAACTTCCATCTCGTTCTATAATTATTAATGGTTTCAAATAAATCTTCTTACATCTTGGTTCCTTCTGGTTTGATAAGAATCATGAAGATATTGTCATAGGTCCGAACAGCCTAATCTGGAATCATCTGAATAGAAAGTGGGATAGCTTCTTCCTCATAACTCCTATGAGTTTTATTCAACTTCCTGGTCATTCTACACTGATTAATGGATTCAAATCAAGCTTCTTACATCTTGGTTCATCTTGGTTTGATAAGAATCATGAAGATATTGCCATATGTCCGAACATGCTAGTCTAGAATCATCTGAATAAAAAGTAGGATAGCTTCTTCCTCATAACTCCTATGAGATTTATTTAACATCCTGGTAATTCTAAACTGATTAATGGTTTCAAATCAAGCTTCTTACATCTTGGTTCATCATGGTTTGATATGAATCCTAAAGATATTGACATATGTCTGAACAGGCTAATATGGAATCATCTTAATAGAGAGTGGGATAGCTTCTTCCTCATAACTCCTATGATATTTATTCAACTTCCTGATCATTCTACACTGATTAATGGTTTCAAATCAAGCTTCTTAGATCATTGTTCATCCTAAATTTGCGACAGTTTCAGGTTACGTTTGCAACGGATTGTTCTCAGTTGGTGAAGATGGTTTCGGAACCAGAGGAGTGGCCAGCATTTGCAAGTTATCTGGAGGATATAAAGAGTCTACAAAGTAGTTTCCAAAGCTCACAGCTCATTCATGTACCACGGACGGAGAATTCAAGGGCGGATCGTTTAGCACGTAGTGCCAGACAACAATTGTCTTTCGTCGTTCACATGGATGCGGAGCTACCAGTTTGGTGTGCAGAGTCTATATGAGTCTGTGTTGTTGATGACAAAAAAAAAAGATCATTGTTCATCCTGGTTTGATATGAATCATGAAGATATTGCCATATGTCCGAACATGCTAATCTGGAATCATCTGAATAGAAAGTGGGATAGCTTCTTCCTCATAACTCCTATGCGGTTTATTCAACTTCCCATGGTTTGATATGAATCCGGAAGTTATTGACATATAACCGAAAAGGCTAATATGGAATCATCTGAATAGAAAGTGAGATAGCTTCTTCCTCATAACTCCTATGAGATTTATTCAACTTCCTGATCATTATACACTGATTAATGGTTTCAAATCAAGCTTCTTACATCTTGGTTAATCCTGGTTTGATAAGAATCATGAAGATATTGTCTTATGTCAGAACATGCTAATCTGGAATCATATGAATAGAAAGTGGGATAACTTCTTTCTCATAACTCCTATGAGATTTATTTAACTTCCATGTCATTCTATACTGATTAATGGTTTCGAATAAATCTTCTTACATCTTGGTTCCTTCTGGTTTGATAAGAATCATGAAGATATTGTCATAGGTCCGAACAGGCTAATCTGGAATCATCTAAATAGAAAGTGGGATAGCTTATTCCTCATAACTCCTATAAGAGTTATTCAACTTCCTGGTAATTCTACACTGATTAATAGATTCAAATCAAGCTTCTTACATCTTGGTTCATCCTGGTTTGATAAAAATCATGAAGATATTGCCATATCTCCTCACATGCTACTCTGGAATCATTTGAATAAAAAGTAGGATAGCTTCTTCCTCATAACTCCTATGAGATTTACTTAGCTTCCTGGTCATTCTAAACTGATTAATGGTTTCAAATCAAGCTTTTAACAGCTCGGTTCATCCTGGTTTGATAAGAATCATGAAAATATTGTCTTATGTTAGAATAGGCTAATCTGGAATCATCTGAATAGAAATTGGGATAGCTTCTTCCTCATAACTCCTATGAGATTTATTCAACTTTCTGGCCATTCTACACTGATTAATGGTTTCAAATCAAGCTTCTTACATCTTGGTTCCTTCTGGTTTGATAAGAATCATGAAGATATTGCCATAGGTCCGAATAGCCTAATCTGGAATCATCTGAATAGAAAGTGAGATAGCTTCTTCCTCATAACTCTTATGAGATTTATTCAACTTCCTAGTCATTCTACACTGATTAATGTTTTCAAATCAAGCTTCTTGCATCTTGTTTCATCATGGTTTGATATGAATCCTGAAGATATTGCCATATGTCCGAACAGGCTAATATGGAATTATCTGAATAGAAAGTGGGATAGCTTCTTCCTCATAACTCCTATGAGATTTATTCAAATTCCTGGTCATTCTACACTGATTAATGGTTTCAAGTCAAGCTTCTTACATCTTGGTTCCTTCTGGTTTGATAAGAATCATGAAGATATTGCCATAGGTCCGAACAGCCTAATCTGGAATCATCTAAATAGAAAGTGGGATAGCTTCTTCCTCATAACTCTTATGAGATTTATTCAACTTCCTGGTCATTCCAAACTGATTAATGGTTTCAAATCAAGCTTCTTACATATTGGTTCATCATGGTTTGATATGAATCATGAAGATATTGCCATATGTCCGAACAGGCTAATGTGGAATCATCTGAATAGAAAGTGGGATAGCTTCTTCTTCTTAACTCCTCTGAGACTTATTCAACTTCCTGATCATTCTACACTGATTAATGGTTTCAAATCAAGCTTCTTACATCTTGGTTCATCCTTGTTTGATATGAATCATGAAGATATTGCCATATGTCCGAACATGCTAGTCTGGAATCATCTGAATAGAAAGTGGGTTAGCTTCTTCCTCACAACTCCTATGAGATTTATTCAATCTCCTGGTCATTCTAAACTGACTAATGGTTTCAAATCAAGCTTCTTACATCTTGGTTCATCATGGTTTTGATATGAATGATGAAGATATTGCCAAATGTCTGAACATGCTAATCTGGAATCATCTGAATAGAAAGTGGGATAAATTCTTCCTCCTAACTCCTCTGAGACTTATTCAACTTACTGATCAATCTACACTGATTCAGGGTTTCAAATCAAGCTTCTTACATCTTGGTACATCCTGGTTTGATATGAATCATGAAAATATTGTCTTATGTCCGAACAGGGTAATCTGGAATCATATGAATAGAAAGTGGGATAGCTTCTTCCGCATAACACCTATGAGATTTATTTAACATCCATGTCGTTCTATAATGATTAATGGTTTCAAATAAATCTTATTACATCTTGGTTCCCTCTGGTTTGATAAGAATCATGAAGATATTATCATAGGTCCGAACAGCCTAATCTGGAATCATCTGAATAGAAAGTGGGATAGCTTCTTCCTCATAACTCCTATGAGATTTATTCAACTTCCTGGTCATTCTACACTGATTAATGGATTCAAATCAAGATTCTTACATCTTGTTTCATCTTGGTTTGATAAGAATCATGAAGATATTGCCATATGTCCGAACATGCTAGTCTGGAATCATCTGAATAAAAAGTAGGATTGCTTCTTCGTCATAACTCCTATGAGATTTATTTAACTTCCTGGTCATTCTAAACTGATTAATGGTTCCAAATCAAGCTTCTTAGATCTTGGTTCATCATGGTTTGATATGAATCCTGAAGAAATTGACATATGTCTGAACAGGCTAATTTGGAATCATCTGAATAGAAAGTGGGATAGCTTCTTCCTCATAACTCCTATGAGATTTATTCAACTTCCTGGTCATTCTACACTGATTAATGGATTCAAATCAAGATTCTTTCATCTTGGTTCATCTAGGTTTGATAAGAATCATGAAGATATTGCCATAGGTCCGAACAGGCTAATCTGGAATCATCTAAATAGAAAGTTGGATAGCTTATTCCTCATAACTCCTATAAGATTTATTCAACTTCCTGGTAATTCTACACTGATTAATAGATTCAAATCAAGCTTCTTACATCTTGGTTCATCCTGGTTTGATAAAAATCATGAAGATATTGCCAAATCTCCTAACATGCTACTTTGGAATCATCTGAATAAAAAGTAGGATAGCTTCTTCCTCATAACTCCTATGAGATTTACTTAACTTCCTGGTCATTCTAAACTGATTAATGGTTTCAAATCAAGCTTTTAACAGCTTGGTTCATCCTGGTTTGATAAGAATAATGAAAATATTGCCTTATGTCAGAACAGGCTAATATGGAATCATCTGAACAGAAATTGGGATAGCTTCTTCCTCATAACTCCTATGAGATTTATTCAACTTTCTGGCCATTCTACACTGATTAATGTTTTCAAATCAATCTTCTTGCATCTTGTTTCATCATGGTTTGATATGAATCCTGAAGATATTGCCACATGTCTGAACATGCTAATATGGAATCATCTGAATAGAAAGTGGGATAGCTTCATCCTCATAACTCCTATGAGATTTATTCAACTTCCTGGTCATTCTATACTGATTAATGGTTTCAAATCAAGCTTCTTACATCTTGGTTCATCCTTGTTTGATATGAATCATGAAGATATTGCCATATGTCCGAACATGCTAGTCTTGAATCATCTGAATAGAAAGTGGGATAGCTTCTTCCTCACAACTCCTATGAGATTTATTCAATCTCATGGTCATTCTACACTGACTAATGGTTTCAAATCAAGCTTCTTACATCTTGGTTCATCATGGTTTGATATGAATCATGAAGATATTGCCATATATCCGAAAAGGCTAATATGGAATCATCTGAATAGAAAGTGGGATAACTTCTTCCTCATAACTCCTATGAGATTTATTCAACTTCCTGATCATTATACACTGATTAATGGTTTCAAATCAAGCTTCTTACATCTTGGTTAATCCTGGTTTGATAAGAATCATGAAGATATTGTTTTATGTCCCAACATGCTAATCTGGAATCTTATGAATATAAAGTGGGATAGCTTCTTTCTCATAACTCCTATGAGATTTATTTATCTTCCATGTCATCCTATACTGATTAATGGTTTCGAATAAATCTTCTTACATCTTGGTTCCTTCTGGTTTGATAAGAATCATGAAGAAATTGCCATAGGTCCGAACAGGCTAATCTGGAATTATCTAAATAGAAGGTGGGATAGTTTATTCCTCATAACTCCTATAAGATTTATTCAACTTCCTGGTAATTCTACACTGATTAATAGATTCAAATGAAGCTTCTTACATCTTGGTTCATCCTGGTTTGATAAAAATCATGAAGATATTGCCATATCTCCGAACATGCTACTCTGGAATCATCTGAATAAAAAGTAGGATAGCTTTTTCCTCATAACTCCTATGAGATTTACTTAACTTCCTGGTCATTCTAAACTGATTAATGGTTTCCAATCAAGCTTTTAACAGCTTGGTTCATCCTGGTTTGATAAGAATCATGAAAATATTGCCTTATGTCAGAACAGGCTAATCTGGAATCATCTGAATAAAAAGTAGGATAGCTTCTTCCTCATAACTCCTATGAGATTTATTGAACTTCCTGGTCATTCGAAACTGATTAATGGTTTCAAATCAAGCTTCTTACATCTTGGTTCATCATGGTTTGATATGAATCCTGAAGATATTGACATATGTCTGAACAAGCTAATATGGAATCATCTGAATAGAAAGTGGGATAGCTTCTTCCTCATAACTCCTATGAGATTTATTCAACTTTCTGGCCATTCTACACTGATTAATGTTTTCAAATCAAGCTTCTTGCATCTTGTTTCATCATGGTTTGATATGAATCCTGAAGATATTCCCATATGTCCGAACAGGCTAATATGGAATCATCTGAATAGAAAGTGGGATAGCTTCTTCCTCATAACTCCTATGAGATTTATTCAACTTCCTGGTCATTCTAAACTGATTAAAAGTTTCAACTCAAGCTTATTACATATTGGTTCATCCTTGTTTAATATGAATCATGAAGATATTGCCATATGTCCGAACATGCTAGTCTGGAATCATCTGAATAAAAAGTGGGATATCTTCTTCCTCATAACTCCTATGAAATTTATTCAACCTCCTGGTCATTCTACAGTGACTAATGGTTTCAAATCAAGCTTCTTACATCTTGGTTCATCATGGTTTGATATGAATGATGAAGATATTGCCATATGTCCGAACAGTCTAATCTGGAATCAACTGAATAGAAAGTGGGATAGCTTCTTTCTCCTAACTCCTCTGAGATTTATTCAACTTCCTGATCATTCTACACTGATTAATTGTTTCAAATCAAGCTTCTTACTTCTTGGTTCATCCTGGTTTGACATGAATCATGAAAATATTGTCTTATGTCCGAACAGGCTAATCTGGAATCATATGAATAGAAAGTGGGATAGCTTCTTCCTCATAACACCTATGAGATTTATTTAACATCCATGTCGTTCTATAATGATTAATGCTTTCAAATAAATCTTCTTACATCTTGGTTCCTTCTGGTTTGATAAGAATTATGAAGATATTGTCATAGGTCCGAACAGCCTAATCTGGAATCATCTGAATAGAAAGTGGGATAGCTTCTTCCTCATAACTCCTATGAGATTTATTCAACTTCCTGGTCATTCTACACTGATTAATGGATTCAAATCAAGATTCTTACATCTTGGTTCATCTTGGTTTGATAAGAATCATGAAGATATTGCCATATGTCCGAACATGCTAGTCTGGAATCATCTGAATAAAAAGTAGGATAGCTTCTTCCTCATAACTCCTATGAGATTTATTGAACTTCCTGGTCATTCGAAACTGATTAATGGTTTCAAATCAAGCTTCTTACATCTTGGTTCATCATGGTTTGATATGAATCCTGAAGATATTGACATATGTCTGAACAAGCTAATACGGAATCATCTGAATAGAAAGTGGGATAGCTTCTTCCTCATAACTCCTATTAGATTTATTCAACTTCCTGGTCATTCTACACTGATTAATGGATTCAAATCAAGATTCTTACATCTTGGTTCATCTAGGTTTGATAAGAATCATGAAGATATTGCCATGTGTCCGGACATGCTAGTTTGGAATCATCTGAATAAAAAGTAGGATAGCTTCTTCCTCATAAGTCCTATGAGATTTATTTAACTTCCTGGTCATTCTAAACTGATTAATGGTTTCAAATCAAGCTTCTTACATCTTGGTTCATCATGGTTTGATATGAATCCTGAAGATATTGACATATGTCTGAACATGCTAATATTGAATCATCTTAATAGAAAGTGGGATAGCTTCTTCCTCATAACTCCTATGAGATTTATTCAACTTCCTGATCATTCTACACTGATTAATGGTTTCAAATCAAGCTTCTTACATCTTGGTTAATCCTGGTTTGATAAGAATCATGAAGATATTGTTTTATGTCCCAACATGCTAATCTGGAATCTTATGAATATAAAGTGGGATAGCTTATTTCTCATAACTCCTATGAGATTTATTTAACTTCCATGTCATCCTATACTGATTAATGGTTTCGAATAAATCTTCTTACCTCTTGGTTCCCTCTGGTTTGATAAGAATCATGAAGAAATTGCCATAGGTCCGAACAGGCTAATCTGGAATCATCTAAATAGAAGGTGGGATAGCTTATTCCTCATAACTCCTATAAGATTTATTCAACTTCCTGGTAATTCTACACTGATTAATAGATTCAAATGAAGCTTCTTACATCTTGGTTCATCCTGGTTTGATAAAAATCATGAAGATATTGCCATATCTCCGAACAGTCTAATCTGGAATCAACTGCATAGAAAGTGGGATAGCTTCTTTCTCCTAACTCCTCCGAGATTTATTCAACTTCCTGATCATTCTACACTGATTAATGGTTTCAAATCAAGCTTCTTACTTCTTGGTTCATCCTGGTTTGATATGAATCATGAAAATATTGTCTTATGTCCGAACAGGCTACTCTGGAATCATATGAATAGAAAGTGGGATAGCTTCTTCCTCATAACTCCTATGAGATTTATTTAACTTCCATGTCAGTCTATACTGAATAATGGTTTCAAATAAATCTTCTTACATCTTGGTTCTTTCTGGTTTGATAAGAATCATGAAGATATTGCCATATGTATGAACATGCTAGTCTGGAATCATCTCAATAGAAAGTGGGATAGCTTCTTCCTCATAACTCCTATGAGATTTATTCAACTTCCTGGTCATTCTACACTGATTAATGGATTCAAATCAAGCTTCTTACATCTTGGTTCATCCTGGTTTGATAAGAATCATGAAGATATTGCTATATGTCCGAACATGCTAGTCTGGAATCATCTAAATAGAAAGTGGGATAGCTTCTTCCTCATAACTCCTATGAGATTTATTCAACGTCCTGATCATTCTACACTGATTAATGATTTCAAATCAAGCTTCTTACATCTTGGTTCATCCTGGTTTGATTTGAATCATGAAAATATTGTCTTATGTCCAAACATGTTAATCTGGAATCATCTGAATAGAAAGTGAGATAGCTTCTTCCTCATAACTCCAATGAGATTTATTCAACTTCCTGGTCATTCTACACTGATTAATGATTTCAAATCAAGCTTCTTAGATCTTGGTTCATCCTGGTTTGATATGAATCATGAAGATATTGCCATATGTCCGAACATGCTAATCTAGAATCATCTGAATAGAAAGTGGGATAGCTTCTTCCTCATAACTCCTATGTGATTTATTCAACTTCCCATGGTTTGATATGAATCCTGAAGATATTGCCATATGTCCGAAAAGGCTAATATGGAATCATCTGACTAGAAAGTGGGATAGCGTCTTCCTCATAACTCCTATGAGATTTATTCAACTTCCTGATCATTATACACTGATTAATGGTTTCAAATCAAGCTTCTTACATCTTGGTTAATCCTGGTTTGATAAGAATCATGAAGATACTGTCTTATGTCCGAACAGGCTAATCTGGAATCATATGAATAGAAAGTGGGATAACTTCTTCCTCATAACTCCTAGGAGATTTATTTAACTTCCATGTCAATCTATACTGATTAATAGTTTCAAATAAATCTTCTTACATCTTGGTTCCTTCTAGTTTGATAAGAATCATGAAGATATTACCATAGGTCCGAACAGGCTAATCTGGAATCATCTGAATAGAAAGTGGGATAGCTTATTCCTGATAACTCCTATGAGATTTATTCACCTTCCTGGTAATTCTACACTGATTAATAGATTCAAATCAAGCTTCTTACATCTTGGTTCATCCTGGTTAGATAAGAATCATGAAGATATTGCCATATGTCCGAACATGCTACTCTGGAATCATCTGAATAAAAAGTAGGATAGCTTCTTCCTCATAACTCCTATAATATTTATTCAACTTCCTGGTCATTCTACACTGATTAATGGTTTCAAATCAAGCTTCTTGCATCTTGTTTCATCATTGTTTGATATGAATCCTAAAGATATTGCCATAGGTCCGAACAGCCTAATCTGGAATCATCTGAATAGAAAGTGGGATAGCTTCTTCCTCATAACTCCTATGAGATTTATTCAACTTCCTGGTAATTCTACACTGATTAATGGATTCAAATCAAGCTTCTTACATCTTGGTTCATCCTGGTTTGATAAGAATCATGAAGATATTGTCTTATGTCCGAACAGGCTAATCTGGAATCATATGAATAGAAAGTGGGATAGCTTCTCTTCCTCATAATTCCTAGGAGATTTATTTAACTTCCATGTCATTCTATACTAACTAATAGTTTCGAATAAATCTTCTTACATCTTGGTTCCTTCTGGTTTGATAAGAATCATGAAGATATTACCATAGGTCCGAACAGGCTAATCTGAAATCATCTGAATAGAAAGTGGGATAGCTTATTCCTGATAACTCCTATGAGATTTATTCAACTTCCTGGTAATTCTACACTGATTAATAGATTCAAATCAAGCTTCTTACATCTTGGTTCATCCTGGTTTGATAAGAATCATGAAGATATTGCCATATGTCCGAACATGCTACTCTGGAATCATCTGAATAAAAAGTAGGATAGCTTCTTCCTCATAACTCCTATGAGATTTATTCAACTTCCTGGTCATTCTACACTGATTAATGGTTTCAAATCAAAGTTCTTGCATCTTGTTTCATCATGGTTTGATATGAATCCTGAAGATATTGCCATAGGTCCGAACAGCCTAATCTGGAATCATCTGAATAGAAAGTGGGATAGCTTCTTCCTCATAACTCCTATGAGATTTATTCAACTTCCTGGTCATTCTACACTGAATAATGGATTCAAATCAAGCTTCTTACATCTTGGTTCATCCTGGTTTGATAAGAATCATGAAGATATTGCCATATGTCCGAACATGCTAGTCTGGAATCATCTGAATAAAAAGTAGGATAGCTTCTTCCTCATAACTCCTATGAGATTTATTTAAGTTCCATGTCATTCTATACTGATTAATGGTTTCAAATAAATCTTCTTACATCTTGGTTCCGTCTGGTTTGATAAGAATCATGAAGATATTGCCATAGGTCCGAACAGCCTAATCTGGAATCATCTGAATAGAAAGTGGGATAGCTTCTTCCTCATAACTCCTATGAGATTTATTTAACTTCCTGGTCATTCTAAACTGATTAATGGATTAAAATCAAGCTTCTTACATCTTGGTTCATCCTGGTTTCATAAGAATCATGAAGATATTGCCATATGTAAGAACATGCTAGTCTGGAATCATCTGAATAAAAAGTAGGATAACTTCTTCCTCATAACTCCTATGAGAATTATTTAACTTCCTGGTCATTCTAAACTGATTAATGGTTTCAAATCTAGTTTCTTACATCTTGGTTCATCATGGTTTGATATTTATGATGAAGATATTGCCATATGTCCGAACATGCTAATCTGGAATCATATAAATAGAAAGTGGGATAGCTTCTTCCTCATAACTCCTATGAGATTTATTCAAATTCCTGATCATTCTACACTGATTAATGGTTTCAAATCAAGCTTCTTACATCTTGGTTAATCCTGGTTTGATAAGAATCATGAAGATATTGTCTTATGTCCGAACAGGCTAATCTGGAATCATATGAATAGAAACTGGGATAGCTTCTCTTCCTCATAACTCCTAGGAGATTTATTTAACTTCCATACCATTCTATACTGATTAATAGTTTCGAATAAATCTTCTTACATCTTGGTTAATCCTGGTTTGATAAGAATCATGAAGATATTGTCTTATGTCCGAACAGGCTAATCTGGAATCATATGAATAGAAAGTGGGATAGCTTCTCTTCCTCATAACTCCTAGGAGATTTATTTAACTTCCATGTCATTCTATATTGATTAATAGTTTCGAATAAATCTTCTTACATTTTGGTTCCTTCTGGTTTGATAAGAATCATGAAGATATTACCATAGGTCCGAACAGACTAATCTGGAATCATCTGAATAGAAAGTGGGATAGCTTATTCCTGATAACTCCTATGAGATTTATTCAACTTCCTGGTAATTCTACACTGATTAATAGATTCAAATCAAGCTTCTTACTTCTTGGTTCATCCTGGTTTGATAAGAATCATGAAGATATTGCCATATGTCCGAACATGCTACTCTGGAATCATCTGAATAAAAAGTAGGATAGCTTCTTCCTCATAACTCCTATGAGATTTATTCAACTTCCTGGTCATTCTACACTGATTAATGGTTTCAAATCAAGGTTCTTGCATCTTGTTTCATCATGGTTTGATATGAATCCTGAAGATATTGCCATAGGTCCGAACAGCCTAATCTAGAATCATCTGAATAGAAAGTGGGATAGCTTCTTCCTCATAACTCCTATGAGATTTATTCAACTTCCTGGTCATTCTACACTGAATAATGGATTCAAATCAAGCTTCTTACATCTTGGTTCATCCTGGTTTGATAAGAATCATGAAGATATTGACATATGTCCGAACATGCTAGTCTGGAATCATCTGAATAAAAAGTAGGATAGCTTCTTCCTCATAACTCCTATGAGATTTATTTAAGTTCCATGTCATTCTATACTGATTAATGGTTTCAAATAAATCTTCTTACATCCTGGTTCCTTCTGGTTTGATAAGAATCATGAAGATATTGCCATAGGTCCGAACAGCCTAATCTGGAATCATTTGAATAGAAAGTGGGATGGCTTCTTCCTCATAACTCCTATGAGATTTATTCAACTTCCTGGTCATTCTACACTGATTAATGGATTCAAATCAAGCTTCTTACATCCTGGTTCATCATGGTTTGATATTTATGATGAAGATATTGCCATATGTCCGAACATGCTAATCTGGAATCATATAAATAGAAAGTGGGATAGCTTCTTCCTCATAACTCCTATGAGATTTATTCAACTTCCTGGTCATTCTACACTGATTAATGGTTTCAAATCAAGCTTCTTGCATCTTGTTTCATCATGGTTTGATATGAATCTTGAAGATATTGCCATAGGTCCGAACATCCTAATCTGGAATCATTTGAATAGAAAGTGGGATAGCTTCTTCCTCAAAATTCCTATGAGATTTATTCAAATTCCTGGTCATTCTACACTGATTAATAGATTCAAATCAATCTTCTTACATCTTGGTTCATCCTGGTTTGATAAGAATCATGAAGATATTGCCATAAGGAAGAACGTGCTAGTCTGGAATCATCTGAATAAAAAGTAGGATAACTTCTTCCTCATAACTCCTATGAGAATTATTTAACTTCCTGGTCATTCTAAACTGATTAATGGTTTCAAATCTAGTTTCTTACATCTTGGTTCATCATGGTTTGATATTTATGATGAAGATATTGCCATATGTCCGAACATGCTAATCTGGAATCATCTAAATAGAAAGTGGGATAGCTTCTTCCTCATAACTCCTATGAGATTTATTCAACGTCCTGATCATTCTACACTGATTAATGGTTTCAAATCAAGCTTCTTACATCTTGGTTCATCCTGGTTTGATATGAATCATGAAAATATTGTCTTATGTCTGAACATGCTAATCTGGAATCATCTGAATAGAAAGTGGGATAGCTTCTTCCTCATAACTCCAATGAGATTTATTCAACTTCCTAGTCATTCTACACTGATTAATGATTTCAAATCAAGCTTCTTAGATCCTTGTTCATCCTGGTTTGATATGAATCGTGAAGATATTGCCATATGTCCGAACATGCTAATCTAGAATCATCTGAATAGAAAGTGGGATAGCTTCTTCCTCATAACTCCTATGCGATTTACTCAACTTCCCATGGTTTGATATGAATCCTGAAGATATTGCCATATGTCCGAAAAGGCTAATATGGAATCATCTGAATAGAAAGTGGGATAGCTTCTTCCTCATAACTCCAATGAGATTTATTCAACTTCCTGATCAATATACACTGATTAATGGTTTCAAATCAAGCTTCTTACATCTTGGTTAATCCTGGTTTGATAAGAATCATGAAGATATTGTCTTATGTCCGAACAGGCTAATCTGGAATCATATGAATAGAAAGTGGGATAGCTTCTTCCTCATAACTCCTAGGAGATTTATTTAACTTCCATGTCATTCTATACTGATTAATGGTTTCGAATAAATCTTCTTACATCTTGGTTCCTTCTGGTTTGATAAGAATCATGAAGATATTACCATAGGTCCGAACAGGCTAATCTAGAATTATCTGAATAGAAAGTGGGATAGCTTATTCCTGATAACTCCTATGAGATTTATTCAACTTCCTGGTAATTCTACACTGATTAATAGATTCAAATCAAGCTTCTTACATCTTGGTTCATCCTGGTTTGATAAGAATCATGAATATATTGCCATATGTCCGAACATGCTAGTCTGGAATCATCTGAATAAAAAGTAAGATAGCCTCTTCCTCATAACTCCTATGAGATTTATTCAACTTCCTGGTCATTCTACACTGATTAAGGGTTTCAAATCAAGCTTCTTGCATCTTGTTTCATCATGGTTTGATATGAATCCTGAAGATATTGCCATAGGTCCGAACAGCCTAATCTGGAATCATCTGAATAGAAAGTGGGATAGTTTTTTTCTCATAACTCCTATGAGATTTATTCAACTTCCTGGTCATTCTACACTAATTAATGGATTCAATTAAGCTTCTTACATCTTGGTTCATCCTGGTTTGATAAGAATCATGATGATATTGCCATATGTCCGAACATGCTAATCTGGAATAATCTGAATAGAAAGTGGGATAGTTTCTTCCTCATAACTCCTATGAGATTTATTCAACTTCCTATTCATTCTATACTGATTAATGATTTCAAATCAAGCTTCTTAGATCTTGGTTCATCCTGGTTTGATATGAATCTTGAAGATATTGCCATATTTCTGAACTGGCTAATCTGGAATCATCTGAATATAAAGTGGGATAGCTTCTTCCTCATAACTCGTATGCGATTTTTTCAACCTCCCATGGTTTGATATGAATCCTGAAGATATTGCCATATGTCCGAAAAGGCTAATATGGAATCATCTGAATAGAAAGTGGGATAGCTTCTTCCTCATAACTCCTATGAGATTTATTCAACTTCCTGATCATTATACACTGATTAATGCTTTCAAATCAAGCTTCTTACATCTTGGTTAATCATGGTTTGATAAGAATCATGAAGATATTGTCTTATGTCCGAACATGCTAATCTGGAATCATATGAATAGAAAGTGGGATAGCTTCTTCCTCATAACTCCTATGAGATTTATTTAACTTCCATGTCATTCTATACTGATTAATGGTTTCGAATAAATATTCTTACATCTTGGTTCCTTCTGGTTTGATAAGAATCATGAAGATATCACCATAGGTCCGAACAGGCTAATCTGGAATCATCTCAATAGAAAGTGGGATAGCTTTTTCCTCATAACTCCTATGAGATTTATTAAACTTCCTGGTAATTCTACACTGATTAATAGATTCAAATCAAGGTTCTTACATCTTGGTTCATCCTGGTTTGATAAGAATCATGAAGATATTGCCATATGTCCGAACATGCTACTCTGGAATCATCTGAATAAAAAGTAGGATAGCTTCTTCCTCATAACTCCTATGAGATTTATTAAACTTTCTGGTCATTCTAAACTGATTAATGGTTTCAAATCAAGCTTCTTACATCTTGTTTCATCATGGTTTGATATGAATCCTGAAGATATTGTCATATGTCCGAACAGGCTAATCTGGAATCATCTGAATAGAAAATGGGATAGCTTCTTCTTCACAACTCCTATGAGATTTATTCAACTTCCTGGTCATTCTAAACTGACTAATGGTTTCAAATAAAGCTTCTTACATCTTGGTTCATCATGGTTTGATATGAATCCTGAAGATGTTGACATATGTCTGAACAGGCTAATATGGAATCATCTGAATATAAAGTGGAATAGCTTCTTCCTCATAACTCATATGAAATTTATTCAACTTCCTGATCATTCTACACTGATTAATGGTTTCAAATCAAGCTTCTTACATCTTGGTTCATCATGGTTTGATATGAATCATGAAAATATTGTCTTATGTCCGAACATGCTAATCTGGAATCATCTGAATAGAAAGTGGGATAGCTTCTTCCTCATAACTCCTATGAGATTTATTCAACTTCCTGGTCATTCTAAACTGATTAATGCTTTCATCTCAAGCTTCTTACATCTTTGTTCATCCTTGTTTGATATGAATCATTAAGATATTGCCATATGTCCGAACATGCTAGTCTGGAATCATCTGAATAGAAAGTGGGATAGCTTCTTCCTCATAACTCCTATGAGATTTATTAAACCTCCTGGTCATTCTACACTGACTAATGGTTTCAAATCAAGCTTCTTACATCTTGGTTCATCATGGTTTGATATGAATGATGAAGATATTACCATAGTCCCAATAGGCTAATCTGGAATCATCTGAATAGAAAGTGGGATAGCTTCTTCCTCCTAACTCCTCTGAGACTTATTCAACTTCCTGTTCATTCTACACTGATTAATGGTTACAAATCAAGCTGCTTACATCTTGGTTCATCCTGTTTTGATATGAATCATGAAAATATTGTCTTATGTCCCAATAGGCTAATCTGGAATCATATGAATAGAAAGTAGGATAGCTTCTTCCTCATAACTCCTATGAGATTTATTTAACTTCCATGTCATTCTATACTGATTAATGGTTTCAAATAAATCTTCTTACATCTTGGTTCCTTCTTGTTTGATAAGAATCATGAAGATATTGCCATAGGTCCGAACAGCCTAATCTGGAATCATCTGAATAGAAAGTGCGATAGCTTCTTCCTCATAACTCATATGAGATTTATTCAACTTCCTGGTCATTCTACACTGATTAATGGTTTCAAATCAAGCTTCTTACATCTTGGTTCATCCTGGTTTGATAAGAATCATGAATATATTGCCATATGTCCGAACATGCTAGTCTGGAATCATCTGAATAAAAAGTAGGATAGCCTCTTCCTCATAACTCCTATGAGATTTATTTAACTTTCTGGTCATTCTAAACTGATTAATGGTTTCAAATCAAGCTTCTTACATCTTTGTTCATCATGGTTTGATATGAATCCTGAAGATATTTACATATGTCTGAACAGGCTAATATGGAATAATCTGAATAGAAATTGGGATAGCTTCTTCCTCATAACTCCTATGAGATTTATTCAACTTCCTGATCATTCTACACTGATTAATGGTTTAAAATCAAGCTTCTTACATCTTGGTTCATCCTGGTTTGATATGAATCCTTAAGATATATACATATGTCTGAACAGGCTAATATGGAATCATCTGAATATAAAGTGGGATAGCTTCTTCCTCATAACTCCTATGAGATTTATTCAACTTCCTGATCATTCTACACTGATTAATGGTTTCAAATCAAGCTTCTTACATCATGGTTTATCCTGGTTTGATATGAATCATGAAATTATTGTCTTATGTCTGAACATGCTAATCTGGAATAATCTGAATAGAAAGTGGGATAGCTTCTTCCTCGTAACTCCTATGAGATTTATTCAACTTCCTGGTCATTTGATATACCATGGATTTCACCCATTTTATACCATGGTATAATGATATTTTTATTATGTAACTAATATGTTTTCTAGCCTATTAGGTATGTTTTCAGGTTCAGGAGTGTTTCGTGATAAAGTGATGCTTTTGGAGCATTTTGGAGCACAAGAGATAATACACCCGAGTTGACCATTTAAGACCAAGTCGGAAGTCAACATTCAGAGAAGAATCGATCGATACTCATCCAGAGTTGTCGATCGATGTAGCTGTGAAGATCCGCGTACTTGAAGATTATAGTCGATCGATACACATCAAGTGTTGTCGATCGATAGCGAGGACGAAATGGTTTAGCCGACTACTTCACCAAGACTTCACCAAATTACGAGATTGCCTCTGACGAGTTTTTAACCTAATGGAAATGCTTAAATACCCTGCCTAAGTGTTTTTGACGGCAAGCAGAAAGCAAGCAAGCGAAAGCAAGCAAGCAGAGAGTGTGAGAGAAAGCTAGAATTTTATTTGTTTTGAGAGATTGGAGAGATATCATTGAGAGATTTGTGATTGAACTCCATTTGTTTTCTACTCTCTATCTAATTCAATTTCTTTACCTATCTTGTGTTATGAATTGCTTAGTTATGTCTAAGTAGGCTACTTGTTAGATCTAGGGTTTAAATAGGTTTGTGGGATTAGCCCCAAACTATACTTGCTAAGTTGTGATATTCATCAAATAGATTTCACCCTATGCTTGTTCTAGACTAGCTAACTAGAGCA
The DNA here is from genome assembly GCA_019706035.1 of Raphanus raphanistrum subsp. raphanistrum. Classification (NCBI taxonomy): domain Eukaryota; kingdom Viridiplantae; phylum Streptophyta; class Magnoliopsida; order Brassicales; family Brassicaceae; genus Raphanus; species Raphanus raphanistrum. Next base: position 22,420,056 of record CM033988.1, on the reverse strand, counting down.
TAGATCACTAGGATTTTTATATCTTGAATTATCTGTTTGAACTAGTTTGTCTCCTGTTGAGAAGAGCGAGAGCCCTCCTTGAGACCTAGTGTTCATTATCGGCTTGCGCCTAGGCATTTCTAGAAGCCGTCAATTGATATTCCAACTGGACAATCGATCGGCACTGCAAAAGGTGTATCGCTCGATATCTCTAAAGGATATCGATCGACTCTTTTTTCTGGTCAACAGACGACAGTTGAGATCAGTGATCTAGTTATTTAACCAGTGAGACATCACTGATTGTTAAGCGGCTGAGTTCTTTAATATCATGCAAACAACTTATTAGGAATTTATAGATATTATAATCTCCAATAACTGAATAAAAGCCCTATGTCTAGCACTCTTCATTATCTTATAAACTACCATCATTTTAGTTAGAGCAACTACCATGCTCATTTAGGATTGTCATTTTACATTTCCATCAATAAAAACCAACTTCACCTAGGATTGATTAATTGATTAGATTTAATTGGTTCCCTAGCTCCTTGTGATTCGATCCCTAAGTACTATAGCTGGACCTCTTATTTGAGAGAGTACAGCACTCTATAGGGTAATTTGAGTGGTATCAAATTTGGCGCTGTTGCCGGGGAGCTTTGATCGCCACTAGATTTAATTTTATCAATTTTAGGTTTTTCTTTTTCTTTTACCCCCTTTCTTATTAAAATTTTTCTTGTCTCTTCAGGTACATGCCCATCAGTACCAGAAGCAATAAGGGAAATCAACTACTATTCTCACAAGATCCTGCACACTTAGAACGTTCAATCCGCAAAGACCTACGCTTCGCATCGATCGACAGAACCGCAGATCCGTCGACTGATATTCACGTTCAACCGTCGACCGATACTCAGACACCACCGTCGACCGATACTCTTCGCTGTTCCACATCGTTCGACACTACCCACCGTACATCGATCGATACTAACCCGAGAGGCATGGTTGCGATTGTTATTCTCACTCAGGGCGAGAATGGAAACCTGTATGACCAGGATGGTCATCTGCGTAATGCAACAGGTCAGAAGCTAGATGCACAGGGAAACGTAATCCCTGAGCCAGAAGCTGAGGCTACAGAAGAAGCTCAAACACGATCGTTGGCAGACTACAATCGTCCTGATGAGTACTACACCAACAGATCATCTATTCGACTTCCAGAGATTCAGAAGCCGAACTTCAAGCTCAAGCCTCAGTACTACTCTCTCGTGTCACATATACCCTATGATGGGTTATCACACGAGCATCCTATGACCATCTGTAGAGGTTCGAGGATCTTATAGCTGCTATTCGCATGGATGGAGTCCCTGAGGACTACCTACTTTGCAAGCTCTTCAAATACTCACTAATTGGAGAAGCTTCACACTGGCTTAAGCAGTTACCTACAGGATCACTGGCATCCTGGGCCGACGTCAAAAACACATTCCTGCGTAATTTCTTTGATGAGGCACGTGCTGAAGACTTGAGGAGCAAAATCGCCACTTTCGCGCAAAAGCCTGGTGAAACTTTTAAGGACGCGTGGATCAGATTTAAGTTCTTTTAACGAGACTGTCCACACCATGGATTCAATGAAGTGCAGCTGCTAAGCACTTTCTACAGAGGTATCGCCTTGAGGTATCAGATGGCTCTTGATATTGCTAGCGAGGAAAACTTCAACACCAGGAATCGAATAGAGGCTGTGAGACTTATTGAGAACCTATCTGATGCGGCCATCAAACCAATGGTTGAACCAGAGGTCAACCAAGGAGTCCAAACCGGCCACTTTGGAGGTACCAGCGACAGAGGTCCAGTCCCAGGCGAATATCGCAACAACCAAAAGGTCTTTTGTCATGAATCTAATTTTCCTAGAGGACCAACTCAAGAAGGATTCACTGAGGCTTGGAATTACAAGAAAAGCTTCACGGAGGAAGAAGTTATGAATTTTACAAGCCGGAGGTTCCCCAGCCCATCCATCTGCGTGTACCCGACTTTTGAAGGAGCTTCAAGCTCAATGAAAAAGGCGGCCTGAACCAAAGCCAATAATAGTTTTCAATAGGGATCTCTCATCTTTCCAGGAAGCCCAATATCAGGAGAAATGGCCACGGAATTATGAAGTTATGATCCATTCTCCAAAACCGGTCAAACAAGTTCTACACTTGCCTCAATTAGAAGCTAACCGGTTCAATCAGCTTCAAACCAGATATTGGCATCCAGGAGATCATTTCAACCAATCAGGAGGTATTCCAGAAGTCCATAGCTACACCAGAACCCAGGAGATCAGTTGGTTCAATGAAGACTCACTTAAATCAAACTGGATCTATTTATGGAAAGATTGGACAATCTTTCGGTTTGATCATTTCCAAGCAATTCCAATCCGACCAGAAGACATCAGAACCAAACCAAGACGTCCAGGAGACATTATATGTTTCCAAGAAGAGTTCTGCAAGTTTATACCATGCACCAGCCCCCATTGGATCAGGAGGATCCACACTTACACCAAACTGCCTTATTTGAAGATTCTTGCATTCAAACTCCAACAGCTCTTTTCTCCTCAGATCAGGCACGACATCAGCTCCTTCCAGACAATAAAGAAGATTCCAAGGAAGCTCACTTATCCCCTTAAACCATCTAGGTTCAAGAAAATATCAACATACAAGATCATCTCTTTTCAAAGACCACAAATCAAGCTAAAGGCTAGTTTCATGGAGCCATCAAAGCCTTTGCTTCCAAGACTTTTATTTCAAGTTTATTTGTTTCATTTAGTCAATTTTACACTGTTAGAATGTCCCAAGGTCGAGCCCATAGAAGCTCATTTAGTTTGTCTTTGTTAATCACCCTTGAATTTTATGAATGAAAAATGCAGTTTTCTAGTTTTCTTAAAATTATTGTTTCAAGTCTTTAGAGTTTGTGAGAAGCAGCTCCAGAGCAACCAGGCTTATAAAAATCTCCTTTCACAGAGATTTGTGGTGTCTATTCAATCCATCTCGTCCATCATCCCACAGATTGAGAGATTCAATCAAACCTTCATCCTCAAATCCACTTCAGTCCATCTTTTAATCAAGCTGAGAGTGATACACATCCAGCAGCTTGATTCCACCATATCTATCCTTTATCTTTGTTTATTTACTCTGATTTATTCTTCATATCATTAGCATCTCATTCATATTTCATTTGTTTCTGTTTTGCTTCATAAAAACTCATAAAACTCATAAAAATCTATCTTCTTTGTTTTCAGGTTGAACCTCAGTTCATCAATTCTTATAGTCTGATTTTCAGGCTGTATCACTAGCCAACATCAGCAACACTAAGAACACTGACTCTGATAAGAAGAAATCTGTTGCAGCCATTGGGGAGGACCAGATTAGTGAAGTCAGAGCTAAGTTAGAAGCTGTACATGAGCTTCTGAGGAAGCAAGTCTGCTCAGCTGAAGAAGGAGAGGCTAGAGATGCTGATACAGAAGAATATGTGAACTACATTGGAGGTACTGGATTTCAGAGGTTTGGAAACCAGAATGGCAACAAGAACTTTTTTGGCAGTGGTCAGAAGAATAACTACAACCAGAGTTCACAGTATCAGAAATCTTTCAACAACACCAGGAACTATGGCAAGTCATCTTACAAAAACCCACCACCCCCCACCCAGGAGAGTAAGTTTGATGCCATGATTGATAGAGTTCTTGAAGGACAGGAGAAGCTAACAGTGGACTTCAATGGAAAGATTGACTCTGTCTTCAACAATCTGAACACAAGGATAGACACCATTTGTACTCAAGTTAGGAAGCTTGAGACACAAATTATTCAAACTGAAGACTCTATCAGGAGAACTGGAGTTTCTAAGGAAGTAGGAGAAGGAAGCATGAAACACCACGTGAATGCCATCATAGATGATGATTTCTGGCAAGTGGTGAAGCATGAAAAGCTTCAAGAAGGAGACTTTGAAGTGGAAAGTTCACTAAGTTTTGGTGGATCCCAATGGTGTCAATCGACACCGGATAGTCCATATCGATCGACACAATTGATGTCATTTCCAGAAACGACTGCGGATTGCAACGCGGTTAGGATTTTGACAATGCTGAATTCACGGCTTCGCATCCACATCCACCCACCTTCACCTATGAAAATATCGACCGACAAGATGAGCCACTCATCGATCGACACAGTGATGAGACATGCATCGATCGACCCTTTTCTCCACCTATCGATCGACACGCACCTCTCACATACCGAGTGCAATTACCCGCAATTGACAACAACCAAATCAATGCACTCCGACAAACACCGAAACCACCAGCGGACGCTGCAGAGACTACTAGTAACCCTTCAGACACTACACCAGTATCAGAGGGAACTGAAGGAAGAAGGTTAAGGAGTAGGAAGGAGGAAACTCCTAAGAACCTTAAGAGGGAAGATAATGAGAAGGAGATAGATGGTTTCACTAAGAGAGTTATCAGAATCCCACTGGAAAAACCCTTTGAGGAGGTTTACTTCACAAGCAGATTGTGGATGTTCTTCAGAGAGACAAGGGAGACTGAAAATGACATTAGGAGAATGTTTGACACAGTCAGAAAAGACATGAGGAGGAGGATCACATTGAAGAAGAAGAGTGATCCTGGGAAGTTTGCAATACTCTGTACAGTAAAGGGAATTGAGTTTCCTCATGCACTATGTGACACTGGTTCTTCAGTCAGCATCTTACCAAAGGCTTTGATGCCTTCACCAGAGATCTTCACATTTGTGGATTACACTCAGAAAAATTCTAGAGGCTTGATCAGAGACCTGGAAGTGAAGATTGGTAATGCAATTGTCCCTGTCGATTTTCATGTCATGGATATAAAGTTAAGTTGGAACTCTTCCCTTCTACTTGGAAGAGCATTTCTGGCTACAGTAGGAGCTGTATGTGACTTGAACACCAACAGGATGTGCTTGACTATGATAGATCCAGATATCCACTACGACCCTGTCAAATTTGGCAAAACACCAGCCAAAACAGTGGAAAAAAGAAATGATCTTGGTATCATTGCCGTTTGTCATTCTGAAGTAGAGTACGAAACAGAGTACTCGGGATCGATCGACGACCTCACTACATCATCGATCGACACCAGCGAGTCAGAAGAGATCGACACCAACTTTGGTCTATCGATCGACAGAGATACACCAGATGATGAACCCGATCTACCAGATCATTGCTACCCGAATTTCGCCATCCAACCCAACAGCAAACAAGATGATTACTCAGTAAGAAGTTGGGCAGACAGCGGATTTCATGAAAGTTTTGCAGTAGATACAGCTAAATCTTCCCATAGTGGAGGCCACATAGAAGAATATGATGAAGATTTTTGGGAAGAAAGAGCTTGGGAACACTACATGGGAGGACATAGCAGACATCCTTCAAGTTGCCAATGGACCAGATAACCTGTTCACACAGCAACGTGGCCATCCAAACATCCTAGCTCACGTCCAAGACAACCACCATGTCACCATGACAGAGGATACAGTTCCTCAACGTTTTCGTCAACATGAAAACTCACCATCGATCGATATCATTTCATCAGCATTGATCGACGGCGAGTTACCTAGATCGATCGACAGCGCAACAGCCAGATCGACCGACAGACGTGTTGAGTTTGGACGACGTGCCTTTGATACCAATGGATCCAGAAGATTCAAATGGGAAGAGATGGACGAATTTGGTGTCCACGGAGATGAATTTGGACATGCTAGGGGAGTTGATGGTGAAATCATCCCTGTCACCAAAGATCACATAAGAAAAATCCTGGAGAGAGCATCTCTTTTTCATAGGAGTTGTTTACGCCTTCCAGAACATGCACACCCTTACCATGCATACAGACCAGCACCAGTACCCTACAGCAAGGAGGAGATAGATGATATGGTGACTGATGTATGGGGAGCTCAGGCACAACTGCAAGAAGAATTCTGCACATTGGTGGAAGATACCTACCAGCCATTGGATCGCAGCTATGAAGCTCTTCAAAGTGATATGGCAGTGCTAAGGATGGAGACTGAGAGCATTAGAAACATGCTTGAGAAGGAAGCTACGCCACCAGTATGGATCGACACAGCACAAACCCCATCGATCGATATCGGCCAGACTACATCCAACACCCAACCAGAATGTTCATCACCTAAAAGAGATGAATGGGAGATTGCTTACATCAACACACGGATTGGAGACGTCTACAGCCCTCTCAACAACAATGTCGAATGGTTAAGCAAATAGGATTGATCTTCTACAGCAAGAGTTGGCAACAATTCGCGAGAAAGGTCAGACTCATGATGATAATGTTCCGTCGATCGACACAACACCTTCACCATCGATCGACATAAGGTTCGCAGAAATGGAGGATAGGATGAAATCATATGAGGAAAAGCACAACAACTTCACTTCACCTATCATGCGATACCTGAACACACTGTCACAACAGATGACCGAGTTACAACAAGACATTGGCATAGTTCAGGACCACCTTGGTCTATGTGGCAGAGACGCGACATCGATCGACAGGACTCGACCCCGATCGATCAACATCCAGCAACCACCAGCGCAGACTGCATGCACAGCAGCAGAAGTTGATCAGATCAAACACAAGCTATACGAAACTATGGATGGTATGGAGGAGAGGCTCAACAAGAGATGTGATGACATTGACGACCCTCTCAACGAAAGAGTGACCAACCTGTGAAGAGCCACTGATCTGCTGAAGAATGAGATACTCGCTATTCAGAGAACTCTCGAGTACCAAGGTCAGCATTCAGAATCGATCGACACAGTTACCACTAGATCGACCGACAAAACTCCCAGCGAGTCCTTGACAGACCGAGATCAGCTGATTCATGACAAGATCGATGCTATGCAGAAGGAACTGAAGGAGCTTTCAGAATACGCCTACAACACCATCTATAGGAATGAAGGCAGCATTGAACTAATTGAAAGAAGTTTGAGGAACCTCACAGATGCCACCCTCAAGATGGATGAGAAACAGCTCAGAAGTGATGATGCCACTAAGAAGCTTCATTGCCACGTGGTTTGATAGGAGGAGAAACGAAGTTGATGCTTGTTGTCCAACAAGTAGCAGTTTCTGCACCAACTGAGTCACACACCACCAAAGTCAAGCTAAATGACTATAACAAAGCGCTGAGTGGAGGCAACCCACTACTAGGTTTTATTTTATTTCATTTTTAAGTTTTTGTTACATTTTTACTTTTATTTTCGCATTGGTTTTGCAGATTTTTAATATCCAAGTAGAATGATGATTCCGTCGACCGACACAATCAAGTCGCATCGCTCGACACCACACGACCATCACTAACAATCGACATATCTCTATATGCATCGATCGACGCCATCGCGGTTAGGTTTAGTCGTTCTTACTTGTTATATTGAATACTTATGATTTATTTTTTCACTTCACTCCGGCTGTGTTACACTAGGACAGTGTAATTTAAGTCTGGGGGGAGATTTACTGATATGTATTTTATTTTGGTTTTTATAAAAAAATATTTTCAAATTATTTTTCGCATAAGTACTAAAATGGGGACATTGATATTGATTTATACTTGATTATCTAACCACTCTTTAGCGCCATTCTAGATTTACTGATTACAGATAGTACTAAAGATGCTAAGGTGGATCAACCTGTCACCTAAACACACTTGCTGAGATTGTTTGAAGGAACCAAAGCTGACCTCCAACACTAATACTGACTTTACTTGCTTGTCTTGGGGCTTGGTAATCATTGGATCGGAATCCTCCTACATGTCTGGAAGGTAAAAAGTCTGTGTGTTTCTGGTTCCCTTCCTTCTCTCTCTTCGGCATCTCAAAGATCTAAGTTTATGTTATAAAAGATTGAAATGAATTCTTGAGAGGCAGAGGGATAGGTAAATTCCCTGCGACCCCATTATTCTAAATCTCAGGGATGATCACACATTGTGGAAACGAGGGATAGGTAAATTACCTGTGACCACATTATTCGCTACACTTTGTCAAAATGTATGAGTTACAATTGCAATGTCAATGAGATAGAATAGATGACCCTTGTTGGCATCAAAACCTATTGAAATTGAAACTAATAAGAGATCCAGAGAAGAGAGATGAGGGGAGAAAGGGATCAGAGAAGACTACTTGTGTGTTCAGATACTCTTTTGAGTTGAATCCATGTGTCCTTTGATCGATACTCCCAAGGCAAAGCCTGCACTTTTATTTTATGTTAAGAAATGAGGTTAGTAGAGGGGAATGTCAGATAAGATTTCCTAAGTTGTGGACTAGATGAATTTGGTTGTTAAGCTAGGATAATGCATAATGAACTTCTGTGATTAGGATGTTTAGATATGAATTGCGAATCCATAGAGTGATGACTTCAATGTTTTGAATCTTTGAGTCTCTACTGTTTTCAAACCTTTTCCAGAGACTACTGAGTTTTTGCTTGAGGACAAGCAAAGGAGTAAGTCTGGGGGAGTTGATATACCATGGATTTCACCCATTTTCTACCATGGTATAATGATATTTTTATTGTGTAACTAATATGTTTTCTAGCCTATTAGGTATGTTTTCAAGTTCAAGAGTGTTTCGTGATAAAGTGATGCTTTTGGAGCATTTTGGAGCACAAGAGATAATACACCCGAGTTGACCATTTAAGACCAAGTCGGAAGTCAACATTCAGAGAAGAATCGATTGATACTCATCCAGAGTTGTCGATCGATGTAGCTGTGAAGATCCGCGTACTTGAAGATTATAATCGATCGATACACATTAAGTGTTGTCGATAGATAGCGAGGACGAAATGGTTTAGCCCACTACTTCACCAAGACTTCACCAAATTACGAGATTTCCCCTGACGAGTTTTTAACCTAATGGAAATGCTTAAATACCCTGCCTAAGTGTTTTTGACGGCAAGCAGAAAGCAAGCAAGCGAAAGCAAGCAAGCAGAGAGTGTGAGAGAAAGCTAGAGTTTTATTTGTTTTGAGAGATTGGAGATATATCATTGAGAGATTTGTGATTGAACTCTATCTAATGCAATTTCTTTACCTATCTTGTGTTATGAATTGCTTAGTTATGTCTGAGTAGTCTACTTGTTAGATCTAGGGTTTAAATAGGTTTGTGGGATTAGCCCCAAACTATACTTGCTAAGTTGTGATATTCATCAAATAGATTGCACCCTATGCTTGCTCTAGATTAGCTAACTAGAGCATAGATCACTAGGATCCTTATATCTTGAATTATCTGTTTGAACTAGTTTATCTCCTGTTGAGAAGAGCTAGAGCCATCCTTGAGACCTAGTGTTCATTATCGGCTTGCGCCTAGGAATTTCTAGAAGCCGTCGATCGATATCCCAACTGGACAATCGATCGGTGTTGCGAAAGGTGTATCGCTCGATATCTCTAAAGGGTATCGATCGACTCTTTTTCTGGTCAACAGGTGACAGTTGAGATCAGAGATCTAGTTATTTAACCTGTGAGAAATCACTGATTGTTAAGCGGCTGAGTTCTTTAATATCATGCAAACAACTTATTAGGCATTTATAGATATTATAATCTCCAATACCTGAATAAAAGCCCTATGTCTAGTACTCTTCATTACCTTATAAACTACCATCATTTTAGTTAGAGCAACTACCTTGCTCATTTAGGATTGTCATTTTACATTTCCATCAATAAAAACCAGCTTCAACTAGGATTGATTAATTGATTAGATTTAATTGGTTCCCTAGCTCCTCGTTATTCGATCCATAAGTACTACAGTTGAACCTCTTATTTGAGAGAGTAAAGCACTCTATAGGGTAATTTGAGTGGTATCATCATTCTACACTGATTAATGATTTCAAATCAAGCTTCTTAGATCTTGGTTCATCCTGATTTGATATGAATCATGAAGATATTGCCATATGTCCGAACAGGCTAATATGGAATCATCTGAATAGAATGTGGGATAGCTCCTTCCTCATAACTCCTATGCGATTTATTCAACTTCCCATGGTTTGATATGAATCCTGAAGATATTGCCATATGTCCGAAAAGGCTAATATGGAATCATCTGAATAGAAAGTGAGATAGTTTCTTCCTCATAACTCCTACGAGATTTATTTAACTTCCTGATCATTATACACTGATTAATGGTTTCAAATCAAGCTTCTTACATCTTGGTTAATCCTGGTTTGATAAGAATCATGAAGATATTGTCTTATGTCCGAAAAGGCTAATCTGGAATCATATGAATAGAAAGTGGGATAGCTTCTTCCTCCTAACTCCTCTGAGACTTATTTATCTTCCATGTCATTCTATACTGCTTAATGGTTTCGAATAAATCTTCTTATATCTTGGTTCCTTCTGGTTTTATAAGAATCATGAAGATATTGCCATAGGTCCGAACAGGCTAATCTCGAATCATCTGAATAGAAAGTGGGATAGCTTATTCCTCATAAATCCTATGAGATTTATTCAACTTCCTGGTAATTCTACACTGATTAATAGATTCAAATCAAGATTCTTACATCTTGGTTCATCCTGGTTTGATAAGAATCATGAATATATTGCCATATGTCCAAACATGCTACTCTGGAATCATCTGAATAAAAAGTAGGATAGCTTCTTCTTCATAAATCCTATGAGATTTATTTAACTTTCTGGTCATTCTAAACTGATTAATGGTTTCAAATCAAGCTTTTAATATCTTGGTTCATCGTGGTTTGATAAGAATCATGAAAATATTGCCTTATGTCCGAACATGCTAATCTGGAATCATCTGAATAGAAAGTGGGATAGCTTCTTCCTCATAACTCCTATGAGATTTATTCAACTTCCTGGTCATTCTATACTGACGAATGGTTTTAAATCAAGCTTACTACATTTTGGTTCATCGTGTTTTGATAAGAATTATGAAGTATTTGCCATATGTCCGAACAGACTAATCTGGAATAATTAGAATAGAAAGTGGGATAGCTTCTTCCTCATAACTACTATGAGATTTATTCAACTTCCTGGTCATTCTAAGCTGACTAATGGTTTCAAATCAAGCTTCTTACATCTTGGTTCATCCTGGTTTGATAAGAATCATGATGATATTGACATATGTCCGAACATGCTAATCTGGAATTATCTCTGAATAGAATGTGGGATAGCTTCTTCCTCAAAATTCCTATACAATTTATTCAAATTCCTGGTCATTCTACACTGATTAATGGTTTCAAATCAAGCTTCTTACATCTTGGTACATCTTGGTTTGATAAGAATCATGAGGATATTACCATATGTCCGAACAGGCTAACCTGGAATCATCTGAATAGAAAGTGGGATAGCTTCTTCCTCATAATTCCTATGAGATTTATTCAATTTCCTGGTCATTCTATACTGATTAATTGTTTTAAATCAAACTTACTACATCTTGGTTCATCGTGTTTTGATAATAATTATGATGATATTGCCATATGTTCGAACAGACTAATCTGGAATAATTAGAATAGAAAGTGGGATAGCTTCTTCCTCATGACTACTATGAGATTTATTCAACTTCCTGGTCATTCTAAACTGACTAATGGTTTCAAATCAAGCTTCTTACATCTTGGTTCATCCTGGTTTGATAAGAATCATGATGATATTGCCATATGTTCGAACATGCTAATCTGGAATTATCTGAATAGAATGTGGGATAGCTTCTTCCTCAAAATTCCTATGCAATTTATTTAAATTTCTGGTCATTCTACACTGATTAATGGTTTCAAATCAAGCTTCTTACATCTTGGTACATCATGGTTTGATAAGAATCATGAAGATATTACCATATGTCCGAACTGGCTAACCTGGAATCATCTGAATAGAAATGGGATAGCTTCTTCCTCATAACTCCTATGAGATTTATTCAACTTCCTGGTCATTCTATACTGATTAATGGTTTTAAATCAAACTTACTACATCTTGGTTCATCCTGGTTTGATAAGAATCATGATGATATTGCCATATGTCTGAACATGCTAATCTGGAATTATCTGAATAGAATGTGGGATAGCTTCTTCCTCATAACTCCTATGAGATTTATACAACTTTCTGGTCATTCTATACCGATAAATGGTTTTAAATCAAGCTTACTACATCTTGGTTCATCGTGTTTTGATAACAATTATGAAGATATTGCCATATGTTCGAACAGACTAATCTGGAATAATTAGAATAGAAAGTGGGATAGCTTCTTCCTCATAACTACTATGAGATTTATTCAACTTCCTGGTCATTCTAAACTTACTAATGGTTTCAAATCAATCTTCTTACATCTTGGTTCATCCTGGTTTGATAAGAATCATGATGATATTGCCATATGTCCGAACATGCTAATCTGGAATTATTTGAATAGAATGTGGGATAGCTTCTTCCTCATAACTTCTATGCAATTTATTCAAAATCCTGGTCATTCTACACTGATTAATGGTTTCAAATCAAGCTTCTTACATCTTGGTACATCTTGGTTTGATAAGAATCATGAGGATATTACCATATGTCCGAACTGGCTAACCTGGAATCATCTGAATAGAAAGTGGGATAGCTTCTTCCTCATAACTCGTATGAGATTTATTCAACTTCCTGGTCATTCTATACTTATTAATGGTTTTAAATCAAACTTACTACATCTTGGTTCATCGTGTTTTGATAAGAATTATGAAGATATTGCCATATGTCCGAACAGACTAATCTGGAATAATTAGAATAGAAAGTGGGATAGCTTCTTCCTCATAACTACTACGAGACTTATTCTATTTCCTGGTCATTCTAAGCTGACTAATGGTTTCAAATCAAGCTTCTTACATCTTGGTTCATCCTTGTTTGATAAGAATCATGATGATATTGCCATACCGACCAGGCTAATCTGGAATTATCTGAATAGAATGTGGGATAGCTTCTTCCTCATAACTCTTATGAGATTTATACAACTTCCTGGTCATTCTATTCTGATTAATGGTTTTAAATCAAGCTTACTACATCTTGGTTCATCGTGTTTTGATAAGAATTATGAAGATATTGTCATATGTTCGAACAGACTAATCTGAAATAATTAGAGTAGAAAGTGGGATAGCTTCTTCCTCATAACTACTATGAGATTTATTCAACTTCCTGGTCATTCTAAACTGACTAATGGTTTCAAATCAAGCTTCTTACATCTTGGTTCATCCTGGTTTGATAAGAATCATGATGATATTGCCATATGTCCGAACATGCTAATCTGGAATTATCTTAATAGAATGTGGGATAGCTTCTTCCTCATAACTTCTATGAAATTTATTCAAATTCCTGGTCATTCTACACTGATTAATGGTTTCAAATCAAGCTTCTTACATCTTGGTACATCTTGGTTTGATAAGAATCATGAGGATATTACCATATGTCCGAACTGGCTAACCTGGAATCTTCTGAATAGAAAGTGCGATAGCTTCTTCCTCATAACTTCTATGCGATTTATTCAAATTCCTTGTCATTCTAAACTGATTAATGGTTTCAAATCAACCTTCTTACATCTTGGTACGTCTTGCTTTGATAAGATTCACGAAGATATTGCCATATGTCCGAACAGGCTAACCTTGAATCATCTGAATAGAAAGTGGGATAGCTTATTCCTCATAACTCCTATGAGATTTATTCAACTTCCTGGCCATTCTATACTGATTAATGGTTTTAAATCAAGCTTACTACATCTTGGTTCATCGTGTTTTGATAAGAATTATGAAGATATTGCCATATGTCCGAACAAACTAATCTGGAATAATTAGAATAGAAAGTGGGATAGCTTCTTCCTCATAACTACTATGAGATTTATTTAACTTCCTGGTCATTCTAAACTGACTAATGGTTTCAAATCAAGCTTCTTACATCTTGGTTCATCCTGGTTTGATAAGAATCATGATGATATTGCCATATGTCCCAACAGGCTAATCTGAAATTATCTGAATAGAATGTGGGATAGCTTCTTCCTCATAATTCCTATGCAATTTATTCAAATTCCTGGTCATTCTACACTGATTAATGGTTTCAAATAAAGCTTCTTACATCTTGGTACATCTTGGTTTGATAAGAATCATGAGGATATTACCATATGTCTGAACTGGCTAACCTGGAATCATCAGAATAGAAAGTGGGAAAGCTTCTTCCTCATAACTCCTATGAGATTTATTCAACTTCCTGTTCATTCTATACTGATTAATGGTTTTAAATCAAGCTTACTACATTTTGGTTCATCGTGTTTTGATAAGAATTATGAAGATATTGCCATATGTCCGAACAGACTGATCTGGAATAATTAGAATAGAAAGTGGGTTAGCTTCTTCCTCATAACTACTATAAGATTTATTTAACTTCCTGGTCATTCTAAGCTGACTAATGGTTTCAAATCAAGCTTCTTACATCTTGGTTCATCCTGATTTGATAAGAATCATGATGATATTGCCATATGTCCGAACAGGCTAATCTGAAATTATCTGAATAGAATGTGGGTAGCTTCTTCCTCATAATTCCTATGCAATTTATTCAAATTCCTGGTCATTCTACACTGATTAATGGTTTCAAATCAAGCTTCTTACATCTTGGTACATCTTGGTTTGATAAGAATCATGAGGATATTACCATATGTCCGAACTGGCTAACCTGGAATCATCTGAATAGAAAGTGGGATAGCTTCTTCCTCATATCTTCTATGCGATTTATTCAACTTCCTTGTCATTCTAAACTGATTAATGGTTTCAAATCAAGCTTCTTACATCTTGGTACGTCTTGCTTTGGTAAGATTCACGAAGATATTGCCATATGTCCGAACAGGCTAATCTGGAATCATCTGAATAGAAAGTGGGAAAGCTTCTTCCTCATAACTCCTATGAGATTTATTCAACTTCCTGGTCATTCTATACTGATTAATGGTTTTAAATCAAGCTTACAACATCTTGGTTCATCGTGTTTTGATAAGAATTATGAAGATATTGCCATATGTCCGAACAGACTAATCTAGAATAATTAGAATAGAAAGTGGGATAGCTTCTTCCTCATAACTACTATGAGATTTATTCAACTTTCTGGTCATTCTAAACTGACTAATGGTTTCAAATCAAGCTTCTTACATCTTGGTTCATCCTGGTTTGATAAGAATCATGATGATATTGTCATATGTCCAAACAGGCTAATCTGGAATTATCTGAATAGAATGTGGGATAGCTTCTTCCTCATAATTCCTATGCAATGTATTCAAATTCCTGGTCATTCTACACTGATTAATGATTTCAAATCAAGCTTCTTACAGCTTGGTACATCTTGGTTTGATAAGAATCTTGAGGATATTACCATATGTCCGAACTGGCTAAACTGGAATCATCTGAATAGAAAGTGGGATAGCTTCTTCCTCATAAATTCTATGCGATTTATTCAACTTCCTTGTCATTCTAAACTGATTAATGGTTTCAAATCAAGCTTCTTACATCTTGGTACGTCTTGCTTTGATAAGATTCACGAAGATATTGCCATATGTCCGAACATGCTAACCTGGAATCATCTGAATAGAAAGTGGGATAGCTTCTTCCTCATAACTCCTACGAGATTTATTCAACTTCCTGGTCATTATATACTGATTAATGGTTTTAAATCAAGCTTACTACATCTTGGTTCATCGTGTTATGATAAGACTTATGAAGATATTGCCATATGTCCGAACAGACTAATCTGGAATAATTAGAATATAAAGTGGGATAGCTTCTTGCTCATAACTACTATGCGATTTATTCAACTTCCTGGTCATTCTAAACTGACTAATGGTTTCAAATCAAGCTTCTTACATCTTGGTTCATCCTGGTTTGATAAGAATCATGAAGATATTGCCATATATCCGAACATGCTAATCTGGAATTATCTGAATAGAATGTGGGATAGCTTCTTCCTCATAATTCCTATGCAATTTATTCAGATTCCTGGTTATTCTACACTGATTAATGGTTTCAAATCAAGCTTCTTACATCTTGGTACATCTTGGTTTGATAAGAATCATGAGGATATTACGATATGTCCGAACTGGCTAATCTGGAATCATCTGAATAGAAAGTGGGATAGCTTCTTCCTCATAACTCCTATGAGATTTATTCAACTTCCTGGTCATTCTATACTGACTAATGGTTTTAAATCAAGCTTACTACATTTTGGTTCATTGTGTTTTGATAAGAATTATGAAGTATTTGTCATATGTCCGAACAGACTAATCTGGAATAATTAGAATAGAAAGTGGGATAGCTTCTTCCTCATAACTACTATGAGATTTATTCAACTTCCAAGTCATTCTAAACTGACTAATGGTTTCAAATCAAGCTTCTTACATCTTGGTTCATCCTGGTTTGATAAGAATCATGATGATATTGCCATATGTCCGAACATGCTAATCTGGAATTATCTCCGAATAGAATGTGGGATAGCTTCTTCCTCAAAATTCCTATGCAATTTATTCAAATTCCTGGTCATTCTACACTGATTAATGGTTTCAAATCAAGCTTCTTACTTCTTGGTACATCTTGGTTTGATAAGAATCATGAGGATATTACCATATGTCCGAACTGGCTAACCTGGAATCATCTGAATAGAAAGTGGGATAGCTTCTTCCTCATAACTCCTATGAGATTTATTCAACTTCCTGGTCATTCTAAACTGACTAATGGTTTCAAATCAAGCTTCTTACATCTTGGTTCATCCTGGTTTGATAAGAATCATGATGATATTGCCATATGTCCGAACATGCTAATCTGGAATTATCTGAATAGAATGTGGGATAGCTTCTTCCTCAAAATTCCTATGCAATTTATTCAAATTTCTGGTCATTCTACACTGATTAATGGTTTCAAATCAAGCTTGTTACATCTTGGTACATCATGGTTTGATAAGAATCATGAGGATATTACCATATGTCCGAACTGGCTAACCTGGAATCATCTGAATAGAAATGGGATAGCTTCTTCCTCATAACTCCTATGAGATTTATTCAACTTCCTGGTCATTCTATACTGATTAATGGTTTTAAATCAAACTTACTACATCTTGGTTCATCGTGTTTTGATAAAAATTATGAAGATATTGCCATATGTTCGAACAGACTAATGTGGAATAATTAGAATAGAAAGTGGGATAGCTTCTTCCTCATAACTACTATGAGATTTATTAAACTTCCTGGTCATTCTAAACTGACTAATGGTTTCAAATCAAGCTTCTTACATCTTGGTTCATCCTGGTTTGATAAGAATCATGATGATATTGCCATATGTCCGAACATGCTAATCTGGAATTATCTGAATAGAATGTGGGATAGCTTCTTCCTCAAAATTCCTATGCAATTTATTCAAATTTCTGGTCATTCTACACTGATTAATGGTTTCAAATCAAGCTTCTTACATCTTGGTACATCATGGTTTGATAAGAATCATGAGGATATTACCATATGTCCGAACTGGCTAACCTGGAATCATCTGAATAGAAATGGGATAGCTTCTTCCTCATAACTCCTATGAGATTTATTCAACTTCCTGGTCATTCTATATTGATTAATGGTTTTAAATCAAACTTACTACATCTTGGTTCATCCTGGTTTGATAAGAATCATGATGATATTGCCATATGTCCGAACATGCTAATCTGGAATTATCTGAATAGAATGTGGGATAGCTTCTTCCTCATAATTCCTATGAGATTTATACAACTTCCTGGTCATTCTATTCCGATTAATGGTTTTAAATCAAGCTTACTACATCTTGGTTCATCGTGTTTTGATAACAATTATGAAGATATTGCCATATGTTCGAACAGACTAATCTGGAATAATTATAATAGAAAGTGGGATAGCTTCTTCCTCATAACTACTATGAGATTTATTCAACTTCCTGGTCATTCTAAACTTACTAATGGTTTCAAATCAAGCTTCTTACATCTTGGTTCATCCTGGTTTGATAAGAATCACGAAGATATTGCCATATGTCCGAACATGCTAACCTGGAATCATCTGAATAGAAAGTGGGATAGCTTCTTCCTCATAACTCCTATGAGATTTATTCAACTTCCTGGTCATTCTATACTGATTAATGGTTTTAAATCAAACTTACTACATCTTGGTTCATCCTGGTTTGATAAGAATCATGATGATATTGCCATATGTCCGAACATGCTAATCTGGAATTATCTGAATAGAATGTGGGATAGCTTCTTCCTCATAACTCCTATGAGATTTATACAACTTCCTGGTCATTCTATACCGATTAATGGTTTTAAATCAAGCTTACTACATCTTGGTTCATCGTGTTTTGATAAGAATTATGAAGATATTGCCATATGTCCGAACAGACTAATCTGGAATAATTAGAATAGAAAGTGGGATAGCTTCTTCCTCATAACTACTTTGAGATTTATTTAACTTCCTGGTCATTCTAAACTGACTAATGGTTTCAAATCAAGCTTCTTACATCTGGGTTCATCCTGGTTTGATAAGAATCATGATGATATTGCCATATGTCCGAACAGGCTAATCTGAAATTATCTGAATAGAATGTGGGATAGCTTCTTCCTCATAATTCCTATGAGATTTATTCAAATTCCTGGACATTCTACACTGATTAATGGTTTCAAATCAAGCTTCTTACATCTTGGTACACCTTGGTTTGATAAGAATGATGAGGATATTACCATATGTCCGAACTAGCTAACCTGGAATCATCTGAATAGAATATGGGATAGCTTCTTCGTCATATCTTCTATGCGATTTATTCAACTTCCTTGTCATTCTAAACTGATTAATGGTTTCAAATCAAGCTTCTTACATCTTGGTACGTCTTGCTTTCGTAAGATTCACAAAGATATTGCCATATGTCCAAACAGGCTAACCTGGAATCATCTGAATAGAAAGTGGGATAGCTTCTTCCTCATAACTCCTATGAGATTTATTCAACATCCTGGTCATTCTATACTGATTAATGGTTTTAAATCAAGCTTACTACATCTTGGTTCATCGTGTTTTGATAAGAATTATGAAGATATTGCCATATGTCCGAACAGACTAATCTGGAATAATTAGAATAGAAAGTGGGATAGCTTCTTCCTCATAACTACTATGAGATTTATTCAACTTCCTGGTCATTCTAAACTGACTAATGGTTTCAAATCAAGCTTCTTACATCTTGGTTCATCCTGGTTTGATAAGAATCATGATGATATTGTCATATGTCCGAACATGCTAATCTGGAATTATCTGAATAGAATGTGGGATAGCTTCTTCCTCATAATTCCTATGCAATTTATTCAAATTCCTGGTCATTCTACACTGATTAATGGTTTCAAATCAATCTTCTTACATCTTGGTACATCTTGGTTTGATAAGAATCATGAGGATATTACCATATGTCCGAACTGGCTAACCTGGAATCATCTGAATAGAAAGTGGGATAGCTTCTTCCTCATAACTTCAATGCGATTTATTCAACTTCCTTGTCATTCTAAACTGATTAATGGTTTCAAATCAAGCTTCTTACATCTTGGTACGTCTTGCTTTGATAAGATTCACGAAGATATTGCCATATGTCCGAACATGCTAACCTGGAATCATCTGAATAGAAAGTGGGATAGCTTCTTCCTCATAACTCCTATGAGATTTATTGAACTTCCTGGTCATTCTATACTGATTAATGGTTTTAAATCAAGCTTACTACATCTTGGTTCATCGTGTTTTGATAAGAATTATGAAGATATTGCCATATGTCCGAACAGACTAATCTGGAATAATTAGAATATAAAGTGGGATAGCTTCTTCCTCATAACTACTATGCGATTTATTCAACTTCCTGGTCATTCTAAACTGACTAATGGTTTCAAATCAAGCTTCTTACATCTTGGTTCATCCTGGTTTGATAAGAATCATGAAGATATTGCCATATATCCGAACATGCTAATCTGGAATTATCTGAATAGAATGTGGGATAGCTTCTTCTTCATAATTCCTATGCAATTTATTCAGATTCCTGGTCATTCTACACTGATTAATGGTTTCAAATCAAGCTTCTTACATCTTGGTACATCTTGGTTTGATAAGAATCATGAGGATATTACCATATGTCCGAACTGGCTAATCTGGAATCATCTGAATAGAAAGTGGGATAGCTTCTTCCTCATAACTCCTATGAGATTTATTCAACTTCCTGGTCATTCTATACTGACTAATGGTTTTAAATCAAGCTTACTACATTTTGGTTCATCGTGTTTTGATAAGAATTATGAAGTATTTGTCATATGTCCGAACAGACTAATCTGGAATAATTAGAGTAGAAAGTGGGATAGCTTCTTCCTCATAACTACTATGAGATTTATTCAACTTCTTGGTCATTCTAAACTGACTAATGGTTTCAAATAAAGCTTTTTACATCTTGGTTCATCCTGGTTTGATAAGAATCATGATGATATTGCCATATGTCCGAACATGCTAATCTGGAATTATCTCTGAATAGAATGTGGGATAGCTTCTTCCTCAAAATTCCTATGCAATTTATTCAAATTCCTGGTCATTCTACACTGATTAATGGTTTCAAATCAAACTTCTTACATCTTGGTACATCTTGGTTTGATAAGAATCATGAGGATATTACCATATGTCCGAACTGGCTAACCTGGAATCATCTGAATAGAAAGTGGGATAGCTTCTTCCTCATAACTCCTATGAGATTTATTCAACTTCCTGGTCATTCTATACTGATTAATGGTTTTAAATCAAACTTACTACATCTTGGTTCATCGTGTTTTGATAAGAATTATGAAGATATTGCCATATGTTCGAACAGACTAATCTTGAATAATTAGAATAGAAAGTGGGATAGCTTCTTCCTCATAACTACTATGAGATTTATTCAACTTCCTGGTCATTCTAAACTGACTAATGGTTTCAAATCAAGCTTCTTACATCTTGGTTCATCCTGGTTTGATAAGAATCATGATGATATTGCCATATGTTCGAACATGCTAATCTGGAATTATCTGAATAGAATGTGGGATAGCTTCTTCCTCAAAATTCCTATGCAATTTATTCAAATTTCTGGTCATTCTACACTGATTAATGGTTTCAAATCAAGCTTCTTACATCTTGGTACATCATGGTTTGATAAGAATCATGAGGATATTACCATATGTCCGAACTGGCTAACCTGGAGTCATCTGAATAGAAATGGGATAGCTTCTTCCTCATAACTCCTATGAGATTTATTCAACTTCCTGGTCATTCTATACTGATTAATGGTTTTAAATCAAACTTACTACATCTTGGTTCATCGTGTTTTGATAAAAATTATGAAGATATTGCCATATGTCCGAACAGACTAATCTGGAATAATTAGAATAGAAAGTGGGATAGCTTCTTCCTCATAACTACTATGAGATTTATTCAACTTCCTGGTCATTCTAAACTGACTAATGGTTTCAAATCAAGCTTCTTACATCTTGGTTCATCCTGGTTTGATAAGAATCATGATGATATTGCCATATGTCCGAACATGCTAATCTGGAATTATCTGAATAGAATGTGGGATAGCTTCTTCCTCAAAATTCCTATGCAATTTATTCAAATTTCTGGTCATTCTACACTGATTAATGGTTTCAAATCAAGCTTCTTACATCTTGGTACATCATGGTTTGATAAGAATCATGATGATATTGCCATATGTCCGAACATGCTAATCTGGAATTATCTGAATAGAATGTGGGATAGCTTCTTCCTCATAACTCCTATGAGATTTATACAACTTCCTGGTCATTCTATGCCGATTAATGGTTTTAAATCAAGCTTCTTACATCTTGGTTCATCCTGGTTTGATAAGAATCATGATGATATTGTCATATGTCCGAACAGGCTAATCTGGAATTATCTGAATAGAATGTGGGATAGCTTCTTCCTCATAATTCCTATGCAATTTATTCAAATTCCTGGTCATTCTACACTGATTAATGGTTTCAAATCAAGCTTCTTACATCTTGGTACATCTTGGTTTGATAAGAATCATGAGGATATTACCATATGTCCGAACTGTCTAACCTGGAATCATCTGAATAGAAAGTGGGATAGCTTCTTCCTCATAACTTCTATGCGATTTATTCAACTTCCTTGTCATTCTAAACTGATTAATGGTTTCAAATCAAGCTTCTTACATCTTGGTACGTCTTGCTTTGATAAGATTCACGAAGATATTGCCATATGTCCGAACATGCTAACCTGGAATCATCTGAATAGAAAGTGGGATAGCTTCTTCCTCATAACTCCTATGAGATTTATACAACTTCCTGGTCATTCTATACTGATTAATGGTTTTAAACCAAGCTTACTACATCTTGGTTCATCGGGTTTTGATAAGAATTATGAAGATATTGCCATATGTCCGAACAGACTAATCTGGAATAATTAGAATAGAAAGTGGGATAGCTTCTTCCTCGTAACTACTATGAGATTTATTTAACTTCCTGGTCATTCTAAACTGACTAATGGTTTCAAATCAAGCTTCTTACATCTTGGTTCATCCTGGTTTGATAAGAATCATGATGATATTGCCATATGTCCGAACAGGCTAATCTGAAATTATCTGAATAGAATGTGGGATAGCTTCTTCCTCATAATTCCTATGCAATTTATTTAAATTCCTGGACATTCTACACTGATTAATGGTTTCAAATCAAGCTTCTTACATCTTGGTACATCTTGGTTAGATAAGAATGATGAGGATATTACCCTATGTCCGAACTGGCTAACCTGGAATCATCTGAATAGAAAGTGGGATAGCGTCTTCCTCATATCTTCTATGCGATTTATTCAACTTCCTTGTCATTCTAACCTGATTAATGGTTTCAAATCAAGCTTCTTACATCTTGGTACGTCTTGCTTTCGTAAGATTCACAAAGATATTGCCAGATGTCCAAACAGGCTAACCTGGAATCATCTGAATAGAAAGTGGGATAGCTTCTTCCTCATAACTCCTATGAGATTTATTCAACTTCCTGGTCATTCTATACTGATTAATGGTTTTAAATCAAGCTTACTACATCTTGGTTCATCGTGTTTTGATAAGAATTATGAAGATATTGCCATATGTCCGAACAGACTAATCTGGAATAATTAGAATAGAAAGTGGGATAGCTTCTTCCTCATAACTACAATGAGATTTATTCAACTTCCTGGTCATTCTAAACTGACTAATGGTTTCAAATCAAGCTTCTTACATCTTGGTTTATCCTGGTTTGATAAGAATCATGATGATATTGTCATATGTCCGAACAGGCTAATCTGGAATTATCTGAATAGAATGTGGGATAGCTTCTTCCTCATAATTCCTATGCAATTTATTCAGATTCCTGGTCATTCTACACTGATTAATGGTTTCAAATCAAGCTTCTTACATCTTGGTACGTCTTGCTTTGATAAGATTCACGAAGATATTGCCATATGTCCGAACATGCTAACCTGGAATTATCTGAATAGAAAGTGGGATAGCTTCCTCCTCATAACTCCTATGAGATTTATTCAACTTCCTGGTCATTCTATACTGATTAATGGTTTTAAATCAAGCTTACTACATCTTGGTTCATCGTGTTTTGATAAGAATTATGAAGATATTGCCATATGTCCGAACAGACTAATCTGGAATAATTAGAATATAAAGTGGGATAGCTTCTTCCTCATAACTACTATGCGATTTATTCAACTTACTGGTCATTCTAAACTGACTAATGGTTTCAAATCAAGCTTCTTACATCTTGGTTCATCCTGGTTTGATAAGAATCATGAAGATATTGCCATATATCCGAAGATGCTAATCTGGAATTATCTGAATAGAATGTGGGATAGCTTCTTCCTCATAATTCCTATGCAATTTATTCAGATTCCTGGTCATTCTACACTGATTAATGGTTTCAAATCAAGCTTCTTACATCTTGGTACATCTTAGTTTGATAAGAATCATGAGGATATTACCATATGTCCGAACTGGCAAACCTGGAATCATCTGAATAGAAAGAGTGATAGCTTCTTCCTCATAACTCCTATGAGATTTATTCAACTTCCTGGTCATTCTATACTGATAAATGGTTTTAAATCAAGCTTACTACATTTTTGTTCATCGTGTTTTGATAAGAATTATGAAGATATTGCCATATGTCCGAACAGACTAATCTGGAATAATTAGAATAGAAAGTGGGATAGCTTCTTTCTCATAACTACTATGAGATTTATTCAACTTCCTGGTCATTCTAAATTGACTAATGGTTTCAAATCAAGCTTCTTACATCTTGGTTCATCCTGGTTTGATAAGAATCATGATGATATTGTCATATGTCCGAACAGGCTAATCTGGAATTATCTGAATAGAATGTGGGATAGCTTCTTCCTCATAATTCCTATGCAATTTATTCAAATTCCTGGTCATTCTACACTGATTAATGGTTTCAAATCAAGCTTCTTACATCTTGGTTTGATAAGAATCATGAGGATATTACCATATGTCCGAACTGGCTAACCTGGAATCATCTGAATAGAAAGTGGGATAGCTTCTTCCTCATAACTCCTATGCAATTTATTCAACTTCCTGGTCATTCTATACTGACTAATGGTTTTAAATCTAGCTTACTACATTTTGGTTCATCCTGTTTTGATAAGAATTATGAAGATATTGCCATATGTCCGAACAGACTAATCTGGAATAATTAGAATAGAAAGTGGGTTAGCTTCTTCCTCATAACTACTATGAGATTTATTCAACTTCCTGGTCATTCTAAACTGACTAATGTTTTCAAATCAAGCTTCTTACATCTTGGTTCATCCTGGTTTGATAAGAATCATGATGATATTGCCATATGTCCGAACAGGCTAATCTGAAATTTTCTGAATAGAATGTGGGATAGCTTCTTCCTCATAATTTCTATGCAATTTGTTCAAATTCCTGGTCATTCTACACTGATTAATGGTTTGAAATCAAGCTTCTTACATCTTGGTACATCTTGGTTTGATAAGAATCATGAGGATATTACCATACGTCCGAACTGGCTAACCTGGAATCATCTGAATAGAAAGTGGGATAGCTTCTAACTCATAACTTCTATGCGATTTATTCAACTTCCTTCTCATTCTAAACTGATTAATGGCTTCAAATCAAGCTTCTTACATCTTGGTACGTCTTGCTTTGATAAGATTCACGAAGATATTGCCATATGTCCGAACAGGCTAACCTGGAATCATCTGAATAGAAAGTGGGATAGCTTCTTCCTCATAACTCCTATGAGATTTATTCAACTTTCTGGTCATTCTATACTGATTAATGGTTTTAAATCAAGCTTACTACATCTTGGTTCATCGTGTTTTGATAAGAATTATGAAGATATTGCCATATGTCCGAACAGACTAATCTGGAATAATTAGAATAGAAAGTGGGATAGCTTCTTCCTCATAACTACTATGAGATTTATTCAACTTCCTGGTCATTCTAAGCTGACTAATGGTTTCAAATCAAGCTACTTACATCTTGGTTCATCCTGGTTTGATAAGAATCATGATGATATTGCCATATGTCCGAACATGCTAATCTGGAATTATCTGAATAGAATGTGGGATAGCTTCTTCCTCATAATTCCTATGCAATTTATTCAAATTCCTGGTCATTCTACACTGATTAATGGTTTCAAATCAAGCTTCTTACATCTTGGTACATCTTGGTTTGATAAGAATCATGAGGATATTACCATATGTCCGAACTGGCTAACCTGGAATCATCTGAATAGAAAGTGGGATAGCTTCTTCCTCATAACTCCTATCAGATTTATTCAACTTTCTGGTCATTCTATACTGATTAATGGTTTTAAATCAAGCTTACTACATCTTGGTTCATCGTGTTTTGATAAGAATTATGAAGATATTGCCATATGTCCGAACAGACTAATCTGGAATAATTAGAATAGAAAGTGGGATAGCTTCTTCTTCATAACTACTATGAGATTTATTTAACTTCCTGGTCATTCTAAATTGACTAATGGTTTCAAATCAAGCTTCTTACATCTTGGTACTTACTTGGTTTGATAAGAATCATGAGGATATTACCATATGTCCGAAGTGGCTAACCTGGAATCATTTGAATAGAAAGTGGGATAGCTTCTTCGTCATAACTACTATGAGATTTATTCAAATTCCTGGTCATTCTATACTGATTAATGGATTCAAATCAAGCTATTACATCTTGGTTCATCGTGGTTTGATAAGAATCATGAAAATATTGTCTTATGTCTAAACATACTAATCTGGAATCATCTGAAACAGAACGTGGGATAGCTTATTCCTCATAAATGCTATGATTATTTATTCAACTTCCTGTTCATTCTAAACTGATTAATGGTTTCAACTCAAGTTTCTTATATCTTGGTTCATCCTGGTTTGATAAGAAACATGAAGATATTGCCATATGTCCGAACAGGCTAACCTGGAATAATCTGAATAGAAGGTGTGATAGCAGCTTCCTCATAACTCCTATGAGATTTATTCAACTTCCTGGTCATTGTATACTGATTAATGGTTTTAAATCTAGCTTACAACATCTTGGTTCATCGTGTTTTGATAAGAATCATGAAGATATTGCCATTTTTCCGAACAGACTAATCTGGAATAATCTGAATAGAAAGTGGGATAGCTTCTTCCTCATAACTACTATGAGATTTATTCAACTTCCTTGTTATTCTAAACTGATTAATGGTTTCAACTCAAGTTTCTTACATCTTGGTTCATCCTGGTTTTATATGAATCATGAAGATTGCGATATGTCCAAAAAGGCTAATCCGGAATCATCTGACTAGAAAGTGGGATACCTTCTTCCTCATAACTCCTATGCGATTTATTCAAGTTCCTGGTCATTCTACACTGATTAATGGTTTCAAATCAAGCTTCTTACATCTTGGTACATCTTGGTTTGATAAGAATTATGAAGATATTGTCATATGTCCGAACAGACTAATCTGGAATAATTAGAATAGAACGTGGGATAGCTTCTTCCTCATAACTACTATGAGATTTATTCAACTTCCTGGTCATTCTAATCTGACTAATGGTTTCAAATCAAGCTTCTTACATCTTGGTTCATCCTGGTTTGATAAGAATCATGATGATATTGCCATATGTCCGAACATGCTAATCTGGAATTATCTGAATAGAATGTGGGATAGCTTTTTCCTCATAATTCCTGTGCAATTTATTCAAATTCCGGGTCATTCTACACTGATTAATGCTTTCAAATCAAGCTTCTTACATCTTGGTACATCTTGGTTTGATAAGAATCATGAGGATATTACCATATGTCCGAACTGGCTAACCTGGAATCATCTGAATAGAAAGTGGGATACCTTCTTCCTCATAACTCCTATGAGATTTATTCAACTTCCTGGTCATTCTATACTGATTAACGGTTTTAAATCAAACTTACTACATCTTGGTTCATCGTGTTTTGATAAGAATTATGAAGATATTGCCATATGTCCGAACAGACTAATCTGGAATAATTAGAATAGAAAGTGGGATAGCTTCTTCCTCATAACTACTATGAGATTTATTCAACTTCCTGGTCATTCTAAACTGAAAAATGGTTTGAAATCAAGCTTCTTACATCTTGGTTCATCCTGGTTTGATAAGAATCATGATGATATTGCCATATGTCCGAACAGGCTAATTTAGAATTATCTGAATAGAATGTGGGATAGCTTCTTCCTCATAATTCCTATGCAATTTATTCAAATTCCTGGTCATTCTACACTGATTAATGGTTTCAAATCAAGCTTCTTACATCTTGGTACACCTTGGTTTGATAAGAATCATGAGGATATTACCATATGTCCGAACTGGCTAACCTGGAATCATTTGAATAGAAAGTGGGATAGCTTCTTCCTCATAACTACTATGAGATTTATTCAAATTCCTGGTCATTCTATACTTATTAATGGATTCAAATCAAGCCATTACATCTTGGTTCATCGGGGTTTGATAACAATCATGAAAATATTGTCTTATGTCTAAACATGCTAATCTGGAATCATCTGAACAGAACGTGGGATAGCTTATTCCTCATAAATGCTATGATTATTTATTCAACTTCCTGTTCATTCTAAACTGATTAATGGTTTCAACTCAAGTTTCTTATCTCTTGGTTCATCCTGGTTTGATAAGAAACATGAAGATATTGCCATATGTACGAACAGGCTAACCTGGAATAATCTGAATAGAAGGTGTGATAGCATCTTCCTCATAACTCCTATGAGATTTATTCAACTTCCTGGTCATTGTATACTGATTAATGGTTTTAAATCTAGCTTACAACATCTTGGTTCATCGTGTTTTGATAAGAATCATGAAGATATTGCCATATGTCCGAACAGACTAATCTGGAATAATCTGATTAGAAAGTGGGATAGCTTCTTCCTCATAACTACTATGAGATTTATTCAACTTCCTTGTTATTCTAAACTGATTAATGGTTTCAAATCAAGTTTCTTACATCTTGGTTCATCCATGTTTTATATGAATCATGAAGATTGTGATATGTCCGAAAAGGCTAATCCGGAATCATCTGACTAGAAAGTGGGATACCTTCTTCCTCATAACTCCTATGCGATTTATTCAAGTTCCTGGTCATTCTACACTGACTAATGGCTTCAAATCAAGCTTCTTACATCTTGGTAAATCTTGGTTTGATAAGAATCTTGAAGATATTACCATATGTCCGAACTGGCTAACCGGGAATCATCTAAATAGAATGTGGGATAGCTTCTTCCTCATAACTCCTATGAGATTTATTCAACTTCCTGGTCATTCTATACTGATTAATGGTTCAAATTAAGCTTACTACATCTTGGTTCATTGTGTTTTGATAAGAATCATGAAGATATTGCCATATGTCCGAGCAGACTAATCTGGAATAATTTGAATAGAAAGTGGGATAGCTTCTTCTTCATAACTCCTATCAGATTTATTCAACTTCCTGGTCATTCTACACTGATTAATTGTTTTAAATCAAGCGTCTTACATCTTGGTTCATCCTGGTTTGATATGAATCATTAAGATATTGCCATATGTCCGAACAGGCTAATCTGGAATCATCTGAATAGAAAGTGGGATAGCATCCTCATAACTCCTATGAGATATATTCAACGTCCTGGTCATTTTACCCTGATTAATGATTTTAAATCAAGCTTCTTAAATCTTAGTTTCTTCTTGTTTGATAAGAATCATGAAGATATTGCCATATGTCCGAACATGCTAATCTGGAATCATCTGAATAGAATGTGGGATAGCTTCTTCCTCATAACTCCTATGAGATTTATTAAACTTCCTGGTCATTCTAAACTGACTAATGGTTTCAAATCAAGCTTCTTACATCTTGGTTCATCCTTGTTTGATAAGAATCATGATGATATTGCCATATGTCCGAACAAGCTAATCTGGAATTATCTGAATAGAATGTAGGATAGCTTCTTCCTCATAATTCCTATGCAATTTATTCAAATTCCTGGTCATGCTACACTGATTAATGGTTTCAAATCAAGCTTCTTACATCTTAGTACATCTTGGTTTGATAAGAATCATGAGGATATTACCATATATCCGAACTGGCTAACCTGGAATCATCTGAATAGAAAGTGGGATAGCTTCTTCCTCATAACTTCTATGAGATTTATTCAACTTCCTTGTCATTCTAAACTGATTAATGGTTTCAAATCAAGCTTCTTACATCTTGGTACGTCTTGCTTTGATAAGATTCACGAAGATATTGCCATATGTCCGAACAGGCTAACCTGGAATCATCTTAATAGAAAGTGGGATAGTTTCTTCCTCATAACTCCTATTAGATTTATTCAACTTCTTGGCCATTCTATAATGATTAATGGTTTTAAATCAAGCTTACTACATCTTGGTTCATCGTGTTTTGATAAGAATTATGAAGATATTGCCATATGTCCGAACAGACTAATCTGGAATAATTAGAATAGAAAGTGGGATAGCTTCTTCGTCATAACTACTATGAGATTTATTCAACTTCCTGGTCATTCTAAACTGACTAATGGTTTCAAATCAAGCTTCTTACATCTTGGTTCATCCTGGTTTGATAAGAATCATGATGATATTGCCATATGTCCGAACATGCTAATCTGGAATTATTTGAATAGAATGTGGGATAGCTTCTTCCTCATAATTCCTATGCAATTTATTCAAATTCCTGATTATTCTACACTGATTAATGGTTTCAAAACAAACTTTTTACATCTTGGTACATCTTGGTTTGATAAGAATCATGAGGATATTACCATATGTCCGAATTGGCTAACATGGAATCATCTGAATAGAAAGTGGGATAGCTTCTTCTGTTGAAAAGTAAACTTGATTTGGGATTGGGCTAATAATTTCTCTAATCATGTTTAGCCCAAAACTTAGCCCAAAATCTAGAATAATCATCCACCTCCTTAAAATAAAAATCTAGATATTCTTATAGAATTATCTAGATAATTAGTATAAAATAATCTAGATATTTAAGTAGAATTCTCTAGACTTAAGCTTAAAATATTTGAGATATTTTGTAATATGGAGGCTATAAATACCTCCACCCTCCTTTCATTTGTATCATCAAGAATCCAAACTTATAAGAAATACCCAAATAATAAGAAATCCTCTTCAAAGTTATAAAAAGTTTTCTTCTTCATAAAGTTTCTTTCTCTTCAAACACTTAAAACACTTTCTCCATTTCTATAAAGTTTTTAATTCCAACAAAGTGGTATCAGAGCTACAAGTTCCTTTTGAAGATGGCAAACAATGGTGTTCCCTTGCAAGTTCCATTGCCCACTAAGAGCAATTATGACAATTGGAGTCTTAGGATGATGGCTATCTTAGGAGCACATGATGTGTGGGAGATAGTTGAGAAAGGCTTCAATGAACCGGAGAATGATGGTGGTCTATCTCAAACTCAAAAGGATGGTTTGAGAGATTCAAAGAAGAGAGACAAGAAGGTTCTCTGTCTAATCTATCAAGGATTAGATGAAGATACATTTGAAAAGGTTGCTGGTGCAAAGACATCCAAAGAAGCATGGGAGAAGCTTCAAACTTCTTACAAGGGAGCGGAACAAGTTAAGAAGGTACGACTTCAAACTCTAAGAGGAGAATTTGAAGCATTACAAATGAAGGAAGGAGAACTCATCTCAGATTACTTCTCAAGAATCTTGACAGTTACTAATAACCTAAAGAGAAATATCTTGATTATTCTTATCAATCCAGAAGGCACCAAGACGTTATAAGCTTGATTTGAAGCCATTAAACAGTTTATAATTACCAGGAAGTTGAATAAATCTCATAGGAGTTATGAGGAAGAGGCTATCCCACTTCTTATTCAGATGATTCCAGATTAGCCTGTTCGGACATATGGCAATATCTTCATGATTCTTATCAAACCAGGATGAACCAAGATGTAAGAAGCTTGATTTGAAACAGTTAATAAGTGTAGAATGACCAGGAAGTTGAATAAATCTTATAGGAGTTATGAGGATGAAGCTATCCCAATATCTATTCAGATGATTCAATATTAGCCTGTTAGGACATATGGCAATATCTTCATTATTCTTATAAACCAGGATGAACCAAGATGTAAGAAGC
Organism: Raphanus raphanistrum subsp. raphanistrum; assembly: GCA_019706035.1. Classification (NCBI taxonomy): domain Eukaryota; kingdom Viridiplantae; phylum Streptophyta; class Magnoliopsida; order Brassicales; family Brassicaceae; genus Raphanus; species Raphanus raphanistrum. The sequence continues at coordinate 22,388,361 of CM033988.1, read as the reverse complement.
TTGATATGAAACCATTAATCAGTTTCGAATGACCAGGAAGTTGAATAAATCTCATAGGAGTTATGAGGAAAAAGCTATCCCACTTTCTATTCAGATGATTCCAGATTAGCCTGTTCGAACATATGGCAATATCTTCATGATTCTTATCAAACCAGGATGAACCAAGATGTAAGAAGCTTGATTTGAAACCATTAATCAGTGTAGAATGACCAGAAAGTTGAATAAAGTTTATAGGAGTTATGAGGAAGAATATATCCCAATTTCTATTCAGATGATTCAATATTAGCATGTTCGGACATATGGCAATATCTTCATTATTCTTATAAACCAGGATGAACCAAGATGTAAGAAGCTTGATATGAAACCGTTAATCAGTGTAGAATTACCAGGAAGTTGAATAAATCTCATAGGAGTTATGAGGAATATGCTATCCCACTTGCTGTTCAGATGATTCCATATTAGCATGTTCGGATATATGGCAATATCTTCATGATTCTTATCAAACCAGAAGGAACCAAGACGTAAGAAGCTTGATTTGAAACCATTAATCAGTGTAGAATGACCAGGAAGTTGAATAAATCTCATAGGAGTTATGAGGAATAAGCTATCCCACTTTCTATTCAGATGATTCCATATTAGCCTGTTCGGACATATGGCAATATCTTCATGATTCACATCAAACCAGGATGAACAACGATGTAAGAAGCTTGATTTGAACCCTTAATCAGAATAGAATGATCAGGAAGTTGAATATATCTCATAGGAGTTATGAGGAAGAAGCAATCCCACTTTCTATTCAGATGATTCTAGATTAGCCTGTTCGGACATATGGTAATATCTTCATGATTTTTATCAAACCAGGATGAACCAAGATGTAAGAAGCTTGATTTGAAACCATTAATCAGTGTAGAATGACCAGGAAGTTGAATAAATCTTATAGGAGTTATAAGAAAGAAGCTATCCCAATTTCTATTCAGATGATTTAATATTAGCATGTTCGGACATATGGCAATATCTTCATTATTCTTATAAACCAGGATGAACCAAGATGTAAGAAGCTTGATATGAAACCATTAATCAGTGTAGAATTACCAGGAAGTTGAATAAATCACATAGGAGTTATGAGGAATAAGCTATCCCACTTGCTATTCAGATGATTCCATATTAGCATGTTCGGATATATGGCAATATCTTCATGATTCTTATCAAACCAGAAGGAACCAAGACGTAAGAAGCTTGATTTGAAACCATTAATCAGTGTAGAATGAACAGGAAGTTGAATAAATTTCATAGGAGTTATGAGGAATAAGCTATCCCACTTTCTATTCAGATGATTCCATATTAGCCTGTTCGGACATATGGCAATATCTTCATGATTCACATCAAACCAGGATGAACAACGATGTAAGAAGCTTGATTTGAACCCTTAATCAGAATATAATGATCAGGAAGTTGAATATATCTCATAGGAGTTATGAGGAAGAAGCAATCCCACTTTCTATTCAGATGATTCCAGATTAGCCTGTTCGGACATATGGCAATATCTTCATGATTCATATTAAACCAGGATGAACCCCGATGTAAGAAGCTTGATTGTAAACCATTAATAAGTATAGAATGACCAGGAAGTTTAATAAATCTAATAGGAGTTACGAGGAAGAAGCTATCCCAGTTTCTATACAGATGATTCCGTATTAGTTTGTTCGGACATATGGCAATATCTTCATGATTCTTATCAAACCAAAAAGAACCAAAATGTAAGAATCTTTATTTGAAACCATTAGTCAGTATAAAATTACCAGGGAGTTGAATAAATCTCATAGGAGTTATGAGGAAGAAGCTATCCCACTTTCTATTCAGATGATTCCAAATTAGCATGTTTAGACGTATGGCAATATCTTCATGATTCTTATCAAGCCAAGATGAACCAAGATGTAAGAACCTTCATTTGAAACAATTAATCAGTGTAGAATGACCAGGAAGTTGAATAAATCTCATAGGAGTTATGAGAAAGAAGCTATCTCAATTTCTATTCGGATGATTCAATATTTTCATGTTCGGACATATGTCAATATCTTCATTATTCATATAAACTAGGATGAACCAAGATGTAAGAGGCCTGATAAGAAACCATTAATCAGTGTAGAATGACCAGGAAGTTGAATAAATCTCGTAGGAGTTATGAGGAAGAAGCTATCCCACTTTCTATTCAGATGATTCCAGATTAGCATGTTCAGACATATGGCAATATATTCATGATTCTTATCAAACTAGGATGAAACAAGATGTAAGAAGCTTCATTTGAAACCATTAATCATTGTAGAATGACCAGGAAGTTGAATAAATCTCATAGGAATTATGAGGAAGAAGCTATCCCACTTTCTAGTCATATGATTATAGATTAACCTGTTTAGACATATGACAATATCTTCATGTTTCACATCAAACCAGGATGAACCAAGATGCAAGAAGCTTTATTTGAAACCATTTATCCGTGTAAAATGACCAGGAAGTTAAATGAATCTCATAGGAGTTATGAGGAATAAGCTCTCCCACTTTCTATTCAGATGATTCCATATTAGCATGTTCGGACATATGGCAATATCTTCATGATTCTTATCAAACCAGAAGGAACCAAGATATACGAAGCTTGAATTGAAACCATTAATCAGTATATTATAACCAGGAAGTTGAATAAATCTCATAGGAGTTATGAGGAAAAAAGCTATCCCACTTTCTATACAGATGATTCCAGATTAGCATGTTCGGACATATGTCAATATCTTCATGTTTCATATCAAACCAGGATGTACCAAGATTAAAGAAGCTTGATTTGAAACCACTAATCAGGGTAGATTGACCAGTTAGTTGAATAAGTCTCATAGGAGTTTTATGAGGAAGAAGCAATCCGACTTTATATTCAGATGATTCCATATTAGCATGTTCGGACATATGGCAATATCTTCATTATTCTTATCAATCCAGAAGGAACCAAGACGTTAGAAGCTTGATTTGAAGCCATTAAACCTTTTATAATTACCAGGAAGTTGAATAAATCTCATAGGAGTTATGAGGAAGAGGCTATCCCACTTCTTATTCAGATGATTCCAGATTAGCCTGTTCGGACATATGGCAATATCTTCATGATTCTTATCAAACCAGGATGAACCAAGATGTAAGAAGCTTGATTTGAAACCATTAATCAGTGTAGAATAACCAGGAAGTTGAATAAATCTTATAGGAGTTATGAGGAAGAAGCTATCTCAATTTCTATTCAGATGATTCAATATTAGCATGTTCGGACATATGGCAATATCTTCATTATTCTTATAAACTAGGATGAACCAAGATGTAAGAAGCTTGATATGAAACCATTAATCAGTGTAGAATTACCAGGAAGTTGATTAAATCTCATAGGAGTTATGAGGAAGAAGCTAACACTATTTCTATTCAGATGATTCTAGATTAGCCTGTTTGGACATATGGCAATATCTTCATGTTTCACATCAAACCAGGATGAACCAAGATGTAAGAAGCTTGATTTGAAACCATTAATCAGTGTAGAATGACCAGAAAGTTGAATAAATCTCATAGGAGTTATGAGGAATAAGCTATTCCACTTTCTATTCAGATGATTCCATATTAGCATGTTCGGACATATGGCAATATCTTCATGATTCTTATCAAACCAGGATGAACCAAGATGTAAGAAGCTTGATTTGAAACCATTAGTCAGTGTAGAATGACCAGGAATTTGAATAAATCTTATAGGAGTTATGAGGAAGAAGCTATCCCAATTTCTATTCAGATGATTCAATATTAGCATGTTCGGACATATGGCAATATCTTCATTATTCTTATAAACCAGGATGAACCAAGATGTAAGAAGCTTGATATGAAACCATTAATCAGTGTAGAATTACCAGGAAGTTGAATAAATCTCATAGGAGTTATGAGGAATAAGCTATCCCACTTGCTATTCAGATGATTCCATATTAGCATGTTCGGATATATGGCAATATATTCATGATTCTTATCAAACCAGAAGGAACCAAGACGTAAGAAGCTTGATTTGAAACCATTAATCAGTGTAGAATGACCATGAAGTTGAATAAATCTTATAGGAGTTATGAGGAAGAAGCTATCCCAATTTCTATTCAGATGATTCAATATTAGCATGTTCGGACATATGGCAATATCTTCATGATTCTTATCAAACCAGAAGGAACCAAGACGTAAGAATCTTGATTTGAAACCATGAATGAGTATATAATCACCAGGAAGTTGAATAAATCTCATAGGAGTTATGAGGAAAAAACTATCACACTTTTTATTCAGATGATTCCATATTAGCATGTTCGGACATATGGCAATATCTTCATGATTCACATCAAACCAGGATGAACAACGATGTAAGAAGCTTGATTTGAACTCTTAATCAGAATAGAATGATCAGGAGGTTGAATATATCTCATAGGAGTTATGAGGAAGAAGCAATCCCACTTTATATTCAGATGATTCCAGATTAGCATGTTCGGACATATGGCAATATCTTCATGATTCTTATCAAACCAGGATGAACCAAGATGTACATTTGAAACCATTAATCATTGTAGAATGACCAGGAAGTTGAATAAATCTCATAGGATTGATGAGGAAGAAGATATCCCACTTTCTATTCAGATGATGCTAGATTAGCCTATTCGGACATAAGGCAATATCTTCATGTTTCACATCAAACCAGGATGAACCAAGATGTAAGAAGCTTGATTTGAAACCATTAATCCGTGTAAAAGGACCAGGAAGTTGAATGAATCTCATTGGAGTTATGAGGAATAAGCTATCCCACTTTCTATTCAGATGATTCCATATTAGCATGTTCGGAAATATGGCAATATCTTCTTGATTCTTATCAAACCAGAAGGAACCAAGATATACGAAGCTTGAATTGAAACCATTAATCAGTATATAATAACCAAGAAGTTGAATAAATCTCATATGAGTTATGAGGAAAAAAGCTATCCCACTTTCTATAAAGATGATTCCAGATTAGCATGTTCGGACATATGTCAATATCTTCATGTTTCACATCAAACCAGGATGAACCAAGATTAAAGAAGCTTGATTTGAAACCATTAATCAGGGTAGAATGAACAGTTAGTTGAATAAGTCTCATAGGAGTTATGAGGAAGAAGCAATCCCACTTTATATTCAGATGATTCCATATTAGTATGTACGGACACATGGCAATATCTTCATTATTCTTATCAATCCAGAAGGAACCAAGATGTTAGAAGCTTGATTTGAAGCCATTAAACAGTTTATAATTATCAGGAAGTTGAATAAATCTCATAGGATTTATGAGGAAGAAGCTATCCCACTTTCTATTCAAATGATTCCAGATTAGCCTGTTCGGACATATGGCAATATCTTCATGATTCTTATCAAACCAGGATGAACCAAGATGTAAGAAGCTTGATTTGAAACCATTAATCAGTGTAGATTGAGCATGAAGTTGAATAAATCTTATAGGAGTTATGAGGAAGAAGCTATCCCAATTTCTGTTCAGATGATTCAATATTAGCATGTTCGGACATATGGCAATATCTTCATTATTCTTATAAACCAGGATGAACCAAGATGTAAGAAGCTTGATATGAAACCATTAATCAGTGTAGAATGACCAGGAAGTTGAATAAATCTCATAGGAGTTATGAGGAAGAAGCTAACCCTCTTTCTATTCAGATGATTCTAGATTAGCCTATTCGGACATATGGCAATATCTTCATGTTTCACATCAAACCAAGATGAACCAAGATGTAAGAAGCTTGATTTGAAACCATTAATCAGTGTATAATGACCAGAAAGTTGAATAAATCTCATAGGAGTTATGAGGAATAAGCTATTCCACTTTCTATTCAGATGATTCCATATTAGCATGTTCGGACATATGGCAATATCTTCATGATTCTTATCAAACAAGGATGAACCAAGATGTAAGAAGCTTGATTTGAAACCATTAATCAGTGTAGAATGACCAGGAAGTTGAATAAATCTTATAGGAGTTATGAGGAAGAAGCTATCCCAATATCTATTCAGATGATTCAATATTAGCCTGTTAGGACATATGGCAATATCTTCATTATTCTTATAAACCAGGATGAACCAAGATGTAAGAAGCTTGATATGAAACCATTAATCAGTGTAGAATGACCAGGAAGTTGAATAAATCTAATAGGAGTTATGAGGAAGAAGCTATCCCACTTTCTATTCAGATGATTCTAGATTAGCCTGTTCGGACATATAACAATATCTTCATGTTTCACATCAAACCAGGATGAACCAAGATGTAAGAAGCTTGATTTGAAACCATTAATCAGTGTAGAATGACCAAGAAGTTGAATAAATCTCATAGGAGTTATGAGGAATAAGCTATCCCACTTTCTATTAAGATGATTCCATAATAGCATGTGCGGACATATGGCAATATCTTCATGATTCTTATCAAACCAGAAGGAACCAAGACGTAAGAAACTTGATTTGAATCCATTAGTCAGTATATAATCACCAGGAAGTTGAATAAATCTCATAGGTATTATGAGGAAGAAATTATCCCACTTTCTATTCAGATGATTCCATATTAGCTTGTTCAGACATATGGCAATATCTTCATGATTCACATCAAACCAGGATGAACAACGATGTAAGAAGCTTGATTTGAACCCTTAATCAGAATAGAATGACCAGGAAGTTGACTAAATCTCATAGGAGTTATGAGGAAGAAGCAATCCAACTTTCTATTCAGATGATTCCAGATTAGCTTGTTCGGACATATGGCAATATCTTCATGATTCATATCAAACCAGGATGAACCACGATGTAAGAAGCTTGATTGTAAACCATTAGAAAGTGTAGAATGACCAGGAAGTTTAATAAATCTAATAGGGGTTACGAGGAAGAAGCTATCCCACTTTCTATTCAGATGATTCCATATTAGTTTGTTCGGATATATGGCAATATCTTCATGATTCTTATCAAACCAAAAGGAACCAAGATGTAAGAAGCTTTATTTGAAACCATTAATCAGTGTAGAATGACCAGGAAGTTGAATAAATCTCATAGGAGTTATGAGGAAGAAGCTATCCCACTTTCTATTCAGATGATTCCAGATTAGCATGTTCGGACATATGGCAATATCTTCATGATTCTTATCAAACCAGGATGAACCAAGATGTAAGAAGCTTCATTTGAAACCATTAATCAGTGTAGAATGACCAGGAAGTTGAATAAATCTCATGGGAGTTATGAGGAAGAAGCTATCCCAATTTCTATTCAGATGATTCAATATTAGCATGTTCGGACATAAGGCAATATCTTCATTATTCTTATAAACCAGGATGAACCAAGATGTAAGAGGCTTGATATGAAACCATTAATCAGTGTAGAATGACCAGGAAGAAGCTATCCCACTTTCTATTCAGATGATTCTAGATTAGCTTGTTCGGACATATGACAATATCTTCATGTTTCACATCAAACCAGGATGAACCAAGATGTAAGAACCTTGATTTGAAACCATTAATCAGTGTAGAATGACCAGGAAGTTGAATAAATCTCATAGGAGTTATGAGGAATAAGCCATCCCACATTCTATTCAGATGATTCCATATTAGCATGTTCGGACATATGGCAATTTCTTCATGATTCTTATCAAACCAGAAGGAACCAAAATGTACGAAGCTTGATTTGAAACCATTAATCAGTATATAATCACCAGGAAGTTGAATAAATATCATAGGAGTTATGAGGAAAAAAGCTATCCCACTTTCTATACAGATGATTCCAGATTAGCATGTTCGGACATATGTCAATATCTTCATGTTTCACATCAAACCAGGATGTACCAAGATTGAAGAAGCTTGATTTGAAACCATTATTCAGGGTAGAATTACCAGTTAGTTGAATAAATCTCATAGGAGTTATGAGGAAGAAGCTATCCCACTTTATATTCAGATGATTCCATATTAGCATGTTCGGACATATGGCAATATCTTCATGATTATTATCAAACCAGAGGAACCAAGACGTTAGAAGCTTGATCAGAAACCATTAAACAGTTTATAATTACCAGGAAGTTGAATAAATTTCATAGGAGTTATGAGGAAGAAGCTATCCCACTTTCTATTCAGATGATTCCAGATTAGCCTGTTCGGACATATGGCAATATCTTCATGATTCATATTAAACCAGGATGAACCCCGATGTAAGAAGCTTGATTGTAAACCATTAATAAGTATAGAATGACCAGGAAGTTTAATAAATCTAATAGGAGTTACGAGGAAGAAGCTATCCCAGTTTCTATACAGATGATTCCGTATTAGTTTGTTCGGACATATGGCAATATCTTCATGATTCTTCTCAAACCAAAAAGAACCAAAATGTAAGAATCTTTATTTGAAACCATTAGTCAGTATAAAATTACCAGGGAGTTGAATAAATCTCATAGGAGTTATGAGGAAGAAGCTATCCCACTTTCTATTCAGATGATTCCAGATTAGCATGTTTAGACATATGGCAATATCTTCATGATTCTTATCAAGCCAAGATGAACCAAGATGTAAGAACCTTCATTTGAAACCATTAATCAGTGTAGAATGACCAGGAAGTTGAATAAATCTTATAGGAGTTATGAGGAAGAAGCTATCCCAATTTCTACTCAGATGATTCAATATTAGCATGTTCGGACATATGGCAATATCTTCATTATTCTGATAAACCAGGATGAACCAAGATGTAAGAAGCGTGATATGAAACCATTAATCAGTGTAGAATTACCAGGAAGTTGAATAAATCTCATAGTAGTTATGAGGAATAAGCTATCCCACTTGCTATTCAGATGATTCCATATTAGCATGTTCGGATATATGGCAATATTTTCATGATTCTTATCAAACCAGAAGGAACCAAGACGTGAGAAGCTTGATTTGAAACCATTAATCAGTGTAGAATGACCATGAAGTTGAATAAATCTCATAGGAGTTATCAGGAATAAGAAATCCCACTTTCTATTCAGATGATTCCATATTAGCATGTTCGGACATATGGCAATATCTTCATGATTCTTATTAAACCAGGATGAACCAAGATGTAAGAAGCTTGATTTGAAACCATTAATCAGTGTAGAATAACCAGGAAGTTGAATAAATCTTATAGGAGTTATGAGGAAAAAGCTATCCCAATTTCTATTCAGATGATTCAATATTATCATGTTCGGACATATGGTAATATCTTCATGATTCTTATCAAACCAGAAGGAACCAAGACGTAAGAAGCTTGATTTGAAACCATTAATAAGTATATAATCACCAGGAAGTTGAATATATCTCATAGGAGTTATGAGAAAGAAACTATCACACTTTTTTTTCAGATGATTCCATATTAGCCTGTTCGGACATATGATAATATCTTCATGATTCACATCAAACCAGGATGAACAATGATGTAAGAAGCTTGATTTGAACCCTTAATCAGAATAGAATGATCAGGAAGTTGAATATATCTCATAGGAGTTATGAGGAAGAAGCAATCCCATTTTCTATTCAGATGATTCCAGATTAGCATGTTCGGACATATGGCAATATCTTCATGATTCTTATCAAACCAGGATGAACCAAGATGTACATTTGAAACCATTAATCATTGTAGAATGACCAGGAAGTTGAATAAATCTCATAGGATTGATGAGGAAGAAGATATCCCACTTTCTATTCAGATGATGCTAGATTAGCCTATTCGGACATAAGGCAATATCTTCATGTTTCACATCAAACCAGGATGAACCAAGATGTAAGAAGCTTGATTTGAAACCATTAATCCGTGTAAAATGACCAGGAAGTTGAATGAATCTCGTAGGAGTTATGAGGAATAAGCTATCCCACTTTCTATTCAGATGATTCCATATTAGCATGTTCGGACATATGGCAATATCTTCATGATTCTTATCAAACCAGAAGGAACCAAGATATACGAAGCTTGAATTGAAACCATTAATCAGTATATAATAACCAAGAAGTTGAATAAATCTCATAGGAGTTATGAGGAAAAAAGCTATCCCACTTTCTATAAAGATGATTCCAGATTAGCATGTTCGGACATATGTCAATATCTTCATGTTTCACATCAAACCAGTATGAACCAAGATTAAAGAAGCTTGATTTGAAACCATTAATCAGGGTAGAATGAACAGTTAGTTGAATAAGTCTCATAGGAATTATGAGGAAGAAGCAATCCCACTTTATATTCAGATGATTCCATATTAGCATGTTCGGACACATGACAATATCTTCATTATTCTTATCAATCCAGAAGGAACCAATACGTTAGAAGCTTGATTTGAAGCCATTAAACAGTTTATAATTATCAGGAAGTTGAATAAATATCATAGGAGTTATGAGGAAGAAGCTATCCCACTTTCTATTCAGATGATTCCAGATTACCCTGTTCGGACATATGTCAATATCTTCATGATTCTTATCAAACCAGGATGAACCAAGATGTAAGAAGCTTGATTTGGAACCATTAATCAGTGTAGATTGAGCAGGAAGTTGAATAAATCTTATAGGAGTTATGAGGAAGAAGCTATCCCAATTTATGTTCAGATGATTCAATATTAGCATGTTCGGACATATGGCAATATCTTCATTATTCTTATAAACCAGGATGAACCAAGATGTAAGAAGCTTGATATGAAACCATTAATCAGTGTAGAATTACCAGGAAGTTGAATATATCTCATAGGAGTTATGAGGAAGAAGCTAACCCTCTTTCTATTCAGATGATTCTAGATTAGCCTATTCGGACATAAGGCAATATCTTCATGTTTCACATCAAACCAAGATGAACCAAGATGTAATAAGCTTGATTTGAAACCATTAATCAGTGTATAATGACCAGAAAGTTGAATAAATCTCATAGGAGTTATGAGGAATAAGCTATTCCACTTTCTATTCAGATGATTCCATATTAGCATGTTCGGACATATGGCAATATCTTCATGATTCTTATCAAACCAGGATGAACGAAGATGTAAGAAGCTTGATTTGAAACCATTAATCAGTGTAGAATGACCAGGAAGTTGAATAAATCTTATAGGAGTTATGAGGAAGAAGCTATCCCAATATCTATTCAGATGATTCAATATTAGCTTGTTAGGACAAATGGCAATATCTTCATTATTCTTATAAACCAGGATGAACCAAGATGTAAGAAGCTTGATTTGAAACCATTAATCAGTGTAGAATGACCAAGAAGTTGAATAAATCTCATAGGAGTTATGAGGAATAAGCTATCCCACTTTCTATTAAGATGATTCCATAATAGCATGTGCGGACATATGGCAATATCTTCATGATTGTTATCAAACCAGAAGGAACCAAGACGTAAGAAACTTGATTTGAATCCATTCGTCAGTATATAATCACCAGGAAGTTGAATAAATCTCATAGGTGTTATGAGGAAGAAATTATCCCACTTTGTATTCAGATGATTCCATATTAGCATGTTCAGACATATGGCAATATCTTCATGATTCACATCAAACCAGGATGAACAACGATGTAAGAAGCTTGATTTGAACCCTTAATCAGAATAGAATGACCAGGAAGTTGACTAAATCTCATAGGAGTTATGAGGAAGAAGCAATCCAACTTTCTATTTAGATGATTCCAGATTAGCTTGTTCGGACATATGACAATATCTTCATGATTCATATCAAACCAGGATGAACCACGATGTAAGAAGCTTGATTGTAAACCATTAGAAAGTGTAGAATGACCAGGAAGTTTAATAAATCTATTAGGGGTTACGAGGAAGAAGCTATCCCACTTTCTATTCAGATGATTCCATATTAGTTTGTTCGGATATATGGCAATATCTTCATGATTCTTATCAAACCAAAAGGAACCAAGATGTAAGAAGCTTTATTTGAAACCATTAATCAGTGTAGAATTACCAGGAAGTTGAATAAATCTCATAGGAGTTATGAGGAAGAAGCTATCCCACTTTCTATTCAGATGATTCCAGATTAGCATGTTCGGACATATGGCAATATCTTCATGATTCTTATCAAACCAGGATGAACCAAGATGTAAGAAGCTTCATTTGAAACCATTAATCAGTGTAGAATGACCAGGAAGTTGAATAAATCTCATAGGAGTTATGAGGAAGAAGCTATCCCAATTTCTATTCAGATGATTCAATATTAGCATGTTCTGACATATGGCAATATCTTCATTATTCTTATAAACCAGGATGAACCAAGATGTAAGAGGCTTGATATGAAACCATTAATCAGTGTAGAATGACCAGGAAGTTGAATAAATCTAATAGGAATTATGAGAAAGAAGCTATCCCACTTTCTATTCAGATGATTCTAGATTAGCTTGTTCGGACATATGACAATATCTTCATGTTTCACATCAAACCAGGATGAACGAAGATGTAAGAACCTTGATTTGAAACCATTAATCAGTGTAGAATGACCAGGAAGTTGAATTAATTTCATAGGAGTTATGAGGAATAAACTATCCCACTTTCTATTCAGATGATTCCATATTAGCATGTTCGGACATATGGGAATATCTTCATGATTCTTATCAAACTAGAAGGAACCAAGACGTAAGAAGCTTGATTTGAAACCATTAATCAGTATATAATCACCAGGAATTTGAATAAATCTCATAGGAGTTATGAGGAAGAAAATATCCCACTTTCTATTCAGATGATTCCATATTAGCATGTTCGGACATATGTCAATATCTTCATGTTTCACATCAAACCAGGATGAACCAATATTGAAGAAGCTTGATTTGAACCCATTAATCACGGTAGAATGACCATTTAGTTGAATAAATCTGATAGGAGTTATGAGGAAGAAGCTATCCCACTTTCTATTCAGATGATTACAGATTAGCCTGTTCGGACATATGGCAATATCTTCATGATTCTTATCAAGCCAAGATGAAACAAGATGTAAGAAGCTTGATTTGAAACCATTAATCAGTGTAGAATGACCAGGAAGTTGAATAAATCTTATAGGAGTTATGCGGAAGAAGCTATCCCAATTTCTATTCAGATGATTCCATATTAGCCTGTTCGGACATATGGCAATATCTTCATTATTATTATAAACCAGGATGGACCAAGATGTAAGAAGCTTGATATGAAACCATTATTCAGTGTATAATAACTAGGAAGTTGAATAAATCTCATAGGAGTTATGAGGAAAAAAAGCTATCCCACTTTCTATATAGATGATTCCAGATTAACATGTTCGGACATATGTCAATATCTTCATGTTTCACATCAAACCAAGATGAACCAAGATTAAAGAAGCTTGATTTGAAACCATTAATCAGGGTAGAATGACCAGTGAGTTGAATAAATCTCATAGGAGTTATGAGGAAGAAGCAATCACACTTTTTATTCAGATGATTCCATATTAGCATGTTCGGACATATGGCAATATCTTCATTATTCTTATCAATCCAGAAGGAACCAAGACGTTAGAAGCTTGATTTGAATCCATTAATCAGTGTAGAATGACCAGGAAGTTGAATAAATCTTATAGGAGTTATGAGGAAGAAGCAATCCCACTTTCTATTCAGATGATTCAAGATTAGCCTGTTCGGACATATGGCAATATCTTCATGATTCATATTAAACCAGGATGAACCACGATGTAAGAAGCTTGATTGTAAACCATTAATAAGTGTAGAATAACCAGGAAGTTTAATAAATCTAATAGGAGTTACGAGGAAGAAGCTATCCCACTTTCTATTCAGATGATTCCGTATTAGTTTCTTCGGACATATGGCAATATCTTCATGATTCTTATCAAACCAGAAGGAACCAAGATTTAAGAAGCTTTATTTGATACCATTAATCAGTATAAAATCACCAGGAAGTTGAATAAATCTCATAGGAGTTATGAGAAAGAAGTTATCCCACTTTCTATTCAGATGATTCCAGATTAGCTTGTTCGGACATATGGCAATATCTTCATAATTCTTATAAACCAGGATGAACCAAAATGTAACAAGCTTGATTTGAAACCATTAATCAATGTAGGATGACCAGGAAGTTGAATAAATCTCATAGGAGTTATGAGGAATAAGCTATCCTACTTTCTATTCAGATGATTCCAGATTAGCATGTTCGGACATATGGCAATATCTTCATGATTCTTATCAAACCAGGATGAACCAAGATGTAAGAAGCTTCATTTGAAACCATTAATAAGTGTAGAATGACCAGGAAGTTGAATAAATCTTATAGGAGTTATGAGGAAGAAGCAATCCCACTTTCTATTCAGATTATTCAAGATTAGCCTTTTCGGACATATGGCAATATCTTCATGATTCATATCAAACCAGGATGAACCACGATGTAAGAAGCTTGATTGTAAACCATTAATAAGTGTAGAATAACCAGGAAGTTTAATAAATATAATAGGAGTTAAGAGGAAGAAGCTATCCCACTTTCTATTCAGATGATTCCGTATTAGTTTGTTCGGACATATGGCAATATCTTCATGATTCTTATCAAACAAGAAGGAACCAAGATTTAAGAAGCTTTATTTGAAACCATTAATCAGTATAAAATCACCAGGAAGTTGAATAAATCTCATAGGAGTTATGAGAAAGAAGTTATCCCACTTTCTATTCAGATGATTCCAGATTAGCTTGTTCGGACATATGGCAATATCTTCATGATTCTTATAAACCAGGATGAACCAAGATGTAAGAAGCTTGATTTGAAACCATTAATCAGTGTAGGATGACCAGGAAGTTGAATAAATCTCATAGGAGTTATGAGGAATAAGCTATCCCACTTTTTATTCAGATGATTCCATATTAGCATGTTCGGACTTATGGCAATATCTTCATGATTCTTATCAAACCAGAAGGAACCAAGACGTAAGAAGCTTGATTTGAAACCATTAATCAGTATATAATCACCAGGAAGTTGAATAAATCTCATAGGAGTTATGAGGAAGAAGCAATCCCACTTTCTATTCAGATTATTCAAGATTAGCCTGTTCGGACATATGACAATATCTTCATGATTCTCATCAAACCAGGATGAACAACGATGTAAGAAGCTCGATTTGAACTCTTAATCAGAATAGAATGACCAGGAAGTTGAATAAATCTCATAGGAGTTATGAAGAAGAAGCAATCCCACTTTCTATTCAGATGATTTTCGGACATATGGCAATATCTTCATGATTCATATCAAAACAGGATGAACCACGATGTAAGAAGCTTGATTGTAAACCATTAATAAGTGTAGAATGACCAGGAAGTTTAATAAATCTAATAGGAGTTACGGAGAAGAAGTTATCCCACTTTCTATTCAACTGATTCCGTATTAGTTTGTTCGGCCATATGGTAATATCTTCATGATTCTTATCAAACCAGAGGAACCAAGACGTTAGAAGCTTGATTTGAAACCATTACACACTTTATAACTACCAGGAGGTTGAATAATTTTCATAGGAGTTATGAGGAAGAATCTATCCCACTTTCTATTCAGATGATACCAGATTAGCCTGTTCGGACATATGACAATATCTTCATGATTCTTATCAAACCAGGATGAACCAAGATGTAAGAAGCTTGAATTGAAACCATTAATCAGTGTAGAATGACCAGGAAGTTGAATAAATCTTATAGGAGTTATGCGGAAGAAGCTATCCCAATTTCTATTCAGATGATTCAATATTAGCCTGTTCGGACATATGGCAATATCTTCATCATTATTATAAACCAGGATGTACCAAGATGTAAGAAGCTTGATTTGAAACCATTAATCAGTATATAATCACCAAGAAGTTGAATAAATCTCATAGGAGTTATGAGGAAGAAATTATCCCACTTTCTATTCAGATGATTCCATATTAGCATGTTCGGACATATGGCAATATCTTCATGATTCACATCAAACCAGGATGAACAACGATGTAAGAAGCTTGATTTGAACTCTTAATCAGAATAGAATGACCAGGAAGTTGAATAAATCTCATAGGAGTTATGAAGAAGAAGCAATCCCACTTTCTATTCAGATGATTTTCGGACATATGGCAATATCTTCATGATTCATATCAAACCAGGATAAACCACGATGTAAGAAGCTTGATTGTAAACCATTAATAAGTGTAGAATGACCAGGAAGTTTAATAAATATAATAGGAGTTACGGGGAAGAAGCTATCCCACTTTCTATTCAGATGATTCCGTATTAGTTTGTTCGGCCATATGGCAATATCTTCATGATTCTTATCAAACCAGAGGAACCAAGACGTTAGAAGCTTGATTTGAAACCATTAAATAGTTTATAATTACCAGGAAGTTGAATAAATTTCATAGGAGTTATGAGGAAGAAGCTATCCCACTTTCTATTCAGATGATTCCAGATTAGCATGTTCGGACATATGGCAATATCTTCATGATTCTTATCAAACCAGGATGAACCAAGATGTAAGAAGCTTGATTTGAAACCATTAATCAGTGTAGAATGACCAGGAAGTTGAATAAATCTTATAGGAGTTATGCGGAAGAAGTTATCCCAATTTCTATTCAGATGATTCAATATTAGTCTGTTCGGACATATGACAATATCTTCATGATTCATATCAAACCAAGATGAACCACGATGTAAGAAGCTTGATTGTAAACCATTAATAAGTGTAGAATGACCAGGAAGTTTAATAAATCTAATAGGAGTTACGGGGAAGAAGTTATCCCACTTTCTATTCAGATGATTCCGTATTAGTTTGTTCGGCCATATGGCAATATCTTCATGATTCTTATCAAACCAGAAGGAACCAAAATGTAAGAAGCTATATTTGAAACCATTAATCAGTATAAAATCACCAGGAAGTTGAATAAATCTCATAGGAGTTATGAGGAAGAAACTATCCCACTTTCTATTCAGATGATTTCATATTAGCCTGTTCGGACATATGGCAATATCTTCATGATTCACATCAAACCAGGATGAACAACGATGTAAGAAGCTTGATTTAAACCCTTAATCAGAATAGAATGACCAGGAAGTTGAATAAATCTCATAGGAGTTATGAGGAATAAGCTATCCCAATTTCTATTCAGATGATTCAATATTAGCATTTTCGGACATATGGCAATATCTTCATGATTCACATCAAACCAGGATGAACAACGATGTAAGAAACTTGATTTGAACCCTTAATCAGAATATAATGACCAGGAAATTGAATAAATCTCATAGGTTCTGAGAAAGAAGCAATCCCACTTTCTATTCAGATGATTTCAGATTAGGTTGTTCGGACATATGGCAATATCTTCATGATTCATATCAAACTAGGATGAACCACAATGTAAGAAGCTTGATTGTAAACCATTAATAAGTGTAGAATGACCAGGAAGTTTAATAAATCTAATAGGAGTTACGGGGAAGAAGCTATCCCACTTTCTATTCAGATGATTCCGTATTAGTTTGTTCGGCCATATGGCAATATCTTCATGATTCTTATCAAACCAGAAGGAACCAAGACGTAAGAAGCTTGATTTGAAACCATTAATCAGTATATAATCACCAGGAAGTTGAATAAATCTCATAGGAGTTATGAGGAAGAAACTATCCCACTTTCTATTCAGATGATTCCATATTAGCATGTTCGGACATATGGCAATATCTTCATAATTCACATCAAACCAGGATGAACAACGATGTAAGAAACTTGATTTGAACCCTTAATCAGAATAGAATGACCAGGAAGTTGAATAAATCTCATAG
Source organism: Raphanus raphanistrum subsp. raphanistrum (assembly GCA_019706035.1). Classification (NCBI taxonomy): domain Eukaryota; kingdom Viridiplantae; phylum Streptophyta; class Magnoliopsida; order Brassicales; family Brassicaceae; genus Raphanus; species Raphanus raphanistrum. The sequence goes on along the minus strand of CM033988.1, from coordinate 22,370,524 downwards.
GTTATGAGAAAGAAGCAATCCCACTTTCTATTCAGATGATTTCAGATTAGCCTGTTCGGACATATGGCAATATCTTCATGATTCATATCAAACTAGGATGAACCACGATGTAAGAAGCTTGATTGTAAACCATTAATAAGTGTAGAATGACCAGGAAGTTTAATAAATCTAATTGGAGTTACGAGGAAGAAGCTATCCCACTTTCTATTCAGATGATTATGTATTAGTTTGTTCGGACAAATGGCATTATCTTCATGATTCTTATCAAACTAGAAGGAACCAAGATGTAAGAAGCTTTATTTGAAACCATTAATCAGTATAAAATCACCAGGAAGTTGAATAAATCTCATAGGAGTTATGAGGAAGAAGCTAACCCACTTTCTATTCAGATGATTCCAGATTAGCATGTACGGACATATGGCAATATCTTCATGATTCTTATCAAACCAGGGTGAACCAAGATGTAGGAAGCTTCATTTGAAACCATTAATCAGTGTAGAATGACCAGGAAGTTGAATAAATCTCATAGGAGTTATGAGGAATAAGCTATCCCACTTTCTATTCAGATGATTCCATATTAGCATGTTCGGACATATGGCAATATCTTCATGATTCTTATCAAACCAGAAGGAACCAAGACGTAAGAAGCTTGATTTGAAACCATTAATCAGTATATAATCACCAGAAAGTTGAATAAATCTCATAGGAGTTATGAAGAAGAAACTATCCCACTTTCTATTCAGATGATTCCATATTAGCCTGTTCTGACATATGGCAATATCTTCATTATTCACATCAAACCAGGATGAACAACGATCTAAAAATCTTGATTTGAACCCTTAATCAGAATAGAATGACCAGGAAGTTGAATAAATCTCATAGGATTCATGAGGAAGAAGCTATCCCAATTTCTATTCAGATGATTCAAGATTAGCATGTTTGGACATATGGCAATATCTTCATTATTCTTATAAACCAGGATGAACCAAGATGTAAGATTCTTGATATGAAACCATTAATCAGTGTAGAATGACAAGGAAGTTGAATAAATCTCATAGAAGTTATGAGATAGAAGCTATCTCACTTTCTATTCAGATGATTCTATATTATCTTGTTCGGACATAAGGCAATATCTTCATGTTTCACATCAAACCAGGATGAACCAAGATGTAAGAAGCTTGATTTGAAACCATTAATCAGTGTAGAATGACCAGGAAGTTGAATAAATCTCATAGGAGTTATGAAGAATAAGCTATCCCACTTTCTATTCAGATGATTACATATTAGCATGTTCGGAAATATGGCAATATCTTCATGATTCTTATCAAACCAGAAGGAACCAAGACGTAAGAAGCTTGATTTGAAACCATTAATCAGTATATAATCACCAGGAAGTTGAATAAATCTCATAGGAGTTATGAGGAAGAAACTATCCCACTTTCTATTCAGATGATTCCATATTAGCCTGTTCGGACATATGGCAATATCTTCATGATTCACATCAAACCAGGATGAACAACGATGTAAGAAGCTTGATTTAAACCCTTAATCAGAATAGAATGACCAGGAAGTTGAATAAATCTCATAGGAGTTATGAGGAATAAGCTATCCCAATTTCTATTCAGATGATTCAATATTAGCATGTTCGGACATATGGCAATATCTTCATTATTCTTATAAACCAGGATAAACCAAGATGTAAGGGGCTTGATATGAAACCATTAATAAGTGTAGAATGACCAGGAAGTTGAATAAATCTCATAGGAGTTATGAGGAAGAAGCTATCCTACTTTCTATTCAGATGATTCTAGATTAGCTTGTTCGGACATATGGCAATATCTTCATGTTTCACATCAAACCATGATGAACCAAGATGTAAGAAACTTGATTTGAAACCATTAATCAGTGTAGAATGACCAGGAAGTTGAATAAATCTCATAGGAGTTATGAGGAAGAAGTTATCCCACTTTCTATTCAGATGATTCCATATTAGCATGTTCGGACATATGGCAATATCTTCATGATTCTTATCAAACCAGAAGGAACCAAGATGTAAGAAGCTTGATTTAAAAACATTAATCAGTATATAATCACCAGGAAGTTGAATAAATCTCATAAGAGTTATGAGGAAGAAAATATCTCACTTTCTATTCAGATGATTCCATATTAGCATGTTCGGATATATGGCAATATCTTCATGATTCACATCAAACCAAGATGAACAACGATGTAAGAAGCTTGATTTGAACCCTTAATCAGAATAGAATGACCAGTAAGTTGAATAAATCTTTGGGAGTTATGAGGCAGAAGCAATCCCACTTTCTATTCAGATGATTCCATATTAGCCTGTTCGGACATATGGCAATATCTTCATGATTCATATCAAACCAAGATGAACCACGATGTAAGAAGCTTGATTGTAAACCACTAATAAGTGTAGAATAACCAGGAAGTTTAATAAATCTAACTAGATTTTGATCTGTGCTTTCAAAGCGCGGAATTGTTTTGTTTAACAAAACACTTATGAAAAAATATGTAATATATTTAATTTGTGTATTTATGTTTAGTACCAACATTTGAATATGTGTGTATTATTTAGTTTTAGGTTTTCATTGTCCTTTTGTTAGAGCTACAAAAATTTCTTAGTGATAAGATTATGTTTTTAAATATTTTATAAGCTACCGATACAATAGTGTTGATGCTTATGTTTGAAAAATATTCAGAGATGTTGATAAATAATTTATATACTATAGATTCTACTCAAAATATGCTGAAACCAAAAAAGAATAGAAATTGTGAATCTAATATTTATGTTGAAATTTTAATTAATAAAATTTTTTTTTGTGTACTACATGATATTGCTTTCAATATTTAGAGAAACAAAAAAAAGATTTTGCAGTTTAAAAATGGGCTTCAATGAGCATATGATAACCTTTTTCAAGTTAACCCGGCCCACAATTAAATAATTAATTGGTTTCGACATAAGAGTAAGTGCAGTATATGAAACTCGAATTGTATATGTGATCTTTGTTTTGGTAATACGCTTGATATATTCTGTTTTTGTATTTCGAAATTTCCCTTTTTATTTATTTTATTAAAGGAAAAGTCAGTGGCATAGCTTGTAATTATAGAGAAAATTAAGGGCAAATACCTTTTAGGTATTTTGCTTTAATAGTATAGATAGGAGTTACGAGGAAGAAGCTATCTCACTTTCTATTCAGATGATTCCGTATTAGTTTGTTCGGACATATGACAATATCTTCATGATTCTTATCAAACCAGAAGGAACCAAGATGTAAGAAGCTTTATTTGAAACCATTAATCAGTATAAAATCACCAGGAAGTTGAATAAATCTCATAGGAGTTATGAGGAAGAAGCTATCCCACTTTCAATTCAGATGATTCCAGATTAGCATGTTCGGACATATGGCAATATCTTCATGATTCTTATCAAACCAGGATGAACCAAGATGTAGGAAGCTTCATTTGAAATCATTAATCAGTGTAGAATGATCAGGAAGTTGAATAAATCTCATAGGAGTTATGAGGAATAATGTATCCCACATTCTATTCAGATGATTCCATATTAGCATGTTCGGACATATGGCAATATCTTCATGATTCTTATCAAACTAGAAGGAACCAAGACGTAAGAAGCTTGATTTGAAACGATTAATCAGTATATAATCACCAAAAAGTTGAATAAATCTCATAAGAGTTATGAGGAAGAAACTATCCCACTTTCTATTCAAATGATTCCATATTAGCCTATTCGGACATGTGGCAATATCTTCATTATTCACATCAAACCAGGATGAACAATGATGTAAGAAGCTTGATTTGAACCCTTAATCAGAATAGAATGACCAGGAAGTTGAATAAATCTCATAGAAGTCATGAGGAAGAAGCTATCCCAATTTCTATTCAGATGATTCAAGATTAGCATGTTCGGACATATGACAATATCTTCATTATTCTTGTAAACCAGGATGAACCAAGATGTAACATTCTTGATATGAAACCATTAATCAGTGTAGAATGACCAGGAAGTTGAATAAATCTCATAGGAGTTATGAGGAAGAAGCTATCTCACTTTCTATTCAGATGATTCTAGATTAGCTTGTTCGGACATATGGCAATATCTTCATGTTTCACATCAAACCAGGAAGAACCAAGATGTAAGAAGCTTGATTTGAAACCATTAATCAGTGTAGAATGACCAGGAAGTTGAATAAATCTCATAGGAGTTATGAAGAATAAGCTATCCCACTTTCTATTAAGATGATTCCATATTAGCATGTTCGGACATATGGCAATATCTTCATGATTCTTATCAAACCAGAAGGAACCAAGACGTAAGAAGCTTGATTTGAAACCATTAATCAGTATATAATCACCAGGAAGTTGAATAAATCTCATAGGAGTTATGAGGAAGAAACTTTCCACTTTCTATTCAGATGATTCCATATTAGCCTGTTCGGACATATGGCAATATCTTCATGATTCACATCAAACCAGGATGAACAACGATGTAAGAAGCTTGATTTAAACCCTTAATCAGAATAGAATGACCAGGAAGTTGAATAAATATCATAGGAGTTATGAGGAATAAGCTATCCCAATTTCTATTCAGATGATTCAATATTAGCATTTTCGGACATATGGCAATATTTTCATTATTCTTATAAACCAGGATGAACCAAGATGTAAGAGGCTTGATATGAAACCATTAATCAGTGTAGAATGACCAGGAAGTTGAATAAATCTCATAGGAGTTATGAGGAAGAAGCAATCCCACTTTTTATTCAGATGATTCTAGATTAGCTTGTTCGGACATATGGCAATATCTTCATGTTTCACATCAAACCAGGATGAACCAAGATGTAAGAAACTTGATTTGAAACCATTAATCAGTGTAGAATGACCAGGAAGTTGAATAAATCTCATAGGAGTTATGAGGAAGAAGTTATCCCACTTTCTATTCAGATGATTTCATATTAGCATGTTCGGATATATGGCAATATCTTCATGATTCTTATCAAACCAGAAGGAACCAAGACGTAAGAAGCTTGATTTGAAACCATTAATCAGTATATAATCACCAGGAAGTTGATTAAATCTCATAGGAGTTATGAGGAAGAAAATATCCCACTTTCTATTCAGATTATTCCATATTCGCCTGTTCGGATATATGGCAATATCTTCATGATTCACATCAAACCAAGATGAACAACGATGTAAGAAGCTTGATTTGAACCCTTAATCAGAATATAATGAAGAGGAAGTTGAATAAATCTCATAGGAGTTATGAGGTAGAAGCAATCCCACTTTCTATTCAGATGATTCCATATTAGCCTGTTCAGACATATGGCAATATCTTCATGATTCATATCAAACCAGGATGAACCACGATCTAAGAAGCTTGATTGTAAACCATTAATAAGTGTAGAATGACCAGGAAGTTTAATAAATTTAATAGGAGTTACGAGGAAGAAGCTATCCCACTTTATATTCAGATGATTCCGTATTAGTTTGTTCGGACATATGGCAATATCTTCATGATTCTTAACAAACCAGAAGGAACCAAGATGTAAGAAGCTTTATTTGAAACCATTAATCAGTATAAAATCACCAGGAAGTTGAATAAATCTCAAAGGAGTTATGAGGAAGAAGCTATCCCACTTTCTATTCAGATGATTCCAGATTAGCATGTTCGGACATATGACAATATCTTCATGATTCTTATCAAACCAGTATGAACCAAGATGTAGGAAGCTTCATTTGAAACCATTAATCAGTGTAGAATGAACAGGAAGTTGAATAAATCTCATAGGAGTTATGAGGAATATGCTATCCCACTTTCTATTCAGATGATTCCATATTAGCATGTTCGGACATATGGCAATATCTTCATGATTCTTATCAAACCAGGATGAACCAAGATGTAGGAAGCTTAATTTGAAACCATTAATCAGTGTAGAATGACCAGGAAGTTGAATAAATCTCATAGGAGTTATGAGGAATAAGCTATCCCACTTTCTATTCAGATGATTCCATATTAGCATGTTCGGACATATGGCAATATCTTCATGATTCTTATCAAACCAGAAGGAACCAAGACGTAAGAAGCTTGATTTGAAACCATTAGTCAGTTTATAATCACCAGGAAGTTGAATAAATCTCATAGGAGTTACGAGGAAGAAGCTATCCCACTTTCTATTCAGATGATTCAATATTAGCCTGTTCGGACATGTGGCAATATCTTCATGATTCACATCAAACCAAGATGAACAACGATGTAAGAAGCTTGATTTGAACCGTTAATCAGAATATAATGACCAGGAAGTTGAATAAATCTCATAGGAGTTATGAGGCAGAAGAAATCCCACTTTCTATTCAGATGATTCCAGATTAGCCTGTTCGGACATATGGCAATATCTTCATGATTCATATCAAACCAGGATGAACCACGATGTAAGAAGCTTGATTGTAAACCATTAATAAGTGTAGAATGACCAGGAAGTTTAATAAATCTAATAGGAGTTATGAGGAAGAAGCTATACCACTTTCTATTCAGATGATTCCATATTAGCCTGTTCGGACATATGGCAATATCTTCATGATTCACATCAAACCAGGATGAACAACGATGTAAGAAGCTTGATTTGAACCCTTAATCAGAATATAATGAAGAGGAAGTTGAATAAATCTCATAGGAGTTATGAGGTAGAAGCAATCCCACTTTCTATTCAGATGATTCCATATTAGCCTGTTCAGACATATGGCAATATCTTCATGATTCATATCAAACCAGGATGAACCACGATCTAAGAAGCTTGATTGTAAACCATTAATAATTGTAGAATGACCAGGAAGTTTAATAAATTTAATAGGAGTTACGAGGAAGAAGCTATCCCACTTTATATTCAGATGATTCCGTATTAGTTTGTTCGGACATATGGCAATATCTTCATGATTCTTAACAAACCAGAAGGAACCAAGATGTAAGAAGCTTTATTTGAAACCATTAATCAGTATAAAATCACCAGGAAGTTGAATAAATCTCATAGGAGTTATGAGGAAGAAGCTATCCCACTTTCTATTCAGATGATTCCATATTAGCATGTTCGGACATATGGCAATATCTTCATGATTTTTATCAAACCAGAAGGAACCAAGACGTAAGAAGCTTGATTTGAAACCATTAATCAGTATATAATCACCAGGAAGTTGAATAAATCTCATAGGAGTTATGACGAAGAAACTATCCCACTTTCTATTCAGATGATTCCATATTAGCCAGTTTGGACATATGGCAATATCTTCATGATTCACATCAAACCAGGATGAACAACGATGTAAGAAGCTTGATTTGAACCCTCAATCAGAATAGAATGACCAGGAAGTTGAATAAATCTAATAGGAGTTATGCGGAAGAAGCTATCCCAATTTCTATTCAGATGATTCAATATTAGCATGTTCGGACATATGGCAATATCTTCATTATTCTTATAAACCAGGATGAACCAAGATGTAAGAAGCTTGATTTAAAACCATTAATCAGTATATAATCACCAGGAAGTTGAATAAATCTCATAGGAGTTATGAGGAAGAAACTATCCCACTTTCTATTCAGATGGTTCCATATTAGCATGTTCGGACATATGTCAATATCTTCATGTTTCACATCAAACCAGGATGAACCAATATTGAAGAAGCTTGATTTGAACCCATTAATCAGTGTAGAATGACCAGGAAGTTGAATAACTCTCATAGGAGTTATGAGGAAGAAGCTATCCTACTTTATATTCATATGATTCCAGATTAGCATGTTCGGACATATGTCAATATCATCAAACCAGGATGAACCAAGATGTAAGAAACTTGATTTGAAACCATTAATCAGTGTAGAATGACCAGGAGGTTGAATAAATCTCATAGGAGTTATGAGGAAGAAGCTATCCCACTTTCTATTCAGATGATTCCAGATTAGCATGTTCGGACATATGTCAATATCTTCATGTTTCACATCAAACCAGGATGAACCAAGGTTGAAGAAGCTTGATTCGAAACCATTAATAAGGGTAGAATGACCAGTTAGTTGAATAAATCTCATAGGAATTATGAGGAATAAGCTATAACACTTTCTATTCAGATGATTCCATATTAGCCTATTCGGACATATGGCAATATCTTCATGATTCTTATCAAACCAGAAGGAACCAAAACATAAGAAGCTTGATTTGAAACCATTAATCAGTATAAAATCACCAGGAAGTTGAATAAATCTCATAGGAGTTAAGGGTTCAAATCAAGCTTCTTACATCGTTGTTCATCTTGGTTTGACGTAAGAAGCTTGATTTGAAACCATTAGTCAGTTTATAATCACCAGGAAGTTGAATAAATCTCATAGGAGTTATGAGGAAGAAGCTATCCCACTTTCTATTCAGATGATTCAATATTAGCCTGTTCGTACATGTGGCAATATCTTCATGATTCACATCAAACCAAGATGAACAACGATGTAAGAAGCTTGATTTGAACCGTTAATCAGAATATAATGACCAGGAAGTTGAATAAATCTCATAGGAGTTATGAGGCAGAAGAAATCCCACTTTCTATTCAGATGATTCCAGATTAGCCTGTTCGGACATATGGCAATATCTTCATGATTCATATCAAACCAGGATGAACCACGATGTAAGAAGCTTGATTTGAACCCTTAATCAGAATAGAATGACCAGGAAGTTGAATAAATCTCATAGGAGTTATGAGGAAGAAGCTATCCCACTTTCTATTCAGATGATTCCATATTAGCCTGTTCGGACATATGGCAATATCTTCATGATTCACATCAAACCAGGATGAACAACGATGTAAGAAGCTTGATTTGAACCCTTAATCAGAATAGAATTACCAGGAAGTTGAATAAATCTCATAGGAGTTATGAGGAAGAAGCTATCCCAATTTCTATTCAGATGATTCAATATTAGCATGTTCGGACATATGGCAATATCTTCATTATTCTTATAAACCAGGATGAACCAAGATGTAAGAGGCTTGATATGAAACCATTTATCAGTGTAGAATGACCAGGAAGTTGAATAAATATCATAGGAGTTATGAGGATTAAGCTATCCCACTTTCTATTCAGATGATTCTAGATTAGCTTGTTCGGACATATGGCAATATCTTCATGTTTCACATCAAACCAGGATGAACCAAGATGTAAGAAGCTTGATTTGAAACCATTAATCAGTGTAGACAACCAGGAAGTTGAATAAATCTCATAGGAGTTATGAGGAATAAGCTATCCCACTTTCTATTCAGATGATTCCATATTAGCATGTTCGGACATATGGCAATATCTTCATGATTTTTATCAAACCAGAAGGAACCAAGACGTAAGAAGCTTGATTTGAAACCATTAATCAGTATATAATCACCAGGAAGTTGAATAAATCTCATAGGAGTTATAACGAAGAAACTATCCCACTTTCTATTCAGATGATTCCATATTAGCCAGTTTGGACATATGGCAATATCTTCATGATTCACATCAAACCAGGATGAACAACGATGTAAGAAGCTTGATTTGAACCCTCAATCAGAATAGAATGACCAGGAAGTTGAATAAATCTCATAGGAGTTATGCGGAAGAAGCTATCCCAATTTCTATTCAGATGATTCAATATTAGCATGTTCGGACATATGGCAATATCTTCATTATTCTTATAAACCAGGATGAACCAAGATGTAAGAAGCTTGATTTAAAACCATTAATCAGTATATAATCACCAGGAAGTTGAATAAATCTCATAGGAGTTATGAGGAAGAAACTATCCCACTTTCTATTCAGATGGTTCCATATTAGCATGTTCGGACATATGTCAATATCTTCATGTTTCACATCAAACCAGGATGAACCAATATTGAAGAAGCTTGATTTGAACCCATTAATCAGTGTAGAATGACCAGGAAGTTGAATAACTCTCATAGGAGTTATGAGGAAGAAGCTATCCTACTTTATATTCAGATGATTCCAGATTAGCATGTTCGGACATATGTCAATATCTTCATGTTTTACATCAAACCAGGATGAACCAAGATGTAAGAAACTTGATTTGAAACCATTAATCAGTGTAGAATGACCAGGAGGTTGAATAAATCTCATAGGAGTTATGAGGAAGAAGCTATCCCACTTTCTATTCAGATGATTCCAGATTAGCATGTTCGGACATATGTCAATATCTTCATGTTTCACATCAAACCAGGATGAACCAAGGTTGAAGAAGCTTGATTCGAAACCATTAATAAGGGTAGAATGACCAGTTAGTTGAATAAATCTCATAGGAATTGTGAGGAATAAGCTATAACACTTTCTATTCAGATGATTCCATATTAGCCTATTCGGACATATGGCAATATCTTCATGATTCTTATCAAACCAGAAGGAACCAAAACATAAGAAGCTTGATTTGAAACCATTAATCAGTATAAAATCACCAGGAAGTTGAATAAATCTCATAGGAGTTATGAGGACGAATCTATCCCACTTTCTATTCAGATGATTCCAGATTAGCCTGTTCGGACATATGGCAATATCTTCATGATTCACATCAAACCAGGATGAATCACAATGTAAGAAGTTTGATTTTAAACCATTTATCAATGTAGAATGGCCAAGAAGTTGAATAAATCTCACAGGAGTTATAAGGAATAAGCTATCCCACTTTCTATTCCGATTATTCCATATTAGCCTATTCGAACATATGGCAATATCTTTGTGGGAACCAAGATTCACACCGTCGAGTTTTGTTAAATCGGAGGATAGTTAAGTAAACTTAACTTTCCCTGAAAGTCCCGGATAAGAACAAAAAGAGAGCAAAAAGATCTTATTTCGGGATCCGCGTTTGAGCGTGAACAACAAGTAAGAGCCTCAGCTACGAGAGCTGTCGGTAAGTTCGCTAGTCTAGCAACCTAAGTCTAACCTAGTTAAGTCGCAGCTCGATAGTAAAAACGGAAAATTGCCTAAACTGCTCTAAATGCTAAGTTTGCTCTGAAAAAGTTCTCTCCTCTCTGCTCCTTGCCCCAAGCTCTCTTATATACTCCTCCTAGGTCGGTTTATCCTTCCTTTGGGCCTAATCTGTCGCGAATCGGGCTTTTTCAATTTTCATCGATCTTCATGTTCATCGGGAAACTTGACATTTATCTTCAGGAAACTTGACATTTATCTTCGGGAAACTTGACATTTATCTTGTTATGTAAAGATAAACATAAACCGTCATATTTATCTCGAGTTTGATTTAGAAAATCGTAAACGGGCCGTTCGGTCATGTTTGGGCCTTTTCGGGCCGTTCTTTATACCTTCGACTTTTTTACGATTTTACGAGAAAATACTCTGTCATGATATCGGTCTTCCGAAAGAACCCCAATTCCTCCTATAGTTGAGATGATTGGTGTTTTTAGAATAACCGTGATCGTTTTTATACGATGAATTGGAATCTATCCGTTAACCGAACCTTTCGTGGTTTTACGAAACTTTCCCGATGATTCCGATCGAAAAAAATGAGGGTTTTAGATTCATGGTTTTAAGGATTTGAACTGCGAAACTTTGAGCAAGGATGCAAAGTACGGGATTGGACTAGTGTCGGGATGGTTTTACGAGGAATTAGCTGCACTTCGCCGAACGACCCGCAACACATCGCACGGTACCATGGAGTGGCCGCAACCGCCGGCACCCGGGACCACGACGTGGGCGCAGCCGTCGGCGCCCGGGACCACGACGTGGGAGCAGCCGCCGGCGCCCGGGGCCGTGGCATGGCATAGCCGCCGACGCTTGGGCCGTGGCATTGGCGGAGCCACCGGCGCCCGGGGCCGTGGCGTGGGCGCAGCCGCCGGCGCCCGGGGCCGTGGCGTGGGTGCAGCCGCCGGCACCCGGGCCGTGTCCTTCGGGTAACCCGTTTCGGTTATTCGTTTTCTCGGCTTTTCGAGGTTTTGACCATCACTTGGTTTTTCCGAGGACTTTCGGGCATCGATTTTGTCTTGACCGATTTTGATCCCAATAAGTAGCCCCCCAGCTAGCTAGGAACCGTGGTGTTTTAGGTAACATGTTCTAGCTTGCAGTATAGCTTGTTAGGAAGGTGTGGAGACGTAATCGTTTGCCGAAAGTCGGAGTGAATAGTAACTTTTTTTGTCTATAAAGATGGAGAAAGAATTTTTTATCATTCTCACTTCATCTAAGAATTTTACTCTTTAAGAATTCTCTCTTTTCTCAAAGAAAAAATGTCTTCAAGAACAAGATCTTTTAAGAAGCATTCTTCCTCACATTCGTCTTCGAGCGACTCTCCTGTTAACGATGTGGTCACTCCGAAAAACGAGTTTGAGGTTGAGGAAGATGCGAGGGAGACATACTACAGAGCTCTCTGCAGCTCGCTTCTGCCTCCGCAGGACATTCCTAATCCCAGAAGACCTTTGAGGCTGCAGGGTGCGCCCTTCACGCCGAGCATGGTCTCTCCGGAATATCTTACGACTCTCCGGAACTTTTACCAGGTTCCGAGTTGAGTTACGTTTCGGATCCCGACCGGCAATGAAAGCGCAAGGAACCCTCCGCAGGGTTGCTTTACTTGTTATGAGGCCTTCCTGTCGTATTGCCGTATGTGGTTCCCGATCCGTGGTGCCATCGTCCGCGCGCTTCACTGTTTCGAGCTCTCTATCAGCCAGCTAAACGTTATGTCCTTGGAGAGTTGGCTCGGCGTGCTAATCTCGAGTTACGAGGTAGGGATGGAACTTAGCCCTGACGACTTCGAGGGACTCTGGTGTTCCAAACCTGTGAGCACCGAAGGTTTGTACTCCATGGTGACAAAGAAAGAGATGGCTATAATTCAGGGGACTACTTCGAACCCCAAAGCGTGGTTCGACCGCTTCTTCTTTGTCCGAATAAATGGGGAGTCCGTAGAGGAGAGCTGTCTCCATATATTCCCCCATGAGTGGAATTTCAATCGCGGTAATACAACTAGTTTTATTTTTCGTTTTGATACTTTGAAAGTGCGCGAAGATAAAATTTTTTTTATCATCATGCAGTGAACAAGGTCCTTCCGCGAAACTCTACCGATCTTTTCGCCAAGCGAGATCTTCTTTGGGAAAGGCCGTTTTTCGGGAATACGTTTACCGTTGAACGGAAACAGGTCTCGGAAAGGCAAAGGAGTTTCCTCCGAGACTGTCTCGGGAGATCATCCGCTGATGGGATGGGACCCAAGTTTCGCCCCAGGGGAAAAGGGTGGAACTAGCGAGGTTCCCCCCCTAGCGACTTTTTTGATGACCTCCCTCCCGTGTTTACGACTAACGAGTCGCTGGACAACGAGGCAGAGAGGGAAGTAATCGCTGAGGGGTCTCGTCTAATTAACTAGGTTTACCCTTTGAACTCTGATCGTATATATATCATTACTATTATATGTATATTTTTTTGATCTTGAGTTCATGCAGGGGATGAGGGTGTTTGGCGTGGTGCTTGATGGAAATTTTCGGGCATCGCGAATATCTCGCTTCAAAGCCGAAGAGGCCGAAAGAGAGCTTTTCCGATTCCGGCGGGGGGTTGAGGAACAGAACCGGAGACAGGCCGAACTCCATTCTCGAGCCCTCGTCCGTGCGGAGAGGAAAAGAAGGAGAGCGATTGCCGCTAAGATGAAGCGGAGGGCCGAATTTTTCGCCACTGAATTCGAGAGCTTTAAGGATGCTCAGGAGTTCGTGGGAGATTTTTGCGAGTGTCGAGACTCGGTCGCTACCCTCCACAAATCACAGGGCAAGGACTTCTCCTTTTCTTCCGAGGTTGCTGAGATGAAGGGTTTCATGAATGAATGTGCTCATGCTGAATCCTTGGTTCCTCCGATCGAGGGAAGGGTCCGAAAGCTTTGGGATCCCATCGAGGTTTCGGAGGACACAGTGGAAATGGGAGCCGGCGGAGGTGCTGAAGGCGCGGATGAAGAGGTAGACCAGCCCATGGACTCGTTTGGGATTTCCATGTCTGGATACTTTGACTTAGATTTCTGAGGTTTGTTGGGATTATATCCCTTTTATTGCGATAGCTGTATGCTAGGCCGAGTGTGGCCGTTATTTGTATATGCCGCGACCGTAAGAGGTCGTGTAACTTTGTATGTCTTGGGACTGGCTGTTGGTGGCTTCGAATCCCTGCCGTTTCTGCGGCTTATAAATATACTGTAGATTTTGCAAAAATTCGTCTTATGATTTGATTTATACTTTCGGAGGATAGAATCCGAGTAGTCACTTAGTATTCTAACTCTTATTTTGTCGCTTGGTCTGTATGCTACTTTTTAGCGAGCGTTTTTAGGTGTAAGCGATGAGAGACATGTTTTTGGATCTCGTATCAGGTACTGACACTATGTCTGTGAGATGTTAAGATCCAGCAAGGCTGGGTTTAGGGCAGGACCTAGGTTTACTCTCAGCTTTAAGGCTGTGCGATGACTGATCGGCTTTCGTTTTGCCTGTTAGTGATTTTTTCCTGATTCTTACTGATTAAAATCTGCGACTTGGCGCCGGCTTATGTGACTTGTGTAGTAAGAATCGAGCTATCTCTATAGAATATCCGGAGTGCTAAACCAAAATTTCGGGTTTTCTTGTATAGCGCGCTATGATATCTTTGTCGAATGTAAAATGACCTTTGGCGAAAGGTCTGACTATAGATTTGTGTTAGTGAAATGTTTCTATGTTTGTCCCCGGGGCCAATCGACGGGCGTTTTTTTTTTTTTTGAAGTCGCAGGCGGACTGTTTTGACGGATGATACGATTTCAATATCTTTTGGGAAATTGCGACGTCTCGCGTTCCTTGAGGATATGATTTTCGTTTTTCCGAAGTGTTTATGTGTTACTGTGTTAAGTAAGCATCGAAAGATCGAGAGAAAAGATTTTATCGAAAAAGTTTCGAAAATATCGAGTACATTGATAGTGCTCAAATTACCCAGTAGAGCTTACTCTCTCAAATAAGAGGTACAGCTGTAGTACTTAGGGATCGAATCACGAAGAGCTAGGGAACCAATTAAATAAAATCTACTAATCAATCCTAGGCAAGGTTGGTTTATATGATAGAAATAAAAATAACAAATCCTAAAATGAGCAAAGCAGTTGCTCCAACTAACAATATGAAGGGTTGTTTAAATGGGATAAAGAGTGCTAGACATAGGGTTTCTATTCAGGGATGGAGATTATAATCTCTATAAATTCTTTAATAAGTTGCTTGCATGATACTATAGATCTCAGCCGCTTAACATATGTGAATGAATCACTGGTTAAAATATCTAGATCTCTGGCCACACCTTTCGCATGATGACACAGAAAAAGAGTCGGTCGATATCCTTTTGAGATATCGAGCGATACACCTTTCGCGGCGCCGATCGATTTACCAGTAGGGTATCGATCGACGGCTTCTAGATCTGCCTAGGCGCGAACCAAATATGACCGCGAGGTCTCAAGGAGGAACTGTCGTTCTTCTCAACAGGAAACATGCATCGCTCAATTGGATAATTCAAGATAATCTAAGATCCTAGTGATCTATGTTCTAGTTAGCTACTCTAAAACAAGCATAGGGTACAATCCATTTGATGAGTATCACAACTTAGCAATTATAGCTTGGGGCTAATCCCACAAACCTATTTAAACCCTAGATCTAACAAGTAGACTACTCAGACATAGCTAAGCAATTCATAACAATAGATAGATAAAAGAATTGCATAGATAAATAAGGAGTAGAATACCGGCCAAAATACCTCTGCAAAAACGTTACATGAGACAAGGCGCTGATACAAGATCTATTTTGACAAGAACAGGAGAAACATACCAACGGATCGCCAGAAGAGCGGATAGCACGGAGCATCATTGATCTTCATAAACATATACCTCCTATTCCAGGAGTCGTTTGAAAGGAAACTCCCCCGGATACCCCTAGGAGGTTCGTCTACTAAGGGTTCACCGTCCCGAGACCAAATTTGATAAAAACCCTTCTTGCTCGACAGAGGAAGAAAGGAGTAGGAATACAAAATTTCAGGCAGTCCGAAGGGGATACTGTGAAACTCGTCCAACACCTGAATGGCCATTAAAGTACGCCATGTTGCCGGTGTAAGCTGCGAAGGAGAAAATACGAAGTATGACGCCACCTCCTCTATCAGAAAAGGAATGTCGCCTCTGAAACCTGCTTCCAGATAGTCCTCGAAAATTGCTATCTCGCCGGTCCCACCATCAGGGGCTCACTCGGATTCTTCCGCACACCTTAGCTCCACCGAGTCAGGAAGCAAGTACCTCTTGCGGATTCCACTTAGATCTTCCTCCCTGATATCCGATCTTGGACCATCTTCGTCCTCATCATAAAAGGAACAAAAGTGACGTTGCCGCAAGGGAGCCATAGGAGAATCTTCACTACCCGCTCTCAAAGTCATTCCTGGAGTCAGGATAGGAGAAGGAAAGGGGTCACCAAAAAGATACTGATAGTGCTCAAATTACCCAGTAGAGCTTACTCTCTCAAATAAGAGGTACAGCTGTAGTACTTAGGGATCGAATCACGAGGAGCTAGGGAACCAATTAAATAAAATCTACTAGTCAATCCTAGGCAAGGTTGTTTATATGATAGAAATGAAAATAACAATTCCTAAAATATAGTTGCTCTAACTAACAATATGATTGGTTGTTCAAATGGGATAAATAGTGCTAGACATAGGGTTTCTATTCAGGAATGGAGATTATAATCTCTATAAATGCTTTAACAAGTTGCTTGCATGATACTATAGATCTCAGCCGCTTAACATATGTGAAGTGTCACTGGTTAAAATATCTAGATCTCTGGCCACACCTTTTGCATGATGACACAGAAAAAGAGTCGGTCGATATCCTTTTGAGATATCGAGCGATACACCTTTCGCGGCGTCGATCGATTCACCTGTCGGGATATCGATCGACGGCTTCTAGATCTGCCTTGGCGCGAGCCGAATATGACCACAAGGTCTCAAGGAAGAACTGTCGTTCTTCTCAACGGGAGACATGCAAGCTCAAATGGATAATTCAAGATAATCTAAGATCCTAGTGATCTATGTTCTAGTTAGCTAATCTAAAACAAGAATAGGGTACAATCCATTTGATGAGTATCAAAACTTAGCAATTATAGTTTGGGGCTAATCCCACAAACCTATTTAAACCCTAGATCTAACAAGTAGACTACTCAGACATAGCTAGACAATTCATAACAATAGATAGATGAAAGAATTGCATAGATAGAATAAAGTAGAAATACAAAAGGAGATGAGAAATCTCTCCAATCTCTCTCAAACAAATAAAACTCTAGTCTCTCTCTCACACTCTCTGCTTTGGGTTGTGAAAAGCTTCAAGCTTCAAAGGGTTTCAAAACTTGCCGTCGAAAAAGACTTTAGCAGGAGTATTTAAGCATTTCCATTAGGTTAAAAACTCGTCAGGGGCAATCTCGTAATTTGGTGAAGTCTTGGTGAAGTAGTCGGCTTAAACCATTTCGTCCTCGATATCGATCGACAACACTGAATGTGTATCGATCGATTATAATCTTCTAGTACGCGGATCTTCTCAGCAACATCGATCGACGACTCAGGATGAGTATCGATCGATTGTAATCGCAATGTTGACTTCCGACTTAGTCTTGAATGGTCAACTCGGGTGTATCATCTCTTGTACTCCAAAATGCTCCAAAAACATCACTTTCTCACGAAATGCTCCTGAACCTGAAAACATACCTAACAGGCTAGAAAACGAGATTAAATATATAATAAAATACTAGTATACCATGGTTAAAAACGGGTAAAATCCATGGTATATCAACTCCCCCAGACTTACTCCTTTGCTTGTCCTCAAGCAAAAACAGTAGTCTTTGGAAAAGGTTTGGAAATAGCAGGAACTCAAGGATTCAATATATTGAAGTCATCATTCTATGGGATTGCAATTCATGTCTAAACATCCTAATCACAGAAGTTCATCATGCCTTATCCTAGCTTAGCAACTAAACTCATCTAGTCAACAACTTAGCAATTCTCATCTGACATTCCCCTCTACTAACCTCATTTCTTAACATAAAATAAAGTGCAGGCTTTACCTTGGGAGTATCGATCAAAGAACACATGGATTCAACTCAAACAAGTATCCGAACACACAGGTAGTCTTCTCTGGTTCCTTTCTCCCCTCTTCTCTCTTCACTGAATCTCTTATTAGTTTCAATTTCAACAGGTTTCGATGCCACATAGGTCATCTAGTCCATCTCATTGACATTGCATTGTAACTCATACATTTTTGACAAAGTGTAGCGAATATTGGGGTCACAAGAATCACTCCTACTCCTCGTTTCCACAATGTGTGATCATCCTTGAGATTTAGAATACTGGGGTCGCAGGAGACACTCCTACCCCTCTGCTTCTCAAGAAATCATTTCAATCTTTTATAACATAAACTTAGATCTCGAGATGCCGAAGAGAGCGAAGGAAGGGAACCAGAAACACACAGACTTTTTACCTTCCCGACTTGTAAGAGGATTCCGATCCCGTGATATCCAAGCCCCAAGACAAGCAAATAAGTCAGTATTAGCGTTGGAGTTCAGCTTTGGTTCCTTCAAACAATCTTAGCTAGTGAATATAGATAGGCAAGTTGATCCACTTTAGCATCTTTAGTACTATCTGCAATTAGTAATCTAGAATGGTGCTAAAGAGTGGTCAAACAATCAAATATAAATCCATATCAATGTTCCTATTAATACTTATGCGATAAATAATTTTGAAAAACATATTAATAAAAACAAAAATAAAAACACATATTAGTAAACTCCCCCCAGACTTAAATTACACTGTCCCAGTGTAACATCCGGTGGTGAGGTAAATAAATAAAACATAATAATAATATAACAAGTTAGAATGAATAAACCTGATCGACAAGATGTCGATCGATTCGTAGTGGTCTACGTCGATCGTTAGTAATGGTCGTGTGGTGTCGAGCGATATGAATGGTGAATGTCGGTCGATGGAATTATCATTCTACTTGGATCTAATAAAAACTGCAAAATAAATTCGAAAAAGAAAAATAAAAAGCAAAAATGAAAAATAAAATAAAATAAAGAAAAAGAAAACCTAATAGTGGGTTGCCTCCCACTCAGCGCTTGGTTATAGTCATTTAGCTTGACTGTGGTAGGTGAGTGACTCATGGTGTGCAGTAACTGCTGATTACCGGACAGCAATCATCAATCTTGTGTCTCCTACTGTTGAACCATGTGGCGACGAAGCTTCTTGTGGCATCGTCTGCTCGTAGTTGCTTCTTATCTATCTGTAGGACTGTATCTTGAAGTTTCCTCACAGAATTTTCGATGTATTCGATTTTGTCAACTTTCCTGTCGATGGTCTGGTAGGTGTGTACGGACAATAACCTTAGCTCACTCTGTAATGCATCGATACTGTCCATAATAAACTGATCTCGGTCTGCTAAAGACTCAGTGTCAATCGATGCTACGAGATGCGCGTCGGTCACTTCGCTGACGGGTCTGTCGGTCGACTTATAATCCCTTGTGTCGATCGACTGTGAACATTGTCCTTGGTACTGCAGAGCACGTATATTGCCCTTCATGTGGCGAGTAGTTCCGCAGAGGCTGTTAATCCTTTCGTGAACAGTGTAGTCGATGGTATCACAGGTCCCGTTGAGTCTTCTTTCCATAGCATCCATAGCCTTATACAGCTCAAGTTTAAGTTCATCAACTGTTGCTGTAGTGTCTGGTCCTATTGCTGGTGGTGGCTCGCTATCGAACGATATTGGTCTAGGCTTGTTGATCGATGAAAAAGTGGCAAGCCTAGCTTTGTCATTCTGGCGAATTGTGTCCAACTCTTTCTGTAGAAGATCGATCCTCTTGCTTAACCATTCGACATTGTTGTTGAGAGGGCTGTAGACGTCTCCAATCCGTGTATTGATGTAAGCAACCTCCCATTCATCTTTCTTAGGTGATGAACATTCCGGTCGGTCCATGGATGTAGTCTTGCCGATGTCGATCGATGGTACATGTACTCTGTCGGTCGATACTGGTGGCGTAGCCTCTTTCTCAAGTGTGGTCAATATGTTTCCAAGCTCCACTCTTATCTCAGCCATATCATTCTGGAATTCTTCGTAACGGACATCCAAAGGTTGGAAAGTGTCTTCCACCAATGTGCGCATGTTTGCCTCAAGATACGCCTGAGCTCTCCATACATCAGTCACCATATCATCCACCTCCTCTCTACTGTAGGGCAATGGTGGTGTGTATGCATGGGAAGGGCGTGTGTGTATTGGAAGTTGTAAGCAACCTTTGTGAAAAAGGGATGCTCTATCCAAAAGTCTCTTTACTTGCTCCTTGGTAACATGGATGATTTCACCATCAACTCCTCTAGCATAGCCAAACTCATCTCTGTAGACACCATATTCATCCTTAGCCTCCCACTTGAATCTCCTGGATCCATCGGTAGTGAAGGCACGTCGTCCAAACTCCAGTCGTCTGTCGGGCGATCGGACTCTCGGTCTGTCGATCGATCCTGGATATCCGCCGTCGATCGACGGTTGTGGTTGTTCTGGACGTGTTGTAGGATGTTTGGATGGCTACGTTGCTGTGTGAACAGGTTTTCTGGTCCATTGGCAACTTGGAGGATGTCTGCTATGTCTTCTCTGGTTATGTGCAGAACTCTTCCATCCATAGCTCTTGCATAGCCATCTGTGTCCCTGAAAATTCCAAATTCATCAGGTGTTAGTGAAACATTCCTGATATCATAAGGTTCATGAGATCTCGGTTGAGCTCTGTTGAAGGTGTCGATCGATGGGTGTGTGGTGGTGGCGATCGATGGTGCACGGCTAGCTGCACGGTTCGATCGATTGAACATGTTGTTGCAGTCTTCCATTGATGAATCTCTGAATGCTGGAAGCTGCTGGGTAGAAGGTGAAAAGTTTTGAATTTTCGTGGCTTGAGTTGTCAACCTTTTATACCCATGTGTTGCCCTAATCGGTGAAATTCCGATTTTGTCCTTTAAGTCGTCCGGGTTAATATCGATCGATATTATACTGGCAATGTCGATCGATGGACGATGTCGTTTTGCTGGATGAAGTAGATAATCGATCGATGGTGGGCGTTTGTTGTCGATCGATTGTGGTGCAAATCTGTCATTCTCCATGTAGATTTCCCAAGCTCTCTCTTCCCAATAGTTTTCATCATATTTTTCACTGTGGTCTCCACTGTGGAAAGAGGTGGCTGTGTCTACTGCAAAACTCTCATGAAATCCGCTATCTGCCCAACTCCTCATTGAGTAATCATCTTGCTTTCGGTTGGGTGGGATGGCGAAATTCGGGTAGCAATGATCTGGTAGATCGAGTTCATCATCCGGTGGGTCTCTGTCGATCGATAATCCATAGTTGTTATCGATCTCCTCTGACTTGAATGTGTCGATCGATGACGTCAAAGTACTGTCGATCGATCCCGAGTACTCTGTCTCGTACTCAACTTCACAATGACAAACTGCGATTATACCAGTACCATCTTCCTTTACCACTAATTTGGCTGGTGGTTTGTCAAGCTTGACAGGGTCGTAGTGGATATCTGGATCTATCATAGTCAAGCACATCCTGTTGGTCTTCATGTCACATATGGCTCCTACTGTAGCCATAAATGCTCTTCCAAGTAAGAGGGAAGAGTTCCAATTTAACTTAATGTCTAGGACATGAAAATCCACAGGGACGATAACATCACCAATGTGTACCTCTAGGTCTTTGATGAAGCCTGCAGAGTTTCTCTGAGAGTAATCCACGAAAGTAAAGATCTGTGGTGAAGGCTCTACTTGCAGGCCCAGATGGTCTGCCATGACCTTTGGTAAAATGCTGACTGATGAACCAGTGTCACATAGTGCGTGAGGAAATTCAATACCTTGTACCACACAGGGTATTGCAAACTTCCCAGGATCACTCTTCTTTAGCAAAGTAATCATTTTCCTCATCTCTTCTCTGACGTTGTCAAACCTTCTCCTAATGTCAGTTTCAGTCTCCCTTGTTTCTCTGAAGAACATCCACAATCTCTTTGTGAAATAAACCTCCTCAAAAGGTTTCTCTGGTGGGATTCCGATAACTCTCTTAGTGAAACCATCAATCTCCTTTTCATTAGCTTCCCTCTTAAGGTTCTTAGGAATCTTCTCCTTCCGACTCCTTAACCTTCTTCCTTCAGTTGCTTCTGATGTAGGTGTAGTGTCTGAAGGGTTACTAGTTATTTCGGTAGGGATAGCTTGTGGTTTCGGTGTGGGTCTGAGTGCATTGATTCGGTTGCTGTCTATCGATGGTAGTTGCACTCGGTATGTGAGAGGTGCGTGTCGATCGATAGGTGGAGAATAGGATCGACCGATACGGTTCTCTTCGTTGTGTCGATCGATGAGTGTCTCGTCTCGTCAGTCGATATATTCGTAGGTGTGGGTGGGTGGGTATGGATGAGAAGCCGTGAACTCAGCATGTGTCAAAATCCTAACCGCGTTGCAGTCTGCAAGGGTGTCCGGAAAAGACATTGTCGATGTCGATCGATGTGGACTAGTTGGTGTCGATCGACACCATTGCGATCCACCAAGACTTAGCGAACTTTCCACTTCAAAGTCTCCTTCTTGTAGCTTCTCCTGTTTCACCACTTGCCAGAAATCATCATCTATGATAGCATTGACGTGGTGTCTCCTATTTCCTTCCCCTACTTCCTTAGAAGTTCCAATCCTCCTGATAGAGTCTTCAGTTTGGACAATATGTGTCTCAAGTTTCTTAACTTGAGTGCAGATGGTATCTATCCTCGTGGTCAGATTGTTAAAGACAGAATCAATCTTCCCATTGAAGTCTACTGTAAGCTTCTGCTGTCCTTCCAGAACTCTATCAATCATGGCATCAAACTTACTCTCTTGGGTTGGTGGTGGTGGGTTTTGGTAAGCTGAGTTGCCGTAGTTCCTTATATTGGTGAAGGGTTTCTCATATTGTGAACTCTGGTTGTAGTTACTTTTCTGACCACTGCCCAAAAAGTTTATGTTTCCACTCTGGTTTCCATATCTTTGAAATCCAGTACCTCCAATGTAGTTCACATCTTCCTCTGTATCATCCTCTCTAGCCTCTCCTTCTTCAGCTGAGCAGACTGGTTGTCCCAGAAAAGCATGTAAAGCATCTATATTGGTTATGACTTCATTCATATGGTCTTCACCTATGGCTGAAACCGATTTCTTCTTGTCAGAGTCAGTGTTCTTGGTGCTGCTGCTGTTGGCTAGGTTCTCAATAAGTCTCACAGCATCTCTTGGATTCCTAGTGTTGAAGTTCCACTCACTAGCAGTATCAAGAACCATCTGATACCTTAAGGCGATACCTCTCTAAAAAGTGCTTAACAGCTGCACTTCATTGAATCCATGGTGTGGACAGTCTCGCTGGAAGAACTTGAATCTGATCCACGCGTCTTTAAAAGTCTCACTAGGCTTTTGCGCGGAAGTGGCTATTTTGCTCCTTAAGTCTTCAGCGCGTGCCTCATCAAAGAAATTACGCAGGAATGCGTTTTTGATGTCGGCCCAGGATGTCAGTGATCCTGTAGGTAGCTGCTTGAGCCAGTGCGAACATTCTCCAATCAGTGAGTATTTGAAGAGCTTGCAGAGTAGGTAGTCCTCGGGGACTCCATCCATACGAATAGCAGCGATAAGATCCTCGAACCTCTCCAGATGGTCCATAGGATGCTCGTGTGATTGCCCAGAATAAGGTATCTGAGACACGAGAGAGTAGTACTGAGGCTTGAGCTCGAAGTTCGGCTTCTGAATCTCTGGAAGTCGAATAGCTGATCTGTTGGTGTAGTACTCGTCTGGACGGTTATAGTCTGCCAACGATCGTGTTTGAGCTTCTCCTGTAGCCTCAGCTTCAGTTTCAGGGATTATGTTTCCCTGTGCATCTAGTTTCTGACCTGTTGCATTACGCAGATGACCATCTTGGTCATACAGGTTTCCATTCTCGCCCTGCGTGAGAATGACAATCGCGACCATGCTTCGCGGAGTAGTGTCGATCGGTATACGGTTAGAATTATCGATCGATGTCGATAGGTGAACGGTATCGGTCGACGGTGCTGTCGGAGTGTCGGTCGACTGTTGAATGTGAGTATCAGTCGACGGTAATACGGTTCTGTTGATCGATGCGGAGCGTAGGTCTTTGCGGATTGAGCGTTCCAAGTGTGCAGGATCCTCTGAGAATAATAGTTGATTTCCCTTGTTGCTTCTGGTACTGCTGGGCATGTACCTGAAAAGACAAGAAAAAAAAAATCAAATAAGAAAGGGGGTAAAAGAAAACCTAAGATTAATAAGATTAAATCTAATGGCGATCAAAGCTCCCCGGCAACGGCGCCAAATTTGATAGTGCTCAAATTACCCAGTAGAGCTTACTCTCTCAAATAAGAGGTACATCTGTAGTACTTAGGGATCGAATCACGAGGAGCTAGGGAACCAATTAAATAAAATCTACTAATCAATCCTAGGAAAGGTTGGTTTATATGATGGAAATAAAAATAACAAATCCTAAAATGAGCAAGGCAGTTGCTCCAACAAACAATATGAAGGGTTGTTTAAATGGGATAAAGAGTGCTAGACATAGGGTTTCTATTCAGGGATGGAGATTATAATCTATATAAATGCTTTAATAAGTTGCTTGCATGATACTATAGATCTCAGCCGCTTAACATATGTGAATGAATCACTGGTTAAAATATCTAGATCTCTAGCCACACCTTTCGCATGATGACACAGAAAAAGAGTCGGTCGATATCCTTTTGAGATATCGAGCGATACATTTTTCGCGGCGCCGATCGATTTACCAGTAGGGTATCGATCGACGGCTTCTAGATCTGCCTAGGCGCGAACCGAATATGACCGCGAGGTCTCAAGGAGGAACTGTCGTTCTTCTCAACGGGAAACATGCATCGCTCAAATGGATAATTCAAGATAATCTAAGATCCTAGTGATCTATGTTCTAGTTAGCTACTCTAAAACAAGCATAGGGTACAATCCATTTGATGAGTATCACAACTTAGCAATTATAGCTTGGGGCTAATCCCACAAACCTATTTAAACCCTAGATCTAACAAGTAGACTACTCAGACATAGCTAAACAATTCATAACAATAGATAGATGAAAGAATTGCATAGATAGAATAAAGTAGAAATACAAAAGGAGATGAGAAATCTCTCCAATCTCTCTCAAACAAATAAAACTCTAGTCTCTCTCTCACACTCTCTGCTTTGGTTGTGAAAAGCTTCAAGCTTCAAAGGGTTTCAAAACTTGCCGTCAAAAAGACTTTGCAGGAGTATTTAAGCATTTCCATTAGGTTAAAAACTCGTCAGGGGCAATCTCGTAATTTGGTGAAGTCTTGGTGAAGTAGTCGGCTAAACCATTTCGTCCTCGATATCGATCGACAACACTGAATGTGTATCGATCGATTATAATCTTCTAGTACGCGGATCTTCTCAGCAACATCGATCGACGACTCAGGATGAGTATCGATCGATTGTAATCGCAATGTTGACTTCCGACTTAGTCTTGAATGGTCAACTCGGGTGTATCATCTCTTGTACTCCAAAATGCTTCAAAAACATCACTTTCTCACGAAATGCTCCTGAACCTGAAAACATACCTAACAAGCTAGAAAACAGATTAAATATATACTAAAATACTAGTATACCATGGTTAAAAACGGGTAAAATCCATGGTATATCATACATGTGCGGGTATTTTGAACTTTTGTGGGAGTATACGAGTATACGTACCCCCTCCCCCCTTTTTGGTGAGGGGGATAGCTGAACTCGCTGGGTTTCGACGAGCTGCCTCGGTTCCGGGATGACTTCTCCAAGTGGGATATTCATCCTTTGGAGGGTGTGGGAACCGGAATTCACACCATCGATTTTAATGAATAAAAACGGAGGAAGGCCAAGTTAACCCGACTTTCCCTGAAGGTCCGGATTCTCTGCGATAGCCAACGATAAGTGACCGAACAAATGCGGAAAATATAGAAAGATAACAAAACGAGTTTTACGGAAAGTAGATATATGTTTTGAATTCGCGTAAGAGCGTTGCAATGATTACAAAAGATTGTAAAAGCTTTGACCGCGAGAACTGTCGGCGACTTTCCTAGTTCTCGCCATCTCAAAACCTTAAACCTAATCTAGTCGCAGCTCGATAACAAAAGACGAAAAGATACAAAAAGGGTTTGAAGATTTGGGACTGGACCTTATGAAAGGCTGCCTACGTACCCCTTTTCGAGGATCAAGTCGGACGTAGTTCAGTTAGAAAGAATTGAACAAGAGATCGAACTGCCTGGCGGAGTTCGTCTAGTATGAGCGTTTGTCATAGAAACGGGCATGTCGAGAATAATGCCTAGGGTTTCTATGTACGGAACTCTAAGTAAAATAATTGTTAGTCCTCCCGAGAGGAACAGAAGTCTGCGGACAAGATGAAAATAGAACGAGAGGCGGCCAGACGTCCTAGGTCCTGCCTTGCTAGTCTAACCACCTAAGTTCTAAGTTCTCTAAGTCTAAAATCTCGTATCTACTCTGATCTTCGGATCCCTTTCTCTTCTGCTCCAACCTTCCTTATATACATGTCTAGGTCGGTGGCCTTTCTACTCTTTCGCCTTTGGGCCCAAGTTTATCTCTTTTCGGGAATATTCCATTTTTCGTCGATCTTCATAATTATCTTCGAATTTTCACATTTATCCTTGGAAACTTGACATTTATCTTATTTCCGGGAAATAGAATAAACCGTCATAGCTTTATTGGGCCTGACCCTTAAAATCGTAACTGAGTCCGTGGGCATGTTTCAAGCCTTTGAACGTTTATACGATTTCTCGGAAAGATTGTCTTTCTTCGCAAAACAAATCGTATAGCTTAAAGAATCGATGTTCAAGTCGATCATTCTTGTTTTACACGATACACTTTACGAGAAAACCAACCTTCTCAGTTTTAGTCGTAAAACTTCGATGATAACTTCAATCGAGACGAACCGAGAGACACTATGTCCGTAGCTGAGATGACACGACCATACGAAAGTATACGGAATTCACGGGAATTGATCTAAGTTTGGACAGGCCGAACGCAAAGGAATCTGCCTTGGAACTTCAAAGAGGCCGTTCTCTCAAACCGTGAGGACCCAGAAAACGATAAAGATATCAAATCGAAGCCCTCGCCCAGACGCCAGTGCCCGGAGCCACGACACGGGTCCAGCCGACAGCGCCCGGGGTTGTGATGCGGGTCCATATGCCGGCGCCCGGGGCCGTGGCTCGGGTCCAACCGCTGGCGCCCGGGGCCGTGGCTCGGTAAGACATGTTCGGTAAGTGAGGCAGAATTAATTGTTGAAAAGCTCCGTGGAAAGTCGTAAGATTGGTGGCTGCGCCTTTCAAAGGCTGCTACGTACCCTTGTTGTAGGGATCAAGCTTTCCGTAGTTCGTTTTGGAGCTTAAGACCCTTATGACCTGTTTTCCAGCGAGACTTTATCGTCTAGTTAGGTGTAGTGTAGAGAATTTCGAGCATGTTGCTGTCGATGGTATTTCGTATTGAACCTTTGTCGGTTGCAAGAGTAGCCTCGGAGGCTGTTTATTTTGGCCAAGTTCGGCCTGTTAAAAATATTTTGCTCAAATCTATAAAATCGTGGTTTTTATAAATCGAGAGAACTTCCGTTTATCGAAGTTAGAGAGACAGGGTGTGAGTTTTCGTCTCATTCCTGCCTTTCAGATGATCACCGTATCCACCGATTGTACAAAGCGAGATTTTTTCACGGTAAACAAATTTACGCGAAGGTTCGTATCGGGTATTGATACTATGTCTGTGAGATCTTAAGTACCAGCAAGGCTGGGTTTAGGGCAAGACCTACGTTTACTCTAGGACTGAGGCTTTGCGATGACAAATCGGCTTTCGTTTAGCCTGTTTGCGATTTTAACCTGACTCGTACCGATTTAAAATCCGTGAAGTGTTATCGGCTTATATTATTTTTCTGGGTACGAATCGAGCTACTTCCGTTAGGAAGCGCTAAACGGAATTTCCGTTTTCTTGTATAGCGCGTTACATTATCCTTGTCGGATGTAAGATAGCATACTCTTTTAAGGCGACCATTGTCTGTTTAGGACGTTAGAGTTCGTTTGTTGTGATCAGCAACAACGACATGATAATGTTTTGAAGGTGTGTTACAGTTTAGAATTCCTGAGACGAGAATTTTGTCTGGAACATTTTGAGGAAAAAATATCCTTCGAGCGTTAGCGACGTCTCGCAGTGCCGAAGGTTGAGTTTTCCTTGTGCCGCATTTCGTGTTTAAACTGTTTGCGGGCTTGGAGATGTTTTGCGAAATTTCGCAGCCAAAAAACTATTGTCTCAGTTTTGGCGCTGAATTGTTCGATTTTTGATCGAGGAATTAGGACCGAAGGGTCGCGTAAGTTAGTTACAGGGAAGGAGCGTCTTCCTCCACTGTGCTTCGTGAAGTGTTGGCCTCCCGGGAGATTTATTTTGTGTATTTTTAAGAATGACTCGTATAGCTCTAGGAGCTTTGTTACGAGTGTTTCTTTTTATGCCGTGTTTTACGGGGCATATAGAACTTAATTGATTGACGATAATTTTAAATCTTCCGTTAACTATATGGTTGTTAGGACTGAGTTTTGTTATGAAGAATTTATCGTATGATTTCCGATTCTGGGTTATACGGCAAACTGCTTGCATAATAGTCACTTGGCGTTTTACGACAAATCATGAATTGTCGTTAAGCGATTGGAGCGGTGGTCGCTCAGTAATTTTGGATTGGCATGGAGGCTAGGTTCAGCCGTATAGCCAAGGAAGTTGTTATTAAAGATCGTCGTAAAATATGTGCGGATTCGGTTGCAGGGTCATTTCCTGCTTGGACGTAACCGAGGGTAGTAAAGCAGGAATCAGCAACCTTATGGAGCAAAAATTATCTACGACAGATATTCGCTGGATCCGTTATTTTATTTTACGAAAGAAAACGGGTTATCCGTTCTTTTGAAGGTTTCTCTTTCTTTAGGAAGCAGGACGAGTGTGCCTTAGAATGCGTGGCGATCATTTCTCGGTTTTTCGAGAGACTAGATCGGTTTGCATGCTCTGCCTGGACAGTCAAGAAACAATGGAACAAGACTGGAAAATTTGCCTAAGACTTAGCTTGCTAGACTATCCACCTAGGTTCTAAGTTCCCTAAATTCTACGGCAGTTTTCAAGACGTTTTCATTCCTTTCCTACCAAAAAAAAAAAATTAAAACCTTGAGAGAATTTTCTAAGTCGGACGTACCTTAGCCTCATTGATGATTCGAGAATGCCTTTTCCTTCCTCTTCTCCTCTTGTCTTGTGACCTAAGTTTCAACTTTCGTAGCGTTAGTTACAAGAACGGGTGTGTTTTTCGTCGAAGGATTCTTGCGAGTATGAGTTAGTAATTTATCGAAAGTTTAATTAGGCTTTTAGGAATGGCCACTTTCGATTCAACGTGAAAGGACTTCGAAAATTCAGTTACTGAATTTCATATGAATTGGTTTTCGACGAAATTCTGACGAGAATATCGGAATGAGGAAGGGATATCAATGTCCAAGTTCTTGTCCCCGTTTCTTCGTATCTCTGATTTTACCAAATTGACCAGGTCCGCTTTATATATTGTTGAAGAGTCTATCAAAAGTTATGAATAGACGTTTTCGACTCAACGTGACAGAATCTGGTAAAATCATATTGCGTTTTATGTACCGAAGAAATTTTACGAAATTGTTGAACCAAAGGGAGTAGAAGCAGGCAAAGAGGGGCGTTTTGGAAAGACGGGTCAATGGACAAGGCGTCACTCGAGTGAGGCTCTCAGTTCATCAGGCTGTGAGAGAACTGGTCATGTTCCAGATCTTATTGTTTGATACGATATTGTTTGGCTTTATGAATGATGTTTCGTAAAATATGGCCGAGCTTGATCTTACGAAAGCTGTTTCCTAAAACGCTGTCGAGCTTTTATTTTTCGAGAGTTATTCCACAACTGCTGCCGAGTTAATTTTACGGGAAGTCGTTTCGTAAAATTGTTGTCGAGTTTAATTGTACAAAATCTTTCTCGTGAAATATTGTCGATGATTATTTTACGAAAGGTGTTCCGTAAAATGTTATCTAACTTAATATCAGAAATCCTAGCTGCGGTGAGGCGTAATTTTGGTGACTAAACTTAATCATAAACTTTCTCATTTCCGTAGGATTGACCCGAAGGAGTTTTGAGTAGTTTTTCGAAAGTAAGCTTAGTAGACAAAAGTCGAGAGTCCGCAACGAGCGAAATTTTAGGTGTTAGAAAACGTCTTAGCAGTGAAGGATATGATCTCTCGTTTTGGCTTTGTTCAGTCTTCGTTTTCCGTTTAGGCTTTGAGTGATTTTATAGAAATCAATTCTGTTTTTTCAAAGCTGGTTTGACAAGGATCGAGTTCGCCATATGGTGAGCTGGTCGGGACAGAACCGAGACAAGCCAAATTCTCAACGGGAATTGCTCGGAAGAGTTTTTTGGAAGAAGGACAGTAATGGTATCGGTCTTCCGAATGAATCCCAATTCCTTGTATTGTTAAGATGATTAGTGTTTTAGAATAACCTAATCGTTTTATACGATGAATTGCAATCCATTCGTTAGCCGAACCTTTCGAGTTTTTTCCGTAACTTTCCCGATCGTTCCGATCGAAATGAAATGGGGGTTTTAGATTCACGGTTTTAAGGATTTGCACTACTTGGCTTCAAGCAAGGATGCAAAGTACGTAATTGGACTAGTGTCGGGATGGTTTTACAAGGAATTAATCGAACTCGCCGAACGACCCTCAGCCAGCGCACGGGACCGCGGAGTGGCCGCAACCGCCGGCGCCCGGGGCCGCGAGGTGGGCGCAACCCCGGCGCTCAGGGCCATGACGCGGGTCCAGCCGCCGGCGCCCGGGGCTCCGATGTGGTCGCAGCCGCCGGCGCCCAGGGTCGTGATGCGGGTCCAGCCGCCGGCGCCTGTGGCCGTGGCTCGGTACAGCCGCCGGGGCCTGGGCCCGTGGCTCGGGTCCAGATGCCAGCACCCGGGGCCGTTGCTCGGGTCTAGCCGCCAGCGCTGATATACCATGGATTTTACTTATTTTTACCCATGGTATATAAGTGTTATAGATACTGTTTATTATGTCTTGGAGTCTATTTAGAGTATTTACAGGTTCAGGGACGATTTGGAGATAAATGGTAATTTTGGTGCCTTTTTGAGTCTTTCGCAGTGCAGAACTGCACAGACGCTTCGGATATTTAGCTCTCGATGGAGACCTACCTTCCGTTCTATTTATCCCATCTTTTAAGATATGATAGAGCTGTGAGTTAGCTTTCCAATGCCACCGGTCTGAGGTCAATCCGCATTCTGTAGCAGAAGTTATGCCCGTTTTACTGAAGAGTGATCAGTCTGCCTCGCGAGAGGAAGCTGTCGAGAAGAGGATTAAATGTCGATCGATGCAGCACACTGCATGTCGATCGACAGAGAAATCAGAATATAGGCCGAATATATTTCATGACCAACTGAAGCCCAGGAGTCACCACAAAGTTACCAAAATACTCTTGACGACCAAAAACCCTATTTATGTTATTTCTAAGCCCTTGTTGACGGCTATGCTCTTTACGCTTTCTTTTATTCAATTTTCTTAGTTAGGAGGGAAGGGAGGAACTCCTTCAGAGTCCTCCTTGAACTCCTTTGCTTTTGGTTTATTTATCTACTGCAATTTCATCAATGATTTCTGTGACAACTATCATGTCTGAATATATCCACGTGTTAGGTTTAGGGTTCAGATAGGTTAGTGGAATTAGCCCCAAACTATATTTGTTAAGTTGTGATATTCATCAAATGGATTGTACTCTATGCTTGTTCTAGAATAGCTAACTAGAACATAGATCACTAGGATGTTTATATCTTGAATTATCTATTTGAACTAGTTTGTCTCCTGTTGAGAAGAGCGAGTGCCCTCCTTGTGACCTAGTGTTCATTATCGGCTCGCATCTAGCCATATTTAGAAGCTGTAGATCGATATCCCGACAGGAAAATCGATCGGCTGCGAAAGGTGTATCGCTCGATATCTCTAAAGGATATCGATCGACTCTTTTTCTGGTCAACAAACGACAGTTCAGATCAAAGAACTAGTTATTTAACCAGTGAGACATCACTGATTGTTAAGCGGCTGAGTTCTATAATACCATGCAAGCAACTTGTTAGGCATCTATAGACATTATAATCTCCAATACCTGAATAGAAGCCCTAGATCTAGCTACCATCCTTCCATCAAACAACTCCTTACCAAGCTGAACAATTATATTGTTCATCTTGTTTACTGTTTTATTATATTTATTGCTTTACTATATTTATTTACTGTTTTATAAACTATTAGCCTAGCTTAATCTCATAACTATTAGATCTAGTGTGTGCCTTAGCTCCTTGTGGATTCGATCACTAAGTACTATAATTTGACCTCTTTTGAGTGATATCAAATTTGGCCCGTTGCCAGGGAGCTTCGATCACCATTTGATCTTTTCTAGTTAGATTTAGTCTAGGTTTTACTATTGTTAAAAAACTGATAACATTTTTTCTTCTGTTTCAGGTACATACCAGGAGCAACAATGAAAAGAGGATTTTTAGGGTTTTCAAACAAGTCTGCTGGTTTATACACGATCCGTAAGTCTACGAGGGTAGAAAAGATCGACACCCTCCAAGCAGCATCGATCGACAGCATACACCAGGAATCGATCGACATCGTATATCACGAATCGATCGACACCCTACAAGAACCGGTGATCGACAGAGTACACAAACCGTCAAACGACACTGTTCACGTGAACACTGTTCACCCCGATACTGTTCACCGAAGTACTGTTCATCACGGTACTGTTCACGCGGGTACTGTTCATCCTGGTACTATTCATCGGAGTACTATTCACGTGGGCACTATTGACGAAAATACTGTTCATCCGAAATCGATCGACACTGTTCATCTGACGTCGATCGATACTGTTCATCATGGTACTGTTCACCGAAACACTGTTCATCGAGGCACTGTTCACGAAAATACTGTTCATTCCGTATAGATCGACACTGTTCATCCGAAATCGATCGAAACTGTTCACCCAGTGTCGCCCAATACTGTTCATCATTGCACTGTTCATCAAAACATTGTTCACCGCGACACTGTTCATCCGGGTACTGTTCAGCCGGACAATGTTCATCCGACAAAGAAAAATTATGTTCATCAAGAGTCAACCGACACCACTTGTGGGGAAACAAAGGAGGTCAGAGCGCTCATACTTAAGATTGATAAAAGAGGTATCTGGTGAGACGAAGAAGGTCGCCCATGCAACACCAGAGGACAATTGATTAATGCAGAGGGTGCTGTAATCCCCGATGTGATTGATGTTGCTGAGACGAAATACTTTGCTTTGTCAAGCCTATGGTATGATTTGGGAAGAGCGAACCCTTTCCGAGGTTTTCCTCATGAAGATCCAACAGAACATATCAAAGAACTTGAGAAACTAGCCTCAATAAGCAAGGATAATGAAGTACATGTAGATCACATTATCTGCAAGATCTTCCCCTATTATTTATCTGGAGAGGCTTTTAGCTGGTTCAGTAAGCTGCAACCAAGATCTCTAACCTGTTGGGAAGACATCAAGAACGCATTTCTCAATAAATTTCTCTATGATGCTGCAGCAAATCTAGAGATTGAGATGAGAGCTATGCTGGAATATATGGTGGAGGATGATGAACAGATTGCACCTGAAGAACTGAGTAGAGCAGAAGAAGCCGATATTAGGGACACAAGCTCAGCATCGATCGACCCCACGACCTCAACATCGATCGACAACATCACTTCAGAATCGATCGCCA
Source organism: Raphanus raphanistrum subsp. raphanistrum (assembly GCA_019706035.1). Lineage (NCBI taxonomy): Eukaryota > Viridiplantae > Streptophyta > Magnoliopsida > Brassicales > Brassicaceae > Raphanus > Raphanus raphanistrum. Next base: position 22,336,598 of record CM033988.1, on the reverse strand, counting down.
CCAGCACCTTAGAATCGATTGATACATACATTTGTCATCGATCGATACCACTTGAAATTCCTGAAAATTCGAGTTGTCCTCATGACATTGCATACATGACAAAGAAGAGCAATGATGTATCAAGTTGTTATCCTAACCAAGATGTAGAAAAAAAATCACCATGGAAGATTTCTTGGAGCTAGAAGAATTTTTGGAGTTAGAGGGTGGAGAACAACTTGAAGACTTGGATTCGAGTGTACAAGTCACTGTGGAAGACTTCATAGAGCTGGAGGAATGGCTTGAGTCAGAACAGAACCTTGATGACAAGCGGAACAATATGAGAAAATATTTGGAGACATCGTCAAAGGCTAGAATCGATCGATACCAACCTGATGAGATCGATCAACATCCACCATTCATAATCGATCGACATCCACCCGAGTGCATCCAGGATACACAGTTGATCTGGAACTGATTGAGGAGAATATGCACGAGTCTGAGACCTCATACTTTGCTGTCCCGGAACATTTAAAACTCATATGCGCAGAAGAATTTGCTGGGATTTGCAAAAGACTGAAGAGGATACATGACCCTGTGAAGATAGTGGTTCCCTGTACCGTGGTTGAAGCTGAATCTCCTATACCATCAGATAGAGGTATACGTCTAGATTCCTACAATGGAGTATTTAAGGATCATCAGCATGTAGTAGCTTCTGAGAGGGGGATGAGGTGTAGAACTAAAGTCGACAAAGGCCCCAGAGAAGCAGCATCGATCGATATTGACAATACACCATCTATCGACACCCATCGCGTACCAGAGCAGAACGAGTATGAAGTGTATCAAAATCTTTTTGATTGAGATACAACCACGCGATCAGACAAGTCAAGGGGAAAGAAGAAGAGAAATTGGAAGAAGAGGAAAAGAACAAAGAGATGTTCTCAGTTACCATTGATTCTTCACTTCCCTGATGATGTTAGGAAATCAAGAGTGCGGAGCAGAAGTTTCTCACAGCCATTTGCAAAGCTTCGAGCACTCCTTATTGCTGAGATGATAGACAAAGGAGAAGAGTCTATGGAGGAGGCTTTCACACAAGAATGATAAAGCTTCAGAGAGTAGACATTGAGACTTGTTTTGGAGCATGTTCTCATTCTCATCAGGACTAAATCAGGTCTCCAAAAGTCAAGTTAATGACTAAAAATAGGCGCTGAGTGGGAGGTAACCCACTGTTAGGTTTGTTTTAAAGGTGGTTTTACTTTCACATACTACTGATTTTTGTTTTTCATTATTGCAGGTTTCAAAAATGAAAAAAGAATGAACTGTACGCACGACACTGTAGCAACAGTGATGAGCGACACATGATAGAGCTTTGAGTTAGCTTTCCAATGCCACCGGTCTGAGGTCAATCTGCATCATGTAGCAGAAGTTATGCCCGTTTTACTGAAAAGTGGTCAGTCTGCCTCGCGAGAGGAAGCTGTCGAGAAGAGGATTAAATGTCGATCGATGCAGCACACTGCATGTCGATCGACAGGGAAATCAGAATATGGGCCGAATATATTTCATGACCGACTGAAGCCCAGGAGTCACCACAAAGTTACCAAAATACCCTTGACGACCAGAAACCTTATTTATGTTATTTCTAAGCCCTTGTTGACGGCTATGCTCTTTACGCTTTCTTTTATTCATTGTTCTTAGTTAGGAGAGAAGGGAGGAACTCCTTCAGAGTCCTCCTTGAACTTCTTTCCTTTTGGTTTATTTATCTACTGCAATTTCATCTATGATTTCTGTGACAACTATCATGTCTGAATATATCCACCTGTTAGGTTTAGGGTTCAGATAGGTTAGTAGAATTAGCCCCAAACTATATTTGTTAAGTTGTGATATTCATCAAATGGATTGTACTCTATGCTTGTTCTAGAATAGCTAAATATAACATAGATCACTAGGATGTTTATATCTTGAATTATCTATTTGAACTAGTTTGTCTCCTGTTGAGAAGAGCGAATGCCCTCCTTGTGACTTAGTGTTCATTATCGGCTCGCACCTAGGCATATTTAGAAGCTGTAGATCGATATCCCGACAGGAAAATCGATCGGCGCTGCGAAATGTGTATCGCTCGATATCTCTAAAGGATATTGATCGACTCTTTTTCTGGTCAACAGACGACAGGTCAGATCAGAGATCTAGTTATTTAACCAGTGAGACATTGCTGATTGTTAAGCGGCTGAGTTCTATAATACCATGCAAGCAACTTGTTAGGCATCTATAGAGATTATAATGTCCAATACCTGAATAGAAATTCTAGATCTAGCTACCATCCTTCCATCAAACAACTCCTTACCAAGCTGAACAATTATATTGTTCATCTTGTTTACTGTTTTATTATATTTATTGCTTTACTATATTTATTTACTGCTTTATAAACTATTTGCCTAACTTAATCTCATAACTATTAGATCTAGTGTGTGCCTTAGCTCCTTGTGGATTCGATCACTAAGTACTATAATTTGACTTCTTTTGATGAGAGCAAAAATCACTCCTTTGGGTAATTTGAGTGATATCAAATTTGGCGCCGTTGTCAGGGAGCTTCGATCGCCATTAGATCTTTTCTAGTTAAATTTAGTCTAGGTTTTACTATTGTTAAAAAACTGATAACATTTTTTCTTCTGTTTAAGGTACATACCAGGAGCAACAATGAAAAGAGGATTTTTAGGGTTTTCAAACAAGTCTACTAGTTTATGCACGATCCGTAAGTCTACGAGGGTAGAAAAGATCGACACCCTCCAAGCAGCATCGATCGACAGCATACACCAGGAATCGATCGACATCATACATCACGTATCGATCGACACCCTACAAGAACCGGTGATCGACAGAGTACACAAACCGTCAAACAACACTGTTCACGTGAACACTGTTCACCGAAGTACTGTTCATCAAGGTACTGTTCACGCGGGTACTGTTCATCCTGATACTATTTATCAGAGTACTATTCACATGGGCACTATTGACGAAAATACTGTTCACCCGAAATTGATCGACACTGTTCATCTGACGTCTATCGATACTGTTCATCATGGTACTGTTCACCGAAACACTATTCATCGAGGCACTGTTCACGAAAAACTGTTCATCCAAACATTGTTCATCCCGTATCGAGCGACACTGTTCATCCGAAATCTATCGAAACTGTTCACCCAGTGCCGACCGATACTGTTCATCGCGACACTGTTCATCGCGGTACTGTTCATCGTGACACTTTTCATCAAAACACTGTTCACCGCGACACTGTTCATCCGGGTACTGTTCGTCCGGACACTGTTCATCCAACGCCGAAAATTCTGTTCATCAAGAGTCAACCGACACCACTTGTGGGGAAACAAAAGAGGTCAGAGCGCTCATACTTAAGATTGATAAAAGATGTATCTGGCGAGACGAAGAAGGTCGCCATTGCAACACCAGAGGACAATTGATTAATGTAGAGGATGCTGTAATCCCCGATGTGATTGATGTTGCTGAGACGAACTACTTTGCTTTGTCAAGCCTATGGTATGATTTGGGAAGTGTGAACCCTTTCCGAGGTTTTCCTCATGAAGATCCAACAGAACATATCAAAGAACTTGAGAAACTAGCCTCAATAAGCAAGGATAATGAAGTACATGTAGTTCACATTATCCGCAAGATCTTCCCCTATTATTTATCTGGAGAGGCTTTTAGCTGGTTCAGTAAGCTGCAACCAAGATCTCTAACCTCTTGGGAAGACATCAAGAACGCATTTCTCAATAAATTTCTCTATGATGCTGCAGCAAATCTAGAGATTGAGATGAGAGCTATGCTGGAATATATGGTGGAGGATGATGAACAGATTGCACCTGAAGAACTGAGTAGAGCAGAAGAAGCTGATATTAGAGACACAAGCTCAGCATCGATAGACCCCACGACCTCAACATCGATCGACAACATCACTTCAGAATCGATCGCCACCAGCACCTTAGAATCGATTGATACATACATTTGTCATCGATCGATACCACTTGAAATTCCTGAAAATTCGAGTTGTCCTCATGACATTGCAGACATGACAAAGAAGAGCATTGATGTATCACGTTGTTATCCTAACCAAGATGTAGAAAAAATCACCATGGAAGATTTCTTGGAGCTAGAAGAATTTTTGGAATTAGAGGGTGGAGAACAACTTGGAGACTTGGATTCGAGTGTAGAAGTCACTATGGAAGACTTCATAGAGCTGGAGGAATGGCTTGAGTCAGAACAGAACCTTGATGACGAGCGGAACAATATGAGAAAAGATTTGGAGACTTCGTCAAAGGCTAGAATCGATCGATACCAATCTGATGAGATCGATCAACATCCACCATTCATAATCGATCGACATCCACCCGAGTGCATCGATCGACACTCATGTTTGGACGAGCTACCAGGATACACAGTTGGTCTGGAACTGATTGAGGAGAATATGCACGAGTCTGAGACCTCATACTTTGCTGTCCCGGAACATTTAAAACTCATATGCGCAAAAGAATTTGCTGGGATTTGCAAAAGACTGAAGAGGATACATGACCCTGTGAAGATTGTGGTTCCCTGTACCGTGGTTGAAGCTGAATCTTCTATACCATCAGATAGAGGTATACGTCTAGATTCCTACGATGGAGTATTTAAGGATCATCAGCATGTAGTAGCTTCTGAGAGGGGGATGAGGTGTAGAACTAAAGTCGACAAAGACCCCAGAGAAGCAGCATCGATCGATATTGACAATACACCATCGATCGACACCCATCGCGTACCAGAGCAGAACGAGTATGAAGTGTATCAAAATATGTTTGATGGAGATACAACCACGCGATCAGACAAGTCTGGGGGAAAGAAGAAGAGAAATTGGAAGAAGAGGAAAAGAACAAAGAGATGTTCTCAGTTACCATTGATTCTTCACTTCCCTGATGATGTTAGGAAATCAAGAGTGCGGAGCAGAAGTTTCTCACAGCCGTTTGCAAAGCTTCGAGCACTCCTTATTGCTGAGATGATAGACAAAGGAGAAGAGTCTATGGAGGAGGCTTTCACACAAGAATGATAAAGCTTCAGAGAGTAGATATTGAGACTTGTTTTGGAGCATGTTCTCATTCTCATCAGGACTAAATCAGGTCTCCAAAAGTCAAGTTAATGACTAAAAATAAGCGCTGAGTGGGAGGTAACCCACTGTTAGTTTGTTTTAAATGTGGTTTTACTTTCACATACTACTGATTTTTGTTTTTCATTATTGCAGGTTTCAAAAAAGAAAAAAATTGAACGAACTGTACGCACGACACTGTAGCAACAGTGATGAGCGACACATGATAGAGCTTTGAGTTAGCTTTCCAATGCCACCGGTCTGAGGTCAATCAGCATCCTGTAGGAAAAGTTATGCCCGTTTTACTGAAGAGTGGGTAGTCTGCCTCGCGAGAGGAAGCTGTCGAGAAGAGGATTAAATGTCGATCGATGCAGCACACTGCATGTCGATCGACAGGGAAATCAAAATGTGGGCCGAATATATTTCATGACCGACTGAAGCCCAGGAGTCACCACAAAGTTATCAAAATACCCTTGACGACCAGAAACCCTATTTATGTTATTTCTAAGCCCTTTATGACGGCTATGCTCTTTACGCTTTCTTTTATTCATTGTTCTTAGTTAGGAGAGAAGGGAGGAACTCCTTCAGAGTCCTCCTTGAACTTCTTTGCTTTTGGTTTATTTATCTACTGCAATTTCATCTATGATTTCTGTGACAACTATCATGTCTGAATATATCCACCTGTTAGGTTTAGGGTTCAGATAGGTTAGTAGAATTAGCCCCAAACTATATTTGTTAAGTTGTGATATTCATCAAATGGATTGTACTCTATGCTTGTTCTAGAATAGCTAAATATAACATAGATCACTAGGATGTTTATATCTTTAATTATCTATTTGAACTAGTTTGTCTCCTGTTGAGAAGAGCGAATGCCCTCCTTGTGACTTAGTGTTCATTATCGGCTCGCACCTAGGCATATTTAGAAGCTGTAGATCGATATCCCGACAGGAAAATCGATCGGCGCTGCGAAATGTGTATCGCTCGATATCTCTAAAGGATATTGATCGACTCTTTTTCTGGTCAACAGACGACAGGTCAGATCAGAGATCTAGTTATTTAACCAGTGAGACATTGCTGATTGTTAAGCGGCTGAGTTCTATAATACCATGCAAGCAACTTGTTAGGCATCTATAGAGATTATAATGTACAATACCTGAATAGAAATTCTAGATCTAGCTACCATCCTTCCATCAAACAACTCCTTACCAAGCTGAACAATTATATTGTTCATCTTGTTTACTGTTTTATTATATTTATTGCTTTACTATATTTATTTACTGCTTTATAAACTATTTGCCTAACTTAATCTCATAACTATTAGATCTAGTGTGTGCCTTAGCTCCTTGTGGATTCGATCACTAAGTACTATAATTTGACTTCTTTTGATGAGAGCAAAAATCACTCCTTTGGGTAATTTGAGTGATATCAAATTTGGCGCCGTTGCCAGGGAGCTTCGATCGCCATTAGATCTTTTCTAGTTAGATTTAGTCTAGGTTTTACTATTGTTAAAAAACTGATAACATTTTTTCTTCTGTTTAAGGTACATACCAGGAGCAACAATGAAAAGAGGATTTTTAGGGTTTTCAAACAAGTCTGCTAGTTTATGCACGATCCGTAAGTCTACGAGGGTAGAAAAGATCGACACCCTCCAAGCAGCATCGATCGACAGCATACACCAGGAATCGATCGACATCATACATCACGAATCGATCGACACCCTACAAGAACCGGTGATCGACAGAGTACACAAACCGTCAAACAACACTGTTCACGTGAACACTATTCACCGAAGTACTGTTCATCAAGGTACTGTTCACGCGGGTACTGTTCATCCTGATACTATTTATCAGAGTACTATTCACATGGGCACTATTGACGAAAATACTGTTCACCCGAAATTGATCGACACTGTTCATCTGACGTCTATCGATACTGTTCATCATGGTACTGTTCACCGAAACACTATTCATCGAGGCACTGTTCACGAAAAACTGTTCATCCAAACATTGTTCATCCCGTATCGATCGACACTGTTCATACGAAATCTATCGAAACTGTTCACCCAGTGCCGACCGATACTGTTCATCGCGACACTGTTCATCGCGGTACTGTTCATCGTGACACTTTTCATCAAAACACTGTTCACCGCGACACTGTTCATCCGGGTACTGTTCGTCCGGACACTGTTCATCCAACGCCGAAAATTTTGTTCATCAAGAGTCAACCGACACCACTTGTGGGGAAACAAAAGAGGTCAGAGCGCTCATACTTAAGATTGATAAAAGATGTATCTGGCGAGACGAAGAAGGTCGCCATTGCAACACCAGAGGACAATTGATTAATGTAGAGGATGCTGTAATCCCCGATGTGATTGATGTTGCTGAGACGAACTACTTTGCTTTGTCAAGCCTATGGTATGATTTGGGAAGTGTGAACCCTTTCCGAGGTTTTCCTCATGAAGATCCAACAGAACATATCAAAGAACTTGAGAAACTAGCCTCAATAAGCAAGGATAATGAAGTACATGTAGATCACATTATCTGCAAGATCTTCCCCTATTATTTATCTGGAGAGGCTTTTAGCTGGTTCAGTAAGCTGCAACCAAGATCTCTAACCTCTTGGGAAGACATCAAGAACGCATTTCTCAATAAATTTCTCTATGATGCTGCAGCAAATCTAGAGATTGAGATGAGAGCTATGCTGGAATATATGGTGGAGGATGATGAACAGATTGCACCTGAAGAACTGAGTAGAGCAGAAGAAGCCGATATTAGGGACACAAGCTCAGCATCGATCGACCCCACGACCTCAACATCGATCGACAACATCACTTCAGAATCGATCGCCACCAGCACCTCAGAATCGATCGATACATACATTTGTCATCGATCGATACCACTTGAAATTCCTGAAAATTCGAGTTGTCCTCATGACATTGCAGACATGACAAAGAAGAGCATTGATGTATCAAGTTGTTATCCTAACCAAGATGTAGAAAAAAAATCACCATGGAAGATTTCTTTGAGCTAGAAGAATTTTTGGAGTTAGAGGGTGGAGAACAACTTGGAGACTTGGATTCGAGTGTAGAAGTCACTATGGAAGACTTCATAGAGCTGGAGGAATGGCTTGAGTCAGAATAGAACCTTGAAGACGAGCGGAACAATATGAGAAAAGATATGGAGACTTCGTCAAAGGCTAGAATCGATAGATACCAACCTGATGAGATCGATCAACATCCACCATTCATAATCGATCGACATCCACCCGAGTGCATCAATCGACACTCATGTTTAGACGAGCTACCAGGATACACAGTTGATCTGGAACTGATTGAGGAGAATATGCACGAGTCTGAGACCTCATACTTTGCTGTCCCAGAACATTTAAAACTCATATGCGCAGAAGAATTTGCTGGGATTTGCAAAAGACTGAAGAGGATACATGACCCTGTGAAGATTGTGGTTCCCTGTACAGTGGTTGAAGCTGAATCTTCTATACCATCAGATAGAGGTATACGTCTAGATTCCTACAATGGAGTATTTAAAGATCATCAGCATGTAGTAGCTTCTGAGAGGGGGATGAGGTGTAGAACTAAAGTCGACAAAGACCCCAGAGAAGCAGCATCGATCGATATTGACAATACACCATCGATCGACACCCATCGCGTACCAGAGCAGAACGAGTATGAAGTGTATCAAAATCTTTTTGATGGAGATACAACCACGCGATCAGACAAGTCTGGGGAAAGAGGAAGAGGAAAAGAACAAAGAGATGTTCTCAGTTACCATTGATTCTTCACTTCCCTGATGATGTTAGGAAATCAAGAGTGCGGAGCAGAAGTTTCTCACAGCCGTTTGCAAAGCTTCGAGCACTCCTTATTGCTGAGATGATATACAAAGGAGAAGAGTCTATGGAGGAGGCTTTCACACAAGAATGATAAAGCTTCAGAGAGTAGACATTGAGACTTGTTTTGGAGCATGTTCTCATTCTCATCAGGACTAAATCAGGTCTCCAAAAGTCAAGTTAATGACTAAAAATAAGCGCTGGGTGGGAGGTAACCCACTGTTAGGTTTGTTTTAAATGTGGTTTTACTTTCACATACTACTGATTTTTGTTTTTCATTATTGCAAGTTTCAAAAAGGAAAAAAAAATGAATGAACTGTATGCACGATACTGTAGCAACAGTGATGAGCGACACATGATAGAGCTTTGAGTTAGCTTTCCAATGCCACCGATCTGAGGTCAATCCGCATCCTGTAGCAGAAGTTATGCATGTTTTACTGAAGAGTGGTCAGTCTGCCTCGCGAGAGGAAGCTGTCGAGAAGAGGATTAAATGTCAATCGATGCAGCACACTGCATGTCGATCGGCAGGGAAATCAGAATGTGGGCCGAATATATTTCATGACCGACTGAAGCCCAGGAGTCACCACAAAGTTACCAAAATACCCTTGACGACCAGAAACCCTATTTATGTTATTTCTAAGCCCTTGTTGACGGCTATGCTCTTTACGCTTTCTTTTATTCATTGTTCTTAGTTAGGAGAGAAGGGAGGAACTCCTTCAGAGTCCTCCTTGAACTTCTTTGCTTTTGGTTTATTTATCTACTGCAATTTCATCTATGATTTCTGTGACAACTATCATGTCTGAATATATCCACCTGTTAGGTTTAGGGTTCAGATAGGTTAGTGGAATTAGCCTCAAACTATATTTGTTAAGTTGTGATATTCATCAAATGGATTGTACTCTATGCTTGTTCTAGAATAGCTAACTAGAACATAGATCACTAGGATGTTTATATCTTGAATTATCTATTTGAACTAGTTTGTCTCCTGTTGAGAAGAGCGAGTGCCCTCCTTGTGACTTAGTGTTCATTATCGGCTCGCGCCTAGGCATATTTAGAAGCTGTAGATCGATATCCCGACAGGAAAATCGATCGGCGCTGCGAAAGGTGTATCGCTCGATATCTCTAAAGGATATTGATCGACTCTTTTTCTGGTCAACAGACGACAGTTCAGATCAGAGATCTAGTTATTTAACCAGTGAGATATCACTGATTGTTAAGCGGCTGAGTTCTATAATACCATGCAAGCAACTTGTTAGGCATCTATAGACATTATAATCTCCAATACCTGAATAGAAACCCTAGATCTAGCTACCATCCTTCCATCAAACAACTCCTTACCAAGCTGAACAATTATATTGTTCATCTTGTTTACTGTTTTATTATATTTATTGCTTTACTATATTTATTTATTGCTTTATAAACTATTTGCCTAACTTAATCTCATAACTATTAGATCTAGTGTGTGCCTTAGCTCCTTGTGGATTCGATCACTAAGTACTATAATTTGACCTCTTTTGATGAGAGTAAAAATCACTCCTTAGGGTAATTTGAGTGATATCAAATTTGGCACCGTTGGCAGGGAGCTTCGATCGCCATTAGATCTTTTCTAGTTAGATTTAGTCTAGGTTTTACTATTGTTAAAAAGCTGATAACATTTTTTCTTCTGTTTAAGGTACATACCAGGAGCAACAATGAAAAGAGGATTTTTAGGGTTTTCAAACAAGTCTGCTAGTTTATGCACGATCCGTAAGTCTACAAGGGTAGAAAAGATCGACATCCTCCAAGCAGCATCGATCGACAGCATACACCAGGAATCGATCGACATTGTACATCACGAATCGATCGACACCCTACAAGAACCTGTTATCGACAGAGTACACAAACCGTCAAACGACACTGTTCACGTGAACACTGTTCACCCCGATACTGTTCACTGAAGTACTGTTTATCACGGTACTGTTCACGCAGGTACTGTTCATCCAGGTATTATTTATCGGAGTACTATTCACGTGGGCACTATTGACGAAAATACTGTTCACCCGAAATCGATCGACACTGTTCATCTGACGTCGACCGATACTGTTCATCATGGTACTGTTCACCGAAACCCTGTTCATCGAGGCACTGTTCACGAAAACACTGTTCATCCGAACATTGTTCATCCCGTATCGATTGACACTGTTCATCCGAAATCGATCGAAACTGTTCACCCAGTGTCGACCGATACTGTTCATCGCGACACTGTTCATCGCGGTACTGTTCATCGTGACACTGTTCATCAAAACACTGTTCACCGTGACACTATTCATCCGGGTACTGTTCGTCCGGACACTGTTCATCCGACGCCAAAAAATTATGTTCATCAAGAGTCAACCGACCCCACTTGTGGGGAAACAAAGGAGGTCAGAGCGCTCATACTTGAGATTGATAAGAGAGGTATCTGGCGAGACGAAGAAGGTCTCCCTTGCAACACACCAGAGGACGATTGATTAATGCAGAGGGTGCTGTAATCCCCGATGTGATTGATGTTGCTGAGACGAACTACTTTGCTTTGTCAAGCCTATGGTATGATTTGGGAAGTGCGAACCCTTTCCGAGGTTTTCCTCATGAATATCCAACAGAACTGATATACCATGAATTTTATCCATTTTTTACCCATGGTATGTAAGTGTTATTGATACTATTTAGTATGTATTGGAGTCTGTTTAGAGTATTTACAGGTTCAGGGACGATTTGGAGATATATGGTGATTTTGGTACCTTTTGGAGTCTTTCGCAGTGCAGAACTGCACAGACGCTTCAGATATTTAGCTCTCGATGGAGACCTTCCCACCGTTGGATTTAGCCCATCGTTTGACACAAGATAGATCTTTGAGTTAGCTTTCCAATGCCACCGGTCTGAGGTCAATCTGCATCCTGTAGCAGAAGTTATGCCCGTTTTACTGAAGAGTGATAAGTCTGCCTCGCGAGAGGAAGCTGTCGAGAAGAGGATCGTATGTCGATCGATGCAACAGAGTGCATGTCGATCGACAGGGACATCAGAATGTGGGCTGAGTATATTTCATGACCGACTGAAGCCCAGGAGTCACCACAAAGTTACCAAAATACCCTTGACGACCAGAAACCCTATTTATGTTATTTCTAAGCCACTGTTGACGGCTACGCTTTCTACGCTTTCTTTGATTCATTGTTCTTAGTTTAGGAGAGAAGAGAGGAACTCCTTCAGAGTCCTCTTGGAACTCCTTTGGTTTTATATCTATTCTATTGCAATTTCATCTATTCATCTATGATTTATGTGACAGCTATCATGTCTGAGTAGATCCACCTGTTAGGTTTAGGGTTTAGATAGGTTATAAGGGATTAGCCCCAAATATAGAATTGCTAAGTTGTGGTATTAATCATTGAGACTGTTCTTAATGCTTGTTCTTGAGTAATTAACCTGAACTTGATCATAGAATCATTAGGCACAAGCGAGAGCTTGGTCTCTTATCTGACTTGTCTTCTCTGATCTAGGATTGCTAGATAACAGCGAGAGCTGGTTTAGAAACCCTAGCGAACATAAATTCAACCCGCGCATTAAGCCTACTAGAAGCGCGTCGATCGTTATCCCTTTTGAATAATCGATCGACGGAGCAAAAGGTGTATCGATCGATACTCCTATAGAGTCATCGATCGACACTTTCTAACTGATCATCCCGACAGGTGAGATCATTGGATCTAGTAATAGATAACCTATACAACGAGAGTTGATATGTTATTCTTATAGTTGAGTTCTATAATATTATAATTTACTATCTATATCATTATAATTCCAACCGGAATAGAAACCCTAGATCTAGCTACCATCCTTCCATCAAACAACTCTTGGTTACATAAGAACAACTTCCTTGTTCACTTTGCTTTCATTACATTCATATTTACTACTTTATAACTGTTTGCCTAGTTTAATCTTAATATCTATAGTTTAGTGTGCGCCCTAGCTCTCTGTGGATTCGATCCCTAAGTACTACAATCGAACCTCTTATTTCAGAGAGTAAGATCACTTGTTAGGGTAATTTGAGTGATATCAAATTTGGCGCCGTTGCCGGGGAGCAAGGATTCGCCATTAGACTTGATTAATAGGTTTATTCTAGGTTTTATTTACTGTTTTAAGTTACTTACGAAATTTTTTTTCTTGTTTTTCAGGTACATACCAATTAGTACCAGAAGCAGCAAGGGAGAATTGCTTTTCTTCTCACACCCAGCACGTTTGGAACGCTCGATCCGAAAAGAGAAACTCGCAGCATCGATCGATACCACTTATACATCATCGATCGACACTAGTGAAAGAGAATCGATCGACACATCAACTGCAACATCGGTCGATACAAATCTGCGAGCAACCATGAGCGAGATACTTGTGCTACAAAGGGATGAGAATGGGGACCTGCATGACCAGGATGGTCATCTGCGTAATGCAGCAGGTCAGAAACTTGATGCTACAGGAGCTGCTATACATGTAGATGGTGCTGCTCGACAAAGGACACTGGCTGACTACAACCATCCAGAGGAATACTATTTCAACAGATCAGCCATTCGTCTACCAGATATCCAGACACAGAATTTCGAGCTGAATCCAAAGTACTACACGCTCGTGGCACAGATACCTTACTCTGGATTATCTCACGAGCATCCTATGGACCATCTAAAAAGGTTCGAGGATCTAATTTCTCTTATCTGTATGGATGAAGTCCCTGAGGACTACTTGCTTTGCAAGCTCTTCAAATACTCACTTGTTGGAGAAGCTTCGCATTGGCTTAAGCAGCTACCACCAGGATCTCTTACATCCTGGACCGACATCAACATGCATTCCTGTGTAAATTCTTTAATGAATCACGGACTGAAGAAATAAGAGATAAAATTTGGACATTCTCTCAGGGACCTACAGAAGGCTTCAGAAGCTCTTGGGAGAGGTTCAGGAGCTACCAAAGGGACTGTCCACATCATGGTTTTACGGAGGTTCAGCTGTTGATGAAGTTCTGCAATGGTATTGATGTGCAATATCATGTAATGCTGGACACTGCAAGCAAGGGGCAGCTTTAGAACAAGGACCCTAGAGGAAGCTAAGAGACTGATTGAGAGCTTGGCGTCCAGCACCAGTGCCAAAAATCTAGATATGCACAGGATAAAGTCAGCTGTAAACGATGACAACAAGATCATTGAGGCTGAGACTGGTTCTGTACATGAAGTCTCATTTGTGGAGCATGCTATATACCAGGATGAGGATCAGTACAATTTAGAAGAGATGAAATTTATACTAGAGGAGCGCTTGAAAGAACAGCAGGAGATCACTGAGGAGCTTAATCTGCATTTGGATTCTCTCTGCAAAGAGGTGAATGGAATGATAGACATCATCGATACCCGTTTCGAGATGTTGTGCACCCAGGTTTCTCAGATTGCAAAAACTGTGAAAAATAAAAATTTTCTTCAAAGGAACGACACTATTCACACGGATACTGTTCATCCGGTTACTATTCATCCGATTACTGTTCATCCCGGTACTATTCATCGGAGTACTGTTCACGCGGGTACTGTTCATCCGAGTACTGTTCATCGAGGTACTGTTCATCCCGCATCGATCAACACTGTTCATCCGATATCGATCGACACTGTTCATCCCGTATCGGTCGACACTGTTCATCACGGCACTGTTTACCGAAATATTGTTCATTGCAACACTGTTCATCGTGGTACTGTTCATCGCGGTACTGTTCATCGCGGTACTGTTCATCGTGACACTGTTCATCAAAACAATGTTCATCATGACACTGTTCACCCAGAAACTGTTCATCGGGACACTATTCATCCCGACTGGGAAGAGCAACAGGTCGATTCCAGATGGGATAACTACTTTGAGAAAGTAATCAAACATGAGAAGTTGGAAGAAGAAGTCTTTTTAGTCGAAAGTTGCATGTTCATTGGTAGCTCGTACTTGTGTCAATCTACACCATCAGCTGAACATCGACCGACACCACTTTTAGGGTCATGCAGTACTGTTCTAATTCAGAGCCACTCAGATTTCGCTGCTCAACACCCAGATTCTCCCATCCCGTACCATGCTAAAACATATGACGTCGAACAACACAAACAAAACGGCATCGATCAACCTCCACGGGAAAGCATCGATCGACAGCGGCTCACTACAAATCTAGTGTGTTTACCAGACCCTTATGCCCACGGTTTGAATGCAACTCGCAACCCATCTCAGACGCCAGTTTGCTTAAAGACAATGGAGAAGACCAGACAGCAACCTGCAGATGCACCAGACCAAAAGCAATTGACTCTAGTTGAAACTTCTTTCGTTGAGAGTGTCGATCGACGACATCCACCTGGTATCGATCGACACCAAATGGACGGACATGAACCTGTCATGGGACGGCAGGCAACAAAAGATGTGATTCAGATTGGGATGAGGTCGAAAGCTAAGAAACTCTATGTTCCCAAACACCTGAGGAGAGAAGCTAACAAAGCTGAACTTGATGGATTTCACAAGAGGGTGAAGAGAGTTCCTAAGGGTATGACTTTTGAGGAAGCCTTTTATAAGTACAGACTTGGTAATTTCTTCAGAGAGAGCAGAGAGACAGAAAAGGACATGGAGATACTATTCAACAAGGTCTGCCGTAAGCCTAAGAGGACTCTAAAGAAGGAACAAGATCCTGGAAGGTTTCTGATTCCATGCTCTATACATAACCACGATTTACCAAACGCCCTCTGTGATACTGGGTCAGCAGTCAGCATCATGGCTATAGACACTGCTGAAGTATTAGGATTAAAGATGGAACCTTCAAAAGATAGGTTCACTTTTGTGGATAACTCCAAAGCAAAATCAGCAGGCATGATCAGGAACGTTAAGGTGGAGATAGGGGAATGCACTATTCCTGTGGACTTTCATGTCGTGGAATTCAAATCAGACAATACATCTTCCCTTCTTCTTGGAAGAGCCTTCATGGCTACAGTGGGGGCAGTTTGTGATCTTAAGAAGAATAAGATGTGCCTGACTAATGTTGATGAAACTGTTTTCTATGATACTGTGGAGAAGAAGAAAAGTGAAGAGTTTATTTCATGCATAGCGATGTTTGAAGATCCAGCGCCTACAACAAATGCAATTCGCGAGCCGGCAAAACCAGGACCAGCATCGATCGACATTCAAGTTTTCAACATCGGTCGACAGTCTGTCTCAAGAATCGATCAACAAGGGACCTCAAACATCGGTCGACAACCTACAAAATTCAGAACCGAATGGGACTGAAAAGTCTAAGTCTGGGGGAAGGACCAGGACAAAGAAGAAGAAAAAGAGAAAGAGAGAAGATGCATATTTCCTGTCACTAGTCCCTTCTCAGTGTCAAGTGGAAAGTCTTGATTGTAGAGTGCGCCGCAGAGGAGGTCCAGCTTCTTTTTCTAAGGTTAGAGTGATATCTGATCCAAAACTGAGAGACAAAGGGGAAGCGTCTGCAAGAGCTTTCATCAACTGCATCAACCAAATGAGGAAGAGAGACACAGAAACTTGTTTTGGAGCAAGTTCACATCCTCATCCAGATTAAATCAGACCTCCAAAAGTCAAGCTACTGACTAAAAATAAGCGCTGAGTGGGAGGCAACCCACTGTTAGGTTTGTTTTAAATCTGGTTTTATTTTCATTCATTACTGATATTTTGTTTTCTAAGAATTGCAGGTAAAAAAAAAAGAAGTGAACAGTACGCACGACACTGTAGCTACAGTGCCGAGCGACACTGTAGCGAGGACATCGATCGACACTAGCGACGTACTGTAGCAGAGTCACTGTTCATCCGAAAGAAAAAAATTTAATTCGTTTTTTAGTTATCTATTACTAACTTTTAGACTTTTAGTGTTTTATCTATGTTAGGTTACAGGAGAAGATTCATGGAAGAAGCATTGATATACCAATATCGACCGATGGTTGCAAACATTGGTCGACAGAGAATTAATAGCATCGATCGATCGCCACTTAATTGTGTTGATCGATAGAGCATCAAGAGTATTGATCGCCACTTAACTGTGTTGGTCAATATTCACATCAAAGTTATGTATACTGTTTTTCCTTGTTAATTATTGTCCTTATGATTTATTCTTCCACCAATCTTAGACTGTATAATACTGGTAACAATGTTGTTTACGTCTAGGAGAGGTCGTCCTAATATTATACTTTAGATTAGCTATTTAGAATAGGGACCCGAGTAAACGATTGCCATAATATCGACCGACAAGAAGAAGTCGATATCGATCGACATAACCAAATCTGCCACGGACCGATGACAACACATTTACATCGATCAACATCTATTCCGGTCAGGTATTTCGTTCTAACTTGTTAAATTGAGTACTTATGGTTTATTTCTCACCAATCTCCGACTTGATTACACCATTATAGTGCTATTTAAGTCTCGGGGAGGTTCTACTGATATTGTGTTTTAGTTAGGGAAAAAAAAAAGATCCATGTAAACGATTGCTCAGCACATCGCCCGATGAGACCATGTCGATATCGTTCGACAGCGCTTCATCTTCAACAATCGATTGATACTTCATTGTGTCGATCAACACAGACATCAGCGAGCTGGTATATCGTTCTAACTTGTTAACTGTCGTAATTATGCTTTATGTTTTTCATACCACCGACTGTGTTACACTGGGACAGTGTAATTTAAGTCTGGGGGGATTACTAATGGTTATTTACTTTATGTGTCTTATTTAAAATATTTTCAAAAAAAAATTTTTTATTGATGTCAAGAAGGGGATATAATCTTAATCGATTTACTACTTGTCATCTAACCACTCTTTAGACCATCTTAGATTTACTTACTGCAGAAGGACTATAGATACTAAAGTGGATCAACCTGTCAACCATGTTTGCTCTTGCTGAGATTGTTTGAAGGAACCAAAGCTGACCTCCAACCTAATACTGACTTGATTTGCTTGTCTGGGGGCTTGGTATACAAGGGATCGGAATCCTCCTTGCAAGTCTGGAAGGTAAAAAGTCTGTGTGTTTCTGGTTCCCTTCTT
Source organism: Raphanus raphanistrum subsp. raphanistrum (assembly GCA_019706035.1). Classification (NCBI taxonomy): domain Eukaryota; kingdom Viridiplantae; phylum Streptophyta; class Magnoliopsida; order Brassicales; family Brassicaceae; genus Raphanus; species Raphanus raphanistrum. The sequence goes on along the minus strand of CM033988.1, from coordinate 22,318,602 downwards.
TCTCTCTCTTCGGCATCTCAAGATCTAAGTTTATAAAGAAAAGGTTGATATGATTTTTTGAGATGCAGAGGGATAGGTAAATTACCTGCGACCCCATTATTCTAAATCTCAAGGATGATCACACATTGTGGAAACGAGGGATAGGTAAATTACCAGAGACCCCATTATTCGCTACACTTTGTCAAAAAAATGTATGAGTTACAAATGCAAATGTCAATGAGATAGACTAGATGACCTTTGTGGCATCGAAACCTGTTGAATTTGAAACTAATAAGAGATTCAGAGAAGAGAGAAGAGGGAGAAAGGGATCAGGAAAGACTGCATGTGTGTTCAGAAACTTGTTTGAGTTGAATCCATGTGTCCTTTGATCGATACTCCCAAGGTAAAGCCTACACTTTTATTTTTATGCGAGAAATGAGGTTAGTAGAGGGGATTGTCAGACAGGATCTGTTAGGTTGTGGAACTAGTGGAATTTGGTTGCTATACTAGGATATTGTATAATGTGCTTCTAAGGTTAGGATGTTTAATGAATTGGTTTGCACTACTAGAGAGATGATGAACTGAGTTTTTTTAAAATCCTTCGAGTCCCTACAGTTTTCAAACCTCTTTCAGAGAGACTGTCTGTTGGTTTTGCTTGAGGACAAGCAAAAGGATAAGTCTGGGGGAGTTGATATACCATGAATTTTACCCATTTTTACCCATGGTATGTAAGTGTTATTGATACTATTTACTATGTATTGGAGTCTATTTAGAGTATTTACAGGTTCAGGGACGATTTGGAGATATATGGTGATTTTGGTACCTTTTGGAGTCTTTCGCAGTGCAGAACTGCACAGATGCTTCAGATATTTAGCTCTCGATGGAGACCTTTCCACCGTTGGATTTAGCCCATCTTTTGACACAAGATAGATCTTTGAGTTAGCTTACTAATGCCACCGGTCTGAGGTCAATCTGCATCCTGTAGCAGAAGTTATGCCCGTTTTACTGAAGAGTGATAAGTCTGCCTCGCGAGAGGAAGCTGTCGAGAAGAGGATTGTATGTCGATCGATGCAACAGAGTGCATGTCGATCGACAGGGACATCAGAATGTGGGCTGAGTATATTTCATGACCGACTGAAGCCCAGGAGTCACCACAAAGTTACCAAAATACCCTTGACGACCAGAAACCCTATTTATGTTATTTCTAAGCCACTGTTGACGGCTACGCTTTCTACGCTTTCTTTAATTCATTGTTCTTAGTTTAGGAGAGAAGAGAGGAACTCATTCAGAGTCCTCTTGGAACTCCTTTGGTTTTATATCTATTATATTGCAATTTCATCTATTCATCTATGATTTCTGTGACAGCTATCATGTCTTAGTAGATCCACCTGTTAGGTTTAGGGTTTAGATAGGTTATAAGGGATTAGCCCCAAATATAGAATTGCTAAGTTGTGGTATTAATCATTGAGACTGTTCTTAATGCTTGTTCTTGAGTAATTAACCTGAACTTGATCATAGAATCATTAGGCACAAGCGAGAGCTTGGTCTCTTATCTGACTTGTCTTCTCTGATCTAGGATTGCTAGATAACAGTGAGAGCTGGTTTAGAAACCCTAGCGAACATAAATTCAACCCGCGCATTAAGCCTACTAGAAGCGCGTCGATCGTTATCCCTTTTGAATAATCGATCGACGGAGCGAAAGGTGTATCGATCGATACTCCTATAGAGTCATCGATCGACACTTTCTAACTGATCATCCCGACAGGTGAGATCATTGGATCTAGTAATAGATAACCTATACAACGAGAGTTGATATGTTATTCTTATAGTTGAGTTCTATAATATTATAATTTAGTATCTATATCATTATAATTCCAGCCTGAATAGAAACCCTAGATCTAGCTACCATCCTTCCATCAAACAACTCTTGGTTACATAAGAACAACTTCCTTGTTCACTTTGCTTTCATTACATTCATATTTACTACTTTATAACTGTTTGCCTAGTTTAATCTTAATATCTATAGTTTAGTGTTCGCCCTAGCTCTCTGTGGATTCGATCCCTAAGTACTACAATCGAACCTCTTATTTGAGAGAGTAAGATCACTTGTTAGGGTAATTTGAGTGATATCAAGAACATATTAAAGAACTTGAGAAACTAGCCTCAATAAGCAAGGATAATGAAGTACATGTAGATCACATTATCTGCAAGATCTTCCCCTATTATTTATCTGGAGAGGCTTTTAGTTGGTTCAGTAAGCTGCAACCAAGATCTCCAACCTGTTGGGAAGACATCAAGAATGCATTTCTCAATAAATTTCTCTATGATACTGCAGCAAATCTAGAGATTGAGATGAGAGCTATGCTGGAATATATGGTGGAGGATGATGAACATATTGCACCTGAAGAACTGAGTAGAGCAGAAGAAGCCGATATTAGTGACACAAGCTCAGCATCGATCGACCCCACGACCTCAACATCGATCGACAACATCACTTCAGAATCGATCACCACCAGCACCTCAGAATCGATCGATACATACATTTGTCATCGATCGATACCACTTGAAATTCCTGAAAATTCGAGTTGTCCTCATGACATTGCAGACTCGACAAAGAAGAGCATTGATGTATCAAGTTGTTATCTTAACCAAGATGTAGAAAAAAAATCACCATGGAAGATTTCTTGGAGCTAGAAGAATTTTTGGAGTTAGAGGGTGGAGAACAACTTGGAGACTTGGATTCGAGTGTAGAAGTCACTATGGAAGACTTCATAGAGCTGGAGGAATGGCTTGAGTCAGAACAGAAGCTTGATGACGAGCGGAACAATATGATAAAAGATTTGGAGACTTCGTCAAAGGCTAGAATCGAACGATACCAACCTGATGAGATCGATCAACATCCACCATTCATAATCGATCGACATCCACCCGAGTGCATCGATCGACACTCATGTTTGGACGCGCTACCATGATACACAGTTGATCTGGAACTGATTGAGGAGAATATGCACGAGTCTGAGACCTCATACTTTGCTGTCCCGGAACATTTAAAACTCATATGCGCAGAAGAATTTGCTGGGATTTGCAAAAGACTGAAGAGGATACATGACCCTGTGAAGATTATGGTTCCCTGTACCGTGGTTGAAGCTGAATCTCCTATACCATCAGATAGAGGTATACGTCTAGATTCCTACAATGGAGTATTTAAGGATCATCAGCATGTAGTAGCTTCTGAGAGGGGGATGAGGTGTAGAACTAAAGTCGACAAAGGCCCCAGAGAAGCAGCATCGATCGACATTGACAATACACCATCGATCGACACCCATCGCGTATCAGAGCAGAACGAGTATGAAGTGTATCAAAATCTTTGAGATGGAGATAAAACCACGCGATCAGACAAGTCTGGGGGAAAGAAGAAGAGAAATTGGAAGAAGAGGAAAAGAACAAAGAGATGTTCTCAGTTACCATTGATTCTTCACTTCCCTGATGATGTTAGGAAATCAAGAGTGCGGAGCAGAAGTTTCTCACAGCCGTTTGCAAAGCTTCGAGCACTCCTTATTGCTGAGATGATAGACAAAGGAGAAGAGTCTATAGAGGAAGCTTTCACACAAGAATGATAAAGCTTCAGAGAGTAGACATTGAGACTTGTTTTGGAGCATGTTCTCATTCTCATCAGGACTAAATCAGGTCTCCAAAAGTCAAGTTAATGACTAAAAATAAGCGCTGAGTGGGAGGTAACCCACTGTTAGGTTTGTTTTAAATGTGGTTTTACTTTCACATACTACTGATTTTTGTTTTTCATTATTGCAGGTTTCAAAAAGGAAAAAAAAGAATGAACATTACGCACGACACTGTAGCAACAGTGCTGAGCGACACTGTAGGGAGGACATCGATCGATACTGTAGCAAGCAAATCGATCGACACTGTAGTAGAGTTACTGTAGCAGAATCCCTGTAGCACCGCTACTGTAGGAGAGTCATTGTTCATCCGAAAAAAGAAAAACAAATTGTTTTATATTTATCTATTACTGGTTTTTTGTGTTTTATATATATCAGGTATAAAAGGAGGAGAGATTCAAGGAAGATGAGTTTCCACAAGAATCGACCATGGCTGGCCAGCATCGGTCGACAGAGTATCACTAGCATCGATCGATCGCCACCTAACTGTGTCGATCGACAGAGCATCAAGGGTATTGATCGCCACTTAACTGTGTTGATTGATATTCACATCAAAGTGAGGTATACCATTTTTCCTTGTTAAATATTGTCCTTATGATTTATTCTCCCACCGATCTTGGACTGTATAACGCTGGAGATAGTGTTGTTTAAGTCTGGGGGAGGTTTTACTAATATTGTGTTTTAGTTAGTATATAAAAAAAAGAATTCGGGTGGACGTTTGCCATCTCTATCGACTGACGCGACCAAGTCGACATCGATCGACATCATTACATCAGCCACGATCGACATGCACTTACCTACATCGATCGATACGGTTTCGGTCAGGTATAACGTTCTAACTTGTTAAATTATGTTGCTTTATGATTTTCGCCCTACCACCGATTGTTTTACACTGGGGACAGTATAAATTTAAGTCTGGGGGATTACTAGCGATTATCTACTTTATGAGTCTTATTAAAAACGTTTTCAAAAAGTTTTTATTGAGTCAAGAAGGGGATATAATCTTAATCGATTTATTACTTGTCATCTAACCACTCTTTAGACCAGTCTTAGATTTACTAACTGCAGAAGTACTAGAGATACTAAAGTGGATCAACCTGTCAACTATGTTTGCACTTGCTAAAATTGTTTGAAGGAACCAAAGCTGACCTCCAACCTAATACTGACTTGATTTGCTTGTCTTGGGGCTTGGTATATATAGGATCGAAATCCTCCTGCAAGTCTGGAAGGTAAAAAGTCTGTGTGTTTCTTGTTCCCTTCCTTCTCTCTCTTCGGCATCTCAAAGATCTAAGTTTTAAAGTTAAATAAAAGATTGAGATGACTTCTTGAGAGGCAGAGGGGTAGGAGTGTCTCCAGCGACCCCATTATTCTAAATCTCAGGAACGAATCACACATTGTGAAAGCGAGGGGTAGGTACATTACCTATGACCCCACTATTCGCCTACACTTTGCCCCAAAAAGTTACATGGAATGCATTAGTTGCAAGAAATGTATGAGTTATGAGAATGTATGCAATGTCAATGAGATGAAATAGATGGTCTGAATCAGCATCGAAATTCATTGAAACTGAAACTAATAAGAGATTCAGAGAAGAGAGTGAGGGGAGAAATGGATCAGAGAAGATTACCTGTGTGTTCAGAAACTTGCTGGAGTTGAGTCCATGTGTCATTTGATCGATACTCCCAAGTTAAAGCCTACACTTTTATTTTTATGCAAGAAATGAGGTTAGTAGAGGGGATTGTCAGACAGGATCTGCTAGGTTATGGAACTAGTGGAATTTGGTTGGTATAATAGGATATTGTATAATGTGCTTCTAAGGTTAGGATGTTTAATGATTTGGTTTACACTACTAAATAGATGATGAACTGAGTTATTTTAAAATCTTTTGAGTCCCTGCTGTTTTCAAACCTCTTTCAGAGAGACTGTCCGTTGGTTTTGCTTGAGGACAAGCAAAAGGATAAGTCTGGGGGAGTTGATATACCATGGATTTTACTCATTTTTACCCATGGTATATAAGTGTTATAGATACTATTTATTATGTATTGGAGTCTATTTAGATTATTTACAGGTTCAGAGACGATTTAGAGATATATGGTCATTTTGGTGCCTTTTGGAGTCTTTCACAGTGCAGAACTGCACAGACGCTTCAGATATTTAGCTCTCGATGGAGACCTTCCCACCGTTAGATTTAGCCCATCTTTTGACACAAGATAGAGCTTTGAGTTAGCTTTCCAATGCCACCGGTCTGAGGTCAATCCGCATCTGTAGCAGAAGTTATACCCATTTTACTGAAGAGTGGTCAGTCTGCCTCGCGAGAGGAAGCTGTCGAGAAGACGATTAAATGTCGATCGATGCAGCACACTGCATGTCGATCGACAGGGACATCAGAATGTGGGCCGAATATATTTCATGGCCGACTGAAGTCCAGGAGTCACCACAAAGTTATAGAAATACCCTTGACGACCAGAAATCCTATTTATGTTATTTCTAAGCCATTGTTGACGGCTACGCTTCTTTTATTCATTGTTCTTAGTTAGGAGAGAAGGGAGGAACTCCTACAGAGTCCTCCTGGAACTCCTTTGCTTTTGGTTTATTTATCTCTTGCAATTTCATCTATTCATCTATGATTTCTGTGACAACTATCATGTCTGAATAGATCCACCTGTTAGGTTTAGGATTCATATAGGTTAGTGGGATTAGCCCCAAATTATATTTGCTAAGTTGTGATATTCATCAAATGGATTGTACTCTATTCTTGTTCTAGAATAGCTTACTAGAACATAGATCACTAGAATGTTTATATCTTGAATTATCTATTTGAACTAGTTTGCCTCCTGTTTAGAAGAGCGAGAGCCCTCCTTAAGACCTAGTGTTCATTATCGGCTCGCGCCTAGGCATATCTAGAAGCCGCCGATCGATATCCCGACAGGACAATCGATCGGCGCTGCGAAAGGTGTATCGCTCGATATCTCTAAAGGATATCGATCGACTCTTTTTCTGGTCAACAGACGACAGTTGAGATCAGAGATCTAATTATTTAACCAGTGAGACATCACTGATTGTTAAGCGGCTGAGTTCTATAATATCATGCAAGCAACTTGTCAGGCATCTATAGACATTATAATCTCCAATACCTGAATAGAAGCCCTAGATCTAGCTACCATCCTTCCATCAAACAACTCTGTTCCAAGCTGAACGATTATATTGTTCATCTTGTTTACTGTTTTTTATTATTTATTGCTTTACTATATTTATTTACTACTTTATAAACTATTAGCCTAGCTTAATCTCATAACTATTAGATCAAGTGTGTGCCTTAGCTCCTTGTGGATTCGATCCCTAAGTACTATTACTTGATCTCTTTTGATGAGAGTAAAAATCACTCCATAGGGTAATTTGAGTGATATCAGGCGCCCGGGTCCGTGGCGTGGGCGTAGCCGCCGGCGCCCGGGGCCATGGCGCGGGTCCAACCGTCGGCAGCCGGGGCCGTGTCCCTCGGGTAAACTTTTTCGGCTATTCATTTTCTCGTCTGCGAGTAACTGAGGGTTTCTCCATGGTTTCGGGGAGAACGAGTTTTATTTTTCCGTGAAATTCTCAAAAAACCTTTTCGGTCGAACCCCTACTCGTCGAGATTTCTAAAACTTGGTAATTAGACGAATTTCTTGGGGTTTGATAGATTTTATCGTTGCCCTTTCTGTTTTGGTAGAGAGGTTGCAAGCTCGTTTTCGTGCTCTTCCTATGGCGAAAAGCCGCAACTAGGTTTTTCTATTTTCTCGAGTACTGCGGCATTTGCATAAGCGTTGGCCGTAGGAGCAGTTACGCTAAAGTTTTTTACCAACGTTGATGCGAGCTGCGAGTTTTGTCTTTTATATTTCCAGACATCGCTTCGGTCAAGCGTTTTGTGGCCTTGAGAGTAAGAGTAATCCATCCCCCCTCCTTCTCGCTTTGGTTCCCGCAAAAACCGCTCAACAATCAGAAACGAGATGGAAATCTCATCTTGTCCAGACGAGATCTCGTTCAGGGAGGGAGCAGCAGTAGAACAGGCCAAACCTCGCGACGACCTCCTAGTAATCGAGCTGACAATCCACAAAATCGACGTTGCAAGGGTACCGATTGACACCGGAAGCTCGGTTAACATTATCTTCAAAGAGACTCTTGCAAAGATGAAGGTCGATCCGCCGAAAAATCATGGAAGACTCCAGCCCACTGATAGGGCTTTCGGGAGAACCCACCGTTGCTTCGGGATCAATCAGTTTTGCAGTCAAAGCCGGAACGGCAGAAAAACTCACGGAGTTTTTAGTAGTGGACCGCCCGACATCGTACAACGCAATAATGGGAACTCCTTGGATAAATTCCATGAGAGAAGTTCCATCGACGTATCATCTGTGCCTTAAGTTTCCGACTCCTCACGGAATCGAAACGATCTGGGGAATCCCAGAATATCGCGGGTATGCTTCGCTGCAGAACTCAAGCGAAGGATGTCCGATTTCGACATCTCTCCAAAGAAAGCAAGGAAGATAAGTTCAGACGAAGACACTCAGGATTTGGCTGAACTCTTTTGGCTATCTCGAAGGTCAGACGCCCTAGAAGAAAAAGGCGAACCAACCTGTGAGCCCATAGTGACGGTTTGTCTCGATGAAGCATTCCCAGAAAGATGCGTCGAAATCGGAGCCAACCTCCGCGAACCGTTAAAGACAAAACACGTAACTTGTCTTAAGAAAAATCTCCACACGTTCGCATGGGCCGCAGAGAACATGCCAGGAATCGACATTAATATTACCTGCCATAAACTGAATACCGACCCAACGTTCAAACCAATCAAGCAGAAAAGGCGAAAGCTAGGCCCCGAACGAGCAACCACAGTAAACGAGGAAGTCGAAAAACTTCTAAAAGTGGGGTCCATAACGGAAGTCCGTTACCCCGATTGGCTTGCGAATCCCGTCGTGGTCAAAAAGAAGAACGGAAAATGGCGAGTGTGCGTCGATTTTACAGATCTCAACAAAGCCTGCACAAAAGATAGTTTCCATTTGCCGCACATCGACCGGCTAGTTGAAGCAACGGCGGGAAACGAACTTTTATCCTTCATGGACGCGTTCTCAGGATACAATCAAATTATTATGAATCCCGACGATCGCGAGAAGACATCATTCATTACGGAGCGTAGAACTTATTTCTACAAAGTAATGCCTTTTGGCCTTAAGAACGCCGGCGCAACGTATCAAAGACTCGTCAATCGAATGTTCACCGATCAACTCGGAAAGACGATGGAGGTTTACATTGACGATATGCTCGTCAAATCCTTCCACGCTGACGATCATGTCGACCATCTTGAGGAGTGCTTCGCTCGATTGAATTCACATAACATGAAACTCAACCCGGCCAAGTGCAGGTTCGCCGTAGCGTCGGGTGAATTCCTCGGTTACCTGGTAACCCATCGCGGGATAGAAGCCAAGCCAAAACAGATCGATGCACTCATCGAGATGGCCTCTCCCAAAAACAAGCGAGAAGTACAAAGATTGACCGGGAGGGTCGCACCACTCAATCGGTTCATATCCCGCTCAACGGACAAGTGCTTACCTTTCTACGATATCTTGCGGGGGAACAAAAGATTCGAGTGGTCGGACGAATGCGAGGACGCATTCAAACAACTAAAGCATTATCTGGCGACTCCCTCAGTCCTCGCAAAACCCATAGAAGGGGAACCTCTGATCCTATACATAGTAGTATCGGAAACGGCCGTTAGAGGCGTCCTGATCCGGGAAGAACGTGGAGAACAGAAACCCATCTTCTAGGTAAGCAAAACATTGCTGGTTTCTGAAACACGGTATCCTCTGATGGAAAAATTAGCATACGCAGTCGTAACATCAGCGTGGAATCTTCGGCCGTATTTTTAATCCCACACCATCGTCATCCTCACGACTTTCCCCATCCGAACTATCTTGCATAGTCCGAGCCAGTCGGGAAGGCTAGCCAAATGGGCCGTCGAGCTCAGCGAGTATGATATAGATTATCGGCCCAAGACAAGTGCGAAGTCCCAAGTGCTCGCAGACTTCCTAGTGGAACTACCAACCAAAGCCATAACTAACAAAGAGCCTAACTCAACTTGGCTCCTTCACGTTGATGGATCGTCATCCAATCAAGGATCTGGGATCGGCATCCGCCTGACATCGCCGACCGGAGAGATCCTCGAACAATCATTTAGATTGGAGTTCCACGCATCGAATAACGAGGCAGAATACGAGGCCCTTATTGCGGGATTACGATTAGCCCACGGTTTGAAAATATGAAACATCCATGCTTACTGCGACTCTCAGCTGGTCGCAAGCCAGTATAGCGGGGAGTACGATGCCATGGATGAAAGGATGGAAGCATACCTCAAACTAGTCCAAAATTTATCCCAAGACTTTGATTGCTTCGCTCTCACACGAATTCCTCGTTCCGAGAATACGCAAGCGGACGCCCTCGCAGCCCTGGCGTCGAGTTCGGATCCAGGACTTAAAAGGGTAATCCTGGTCGAGTTCATCGAACATCCAAGCATTGGACCTCCCGTCGTCATCAAATTCATTCAAGATGATAACGAAGAGGAAGTCGCAGTACAATCAGAAGAAAAGCCAGAACAGAACGAGTATGGCTGCGACACGCCATGGCTGGAGATGATACGAGCGTATATAATCGATGGAAAATTACCCCCCGAGAAGTGGGCAGCTCGAAAAATCCGAACCCAAGCCGCTCGTTATGTAACGGTCGACAGAGAAATTTACAAATGGAAATTCTCTGGGCCACTCATGACGTGTTTAGAAGGGGATAAGGCAAGAAAAGTAATGGAAGAGGTTCACTCCGGTTCCTGCGGAAATCATTCCGGCGGCAGGTCACCCGCCGTAAAAATCAAACGCCACGGGTATTACTGGCCAACAATGATCGGAGATTGCGACAAATTCACACGAAAATGCGAAAAATGCCAGAGGCATGCTCCGACTATTCGGCAATCTGCGGAAGAACTCTCCTTCATTACGTCACCATACCCTTTCATGCGCTGGGCTATGGATATCATAGGACCACTTCACAATTCTAACCAAAAACGTTTCCTGCTGGTCCTCACGGATTTATTTTCAAAATGGGTAGAGGCCGAATCATACGCAAGTATAAAAGACGTCCAAGTCGAAAATTTCGTATGGGAAAACATTATATGTAGACTTGGAGTCCCATACGAAATAGTAACAGATAACGGATCCCAGTTCATCTCTACTCGCTTTGAAGCATTTTGCGAAAAATGGAAGATACGATTAAACAAATCGACTCCCAGATATCCGCAATGCAACAGACAGGCAGAAACAATCAATAAGACTGTCCTCGACGGACTTAAGAAAGGAAGATGGGCGGAGGAACTCGAAGGAGTCCTCTGGTCACATCGCACGACTCCGAGGCACGCAATAGGAGAAACGCCCTTCGCCCTCGTATACGGGACATAATGCATGATTCCCGCAGAGGTCGAATTTCCCGGAATCCGTAGAACGCTTCTCCCAGAACGGGAAGAAATCAACAATGCCATGCTATTGGATAACCTCGATCTCATCAATGAGCAACGAGACCAGGCCCTGACCCGAATTCAAAACTATCAACACGCGGCCGCAAAATATTATAACTCCAACGTCCGGAATCGCCGATTCAACGTAGGAGACTTAGTTTTGCGCAAAGTCTTCCAGATCACTGCCGAACGAAATGCAGGGAAGTTAGGAGCAAACTGGGAAGAACCATAAAAGATTATAAAAGTCGTCCGGCCCGGTTCCTACGTGATAGTGCTCAAATTACCCAATAGAGCTTACTCTCTCAAATAAGAGGTACAGCTGTAGTACTTAGGGATCGAATCACGAGGTGCTAGGGAACCAATTAAATAAAATCTACTAATCAATCCTAGGCAAGGTTGGTTTATAAGATAGAAATGAAAATAACAATTCCTAAAATGAGCAAGGCAGTTGCTCTAACTAACAATATGAAGGGTTGTTTAAATGAGATAAAGAGTGCTAGACATAGGGTTTCTATTCAGGAATGGAGATTATAATCTCTATAAATGCTTTAATAAGTTGCTTGCATGATACTATAGATCTCAGCCGCTTAACATATGTGAATGAATCACTGGTTAAAATATCTAGATCTCTAGCCACACCTTTCGCATGATGACACAGAAAAAGAGTCGGTCGATATCCTTTTGATATATCGAGCGATACACCTTTCGCGGCGCCGATCAATTTACCAGTAGGGTATCGATCGACGGCTTCTAGATCTGCCTAGGCGCGAACCGAATATGACCGCGAGGTCTCAAGGAGGAACTGTCGTTCTTCTCAATGGGAAACATGCATTGCTCAAATGGATAATTCAAGATAATCTAAAATCCTAGTGATCTATGTTCTAGTTAGCTACTCTAAAACAAGCATAGGGTACAATCCATTTGATGAGTATCACAACTTAGCAATTATAGCTTGGGGCTAATCCCACAAACCTATTTAAACCCTAGATCTAACAAGTAGACTACTCAGACATAGCTAAACAATTCATAACAATAGATAGATGAAAGAATTGCATAGATAGAACAAAGTAGACATACAAAAGGAGATGAGATCTCTCCAATCTCTCTCAAACAAATAAAACTCTAGTCTCTCTCTCACACTCTCTGCTTTTGTTGTAAAAAGCTTCAAGCTTCAAAGGGTTTCAAAACTTGTGCCGTCAAAAGCACTTGGCAGGAGTATTTAAGCATTTCCATTAGGTTAAAAACTCGTCAGGGGCAATCTCGTAATTTGGTGAAGTCTTGGTGAAGTAGTCGGCTAAACCATTTCGTCCTTGATATCGATCGACAACACTGAATGTGTATCGATCGATTATAATCTTCTAGTACTCGGATCTTCTCAGCTACGTCGATCGACAACTCAGGATGAGTATCGATCGATTATAATAATGTTGACTTCCGACTTAGTCTTGAATGGTCAACTCGGGTGTATCATCTCTTGTACTCCAAAATGCTCCAAAAACATCACTTTCTCACAAAATGCTCCTGAACCTGAAAACATACCTAACAGGCTAGAAAACAGATTAAATATATAATAAAATACTAGTATACCATGGTTAAAAACGGGTAAAATCTATGGTATATCACTACGAAATAGCCAACATGCAAGGCGTGAAAATTCCAAGAACTTGGAACATCATGCATCTCAAAAAATACTATCACTAAAACATCGCAATCAAAGAACTACGAGACGGCTTGATCCCTGAAAAGGGGTACGTAGGCAACTCGCTAACCGGCGGGTTCAGCTATCCGCCCCGATTAAAAGGGGGGGAGTGGGGTGCGTATACTCGTATACTCCCACGACTTTCGAAGACTCCAAATTTTCGAAACTCTTTACAAACAAAGACTCCGAATTTTCGAAACTCTTTGCAAACAATTACAGATCTAACATCCACCAAACGATTATCACATCCAGAAAATTATCACCCGAAGACATTTCTCGGTCTGACTAAGCATTTCTTCAAAAGCCCATAATCCTTTTATCGCATAAAAAAAAATTATTCACAAGTACTGCGAGACGTCGCTTCGTGCTCAAATAAATTTTTCCAAACAAAATTTTAAACGCCTACAGAACGGCATCATATCGTTGTTACTGATAAAAACGAACGAACTCTAGCGTCCTAAACAGACAAGCCACCTAAGGGTAGGCTCTCCTACATCCGACAAGGATAACATAGCGCGCTATACAAGAAATCCTAAATATTGGTTAGCACTTCCTAGCGGAAGTAGCTCGATTCGTACCTAGACAAATCGTATAAGCCGATAACACTTCGCAGATTTTAAAACGGTACGAATCAGGTTAAAATCGCAAACAGGCAAAACGAAAGCCGATTTGTCATCGCAAAGCCTCAGTCCAAGAGTAAACATAGGTCTTGCCCTAAACCCAGCACACTGGTCTCTAACATCTCAAGGCATGATATCAATGATACGAGATCCTAAAGCATGCCTCTGTGCGTATATCAAACATCCTCAGAAAATACTGTGATACCCCAACGTCACAGAAAACTCTCGAAACGGATCTCGAATACCACATTCAACTTCAAAAATAATTGCGAGATGACAACTCGTAATTTTTTTTTCTACTCATAAAAACAAAAATCCGATATTCATTAATTAAAAAACACAATGTGGCAGGGATTCAAAGCCACAAGCGGCCAGTCCCGAAAATAAAAACACGACCTTTAAAGGCCAGAACAAACGCAAACTCAGAAAACACTTAAACCAAAGACCACAAGCTTAAACCTAGACGTCTCCTTCACCTGCCTCACTCAGGGCCGCATCATCTCCGTCCTCTCCAGCCGCCAAACCGTGCTTCTCGGGATCCTCTGCCGATCGCGCCAGTACGCACTCAGATCGCAGGTCGGACAACATAAGCTTGAAGCTCATATCCACGGATCCTAACTCAGCCCTACGGGTTGATAAGCCATCCTCCTCGGACTGAAGAGACGAAGAAGGGTCGCCTTTGAGCGCTCGGATAACCGTCATCCCATCAATGCATGTCGAGATCAGATCCCTGCTGTGAAGGAGCTCTAGGGAACTCAAGATCTCAGTGAAACCCGTCATACGGGACTGAAACTCGGCGCGCAAGGCACCCATGGCGTCATCAACACTACGACGCGTCAAATCCTCACTGGTCTTGATCTGACACTGAAGTCGACGAACCTCCGAAACTTTTGCCTTCCTGATTTTCTTCTCCTTGATCAAAGCACTCGCTGTCTTCCCAAGATCCCTCTCAAGCTCGTCAACTTGCTCCTCGAACCTGGACACCTTAGCAGAATAAGAGTCCGTCAGCGCCGTCATTGTACCCAGGATCTCGGATATCTGGCCCTGCGCCTCTCCGAGCTCCCTGGCAAGGCGAGCAGCCTCGGTGCTACAGTCTCCAATCATCCCGTCAATCAGAGATATGAACTGCAAAGGGAAAAAATCATATTAACAAGTATAAGCCGAAGCGGAAAGATAAGTTAAAACCTGGACAACGTACCTTTCCACGGAGTGCAGGTGCAATACGCAACCCCTCCGGCAGCGAAGAACCTCCTTCGGCAGGTGCTGCGCACTTCCTCTTCCGAGTCCGGGCAGAAGCGACCGGAACAGCGCTAGCTGCACGCAAAGCCAAAACGATCTCCTTCCTGACTGGAGGCACTGGCTCAATGGTCTCCTCCTTGTCATCAACGACGATCGTAACTGACAACGATCCTGAGGGCTGGGTCGGAACTCCGAGAGATTGCGTCTCAGGATGCTCTCAAACCTCCGGCAGGATTGGAACCTTAGAACCAGAAGCCGGGGTGTCCACTGCGGCAGGAGAAGGTGGGTTCTCGTCGACAGCACGTACGATTTCCTTTTCGGCCTTGCGACGAGCCATCTTCTCAGGGAATGAAAGGTAGCCGGCGACACAAGCATGATCGGGAGTAGGCTCGACGGACGGAGCCGGCGGAGCCTCAGTCATCTCAACATCAGAGTTCTTCTTGCCATTTTGAGAGGGAGACATTTTGAGAGAGAATTTGAGAGAAGAAAGGGAAGAGGTGTGAAGGAAATGAAGAAGAAATCTCAATACTTATAGAAGTATGATCATATACTTTTCAAAAAAAAATATATATATATATTTATAATATATATACACGTATTCATACGCTTAAAATAGATCCCCTTTTAGTATGAGTATCTTTTACGAGTTTACGAATACGAACTTCGTCTAAAAACGACTATCTTGTCTGGCTCACCTCAACGCATGCTAGAATCCCTAAACGATTCTAGCGGGCTAACTGTTGGGGTCAAAAACCGTCGCGACGAAGTTTGTATTGAAACATTCGATAAAATAGACATCATTTATTTTTACGAAAAGAAATCGTAAAAATCGTCTCCTTGCAAAAGGTTCCACGACTAAACCACGTTCTCGTTAAAACACGATCATCGAAGATAACAAAAGATCGTTAAACCACAAGGATGCAGCTTGGCCATCCGGAACAACCAAGGGATCATACGAAGCTCGGTCGTTATAGCGACCGAGCTCGGAAACAAGCTTGGTCGCTATAGCGACCGAGCTCGGAAACTAGCTTGGTCGCTATAGCGACCGAGCATACATACACTAACCATTTTCCGAAACGTCCAGAGTCTTCTGAAACGACGATACGACATAAAACTATGCACTCTCGACTATCCTTGTAACGATCCTCCGCGAGCCACGGCTAACCATTTCTTGATCTCTCGATCAAATGGGATCATCAGCTTGTTTTACGATGAAACCGCGGAAAATTAACTTTATCGGAGAAATCGTAACAAATGTCTCAAACCAAAAGACGGCCCAAAAGGTCCTAAACTTGATTCGAGGCCCACTTACGATTTCTTAAAATCCCATAAACCTCGCAACGGATAATGCTTGGAGGATAAACATCAGTTTCCGCGGATAAATGGAAACTTTCCGCAGATAATCATGAAGATCGGAAAAAATGGAATATCTCCATTTTCGGACTATGACGGCTTAAGGGCAAAAGAGGAAGACATAAACCGACCTAGGAGGGAGTATATAAGGAGCTCAAGGCGAGAGGCATAGGGAGAGACTTTTTTCAGAGCAAAGTAGCACTTAGAGTAATTTAGGCATATTTCCGTTTTTGTTATTCGAGCTGCGACTCAATAAGGTTTAGCCACCTTCGGGTATTAAACTAGGAATCTCGCCGACAGCTCTTGTAGCCGAAGCACGTTACCTTGTTGTTGCGTTCAAACGCGAAATCGGAAATAAGATCTTTTTTTGCTCTCCTTTTATTTTTACGATTTCTTATTATTCTCGTTTTATTTTCGTGTTCTGATTGCTTGGCGTGTGGTTTCTCAGATATCCGGGGCCTCTGGGAAATTAGGGTTTTCCTACTTTCCTAATTTATATGATTTATTGAAAGTGCAAATTTCGGTTCCCACACCGGCTAAAATGATCCTTCCCGATTTTGGGTCTATCATTTGGTATCAAAGCCACTTTGGCTGGTTTGTTTTCATTATTCTTTTCATCTTCTCATCTGTTCATCATTTTATTTTCTTATTTTTTGGATCAGGGCTGTTCCTTTACTCCCTTGTGATCGCCGATTAAAAAAAAATCTTTTTTAAAAAAAGGGAAAAAAAAGAAAGTAAAAGTTTTGGCTTGAATCACTTCTGAAGAGAAATCCAGGGGGAGTGGTGGAAGAGAAAGCCTGCTGGCGGAGGAGAAATCCGGCCTTAGGACAGCTAAGGCAAATCCACAAAAAAAATCTCTTCATCTTTCTTTCTCTTTTCTTTAACCCATAAAAGGCTGTGTTGGGTTTTGATCACTGAGTTTTGACTGCCAATCATCCTTTGAACCAGTGGAAAGAACTCTGAGTAATCACCTAAAAAATCGAGAGCTAAACACTTGAGAGTGTTAGGAATATTTTTATTTGTTAATCTTTTGTGTTGAAATTTTTTCAGGTTAAGATGTTTGGACTTCTAAAG
Organism: Raphanus raphanistrum subsp. raphanistrum; assembly: GCA_019706035.1. NCBI lineage: Eukaryota > Viridiplantae > Streptophyta > Magnoliopsida > Brassicales > Brassicaceae > Raphanus > Raphanus raphanistrum. The sequence continues at coordinate 22,301,436 of CM033988.1, read as the reverse complement.
AAATCAAATCAGGCTTCAAAACCACAACAAGATGTCTACTTTCCTTTCAAAACTTTTTTTGAAAAGAAGCAATTGATTTTTGAAAAGAAACAGTTTGCTTCTAATGGGTTTGATTTTGTGCAGAAACAAAGGAAGAGACGAAACAGGTCCAAAGATGATGAGAAAGGGGTTAGAAGTAGAGATCGTCCCTTCACCAAAGCCAAGAGAAGCAACCGTGATGTGCTAGATCAGAACGAACTTCAGACTTATGCCAGCTTGGAGAAAATGTTGCATAAGGCAATTCATGCTATCCGGCAACTCAAAAAAAATCCTACACCAAAACAGCAAAGTAATTTTTCTTCTCTTTCAAATTCTGATTTAAAAACTAATGTGTTGTCTTTTGATAAAAGCAAAGCTGTGAAACCCACAAGCAAAGCTCATTCTACCAGGTGCTTCAAATGTCATAGAATCGGTCCTTATGCTAACAAGTGTCAAAAGCAAAAACCGAACCAGAAAAGGAAGATCCTTTGCCAATTTTCGATGACTTCACACATGAGCCAATGGAGGGGCTAGATGAAGAACAAATCCATGGTCATCAAGCCAACCAAGAAGAGTCTTCTTCCATTCAAAAACTGGACCAAATTCAAGGTGACCATTGTGCTGATTATAATTCTTTTGCTTATAATCCTTTTCCTTTTAATGTTTCAGATTTGAGGACAAATCTTTTTGAAGAGAGAGAGTATGATAGAACCAAAATCGAGCCTGTCCTTTTTGGTTCATGGAAATGGCCCATGATGGTGATCATGTCGACCAGCTTGATCCAACCGAGATTTTTCCATCAGATCGTGACACTACTTTGGAGCTAGATGAGCTGAGTGAGATAAGTGACACTACTATGGAGCTGGATGAGCTAAGTGACACTAACTTGGAGTTGAATGAGCTAAGTGACACTGAAGAAGGAGCTGGTTTAGCTGCTGGGCGAAATGAGTCTTTTTCGGCCCACCGAAAAATTCATAACAAATTCAATTGGGATCTGTTTTACACCAAATTCGACCAGGCCTTTCCTGATGGTCTCCTACCCATTTGCATCAAGAAATATCAACAAAAGGAGTCAAAGTCGTGCCTAGGAAAGAGGCATTCAAACTCTGGTCAAAACTCATAGTCCACATTTCGGTTTTCTATAAAAAGTCTTAGTCTTTGTTTATGTTTTCTATGCTTCTGTTGTGAAAGGATAGTTTATTTCATATCATAAGTGCTTCTTATATAGGAGTTACATAGACCGTCATAAGATAATGAGCCTAATACAAAGTGGGCTGGTTACTGGACATCCATAAACATATAAATCATAACATTCATAACAGCTTCTAGTTTTCCACAATTATTTAAGTATTTTTTTGACTCATTCTACTATAAATATGTAATTCATTTCATGAATAAAATCAGATCATTTTGGAGTTTATTTTTGTTTTTTTTCTCTAAGTGTGAGAGAGAGTTCTTTAGCTAGTTCGTCGGTTTGAACCGGCTTGTTGATTTTGTGGTCAGTCAATCATCTCTGTGTGTTATTTGGTGGTCAGCCAACGCACTACAACCGTTCTTAGGTGGTTAGCCTTAGATCGTTGGTATATCAAGAGTCATTTGGCACCTCTTGACGATCCTATCAATCCATCCTAGTTCCAGAAGGGCCTTCGCCTTCTTGGTTCATATCCAACACCCGGCTAAAGTGATCCTTCCCGATTTTGGGTCTATCAGATTGTCTTTCTTCGCAAAACAAATAGTATAGCTTAAAGAATCGATGTTCAAGTCGATCGTTCTTGTTTTACACGATACACTTTACGAGAAAACCAACCTTCTCAGTTTTAGTCGTAAAACTTCGATGATAACTTCAATCAAGACGAACCGAGAGACACTATGTCCGTAGCTGAGATGACACGACCATACGAAAGTATACAGAAGTCACGGGAATTGATCTAAGTTTGGACAGGCTGAATGCAAAGGAATCTTCCTTGGAACTTCAAAGGGGCCGTTCTCTCAAACCGTGAGGAGCCAGAAAACGATCAAGATATCAAATTGAAGCCCTCGCCGAGACGCCGGCGCCCGGAGCCACGACACGGGTCCAGCCTCTGGCGCCTGGGGCCGTGACGCGGGTCCAGCCGCCAGCACCCAGGGCCCGTGGCTCGGATCCAGCCGCCGGCGCCCAGGGCCCTAAATCGGGTCCAGTCACCGGCGCCGGGGCCGTGGCTCGGGTCCAGCCGCCGGGGCCGTGGCTCGGGTCCAGCCATCGGCGCCGGGGCCGTGGCTCGGGTCCACCCATTTTGATCTAGACTCAAAGGAGAACAAAAGGGAACAAAGTTAGCTTGCCCTAGGTCGAGATCTTGGATCACCAAATCGATGACTAGAAGGTCGCAATGAGGTTTGTCAATACCGACGGTTTCTTGTTCCTCGAAAACGATCGTGTCGTTGGGGACATCGTTTTCCGGAAGCCAGTTGGAACTTGTTTCGGCTTTTCGCTCGTAATCTTTGATAGATGAGACCAAGTCTTGGTAGAACTGCGATCCTCCGATGATCATGTTTATTCTTTGGCGATTGTTGTTGTTCCCTTGATCGTCCTGTCTCCTTCCGCGCTTCTCGCCTGACTAATTTTCAGGCGTGCGGTTCTCGGGAGCGGCCTTATCATTTTTTTCGCAGGCGATTGGAATCCATGACCAGGTCCTTTACGCTCGTGACCTTCGATAGTTCGCCGGCGAGGAGCTTTGCAGCAAGCCTAGCGCCGAGGACCTATCCAGATGATTCCAGATTAGCATGTTCGGACATATGGCATCATCTTCATGATTCTTATCAAACCAGGATGAACCACGATGTAAGAAGCTTGATTTGGAACCATTAACCGGTGGAGAATAACTAGGAAGTTAAATAAATCGAATAGGAGTTGTGAGGAAGAAGATATCCCACTTTCTATTCAGGTGATTCCAGATTAGCATGTTCGGACGTATGGCAATATCTTCAAGATTCTTATCAAATCAGGAAGAACCACGACGTAAGCAGCTTTATTTGGAACCACTAATCAGTGGAGAATAACTAGGAAGTTGAATAAATAGAATATGAGTCATGAGGAAGAATATATCCCACTTTCTATCCAGATGATTCCAGATTAGCTTGTTCGGACATATGGCATCATCTTCATAATTCTTATAAACCAGGATGAACCACGATGTAAGAAGTTTGATTTGGAACAATTAACCGGTGGAGAATAACTAGGAAGTTGAATAAATCAAATAGGAGTTGTGAGGAAGAAGATATCCCACTTTATATTCAGATGATTCCAGATTAGCTTGTTCGGACATATGGCAATATCTTCATGATTCTTATCAAACCAGGAAGAACCACGATGTAAGAAGCTTTATCTGGAATCACTAATCAGTGAAGAATAACAAGGAAATTGAATAAATCTTATAGGAGTTGTGAGTAAGAAGATATCCCACTTTCTATCCAGATGATCCCAGATTAGCTTGTTCGGACATATGGCAATATCTTCATGATTCTTATCAAACCAGGACGAACCACGATGTAAGAAGCTTGATTTGGAACCATTAATTAGTGGAGAATAACTAGAAAGTTGAATAAAATTAAAAGGAGTTGTGAGGAAGATGATATCCCACTTTCTATCCAAATGATTCCAAATTAGCTTGTTCGGACATATGGCATTATCTTCATGATTCTTATCAAACCAGGATGAACCCCGATGTAAGAAACTTGATTTGAAACCACTAATCAATGGAGAATAACCAAGAAGTTGAATAAATCTCATATGAGTTGTGAGGAAGAATATATCCCACTTTCTATCCAGATGATTCCAGATTTGCATGTTCGGATATATGGCAATATCTTCATGATTCTTATCAAACCAGGATGAACCACGATGTAAGAAGCTTGATTTGGAACCACTAATCAGTGGAGAATAACCAAGAAGTTTAATAAATCTCATACGAGTTGTGAGGAAGAAGATATCCCACTTTCTATTCAGATGATTCCAGATTTGTCTTTTCGGACTTATGGCAATATCTTCATGATTCTTATCAAACCAGGATGAACCACGATGTAATAAGCTTGATTTTGAACCATTAACCAGTGGAGAATAACTAGGAAGTTAAATAAATCGAATAGGAGTTGTGAGGAAGAAAATATCCCACTTTCTATTCAGGTGATTCCAGAATAGCCTGTTCGGACATATGGCAATATCTTCATGATTCTTATCAAACCAGGATGAACCACGATGTAAGAAGCTTGATTTGGAACCACTAATCAGTGGAGAATAACCAAGAAGTTTAATAAATCTCATACGAGTTGTGAGGAAGAAGATATCCCACTTTCTATCTAGATGATTCCAGAGTTGCCTGTTCGGACTTATGGCAATATCTTCATGATTCTTTTCAAACCAGGATGAACCAATATGTAAGAAGCTTGATTGGGAACCAGTAATTAGTGGAGAGTAACAAGGAAGATGAATAAGTCAAATAGGAGTTGTGTGGAAAAAGATATCCCTTTTTCTATACAGATGATTCCAGATTAGCATGTTGGGACATATGGCATTATCTTTATGATTTTTATCAAACTAGGATGATCCACGATGTAAGAAGCTTGATTTGGAACCATTAATTAGTGGAGAATAACTAGGAAGTTGAATAGGAGTTGTGAGGAAGAAGATATCCCACTTTCTATCCAGATGATTTCATATAGCATTTTCGGACATATAGCATTATTTTCCTGATTCTTATCAAACCAGGATGAACCACAATATAAGAAGCTTGATTTGGAACCACTAATCAATGGAGAATAACCAAGAAGTTGAATAAATCTCATACGAGTTGTGAGGAAGAAGATATCCCACTTTCTAACCAGATAATTCCAGATTAGCTTGTCCGGACATATGACATTATCTTCATGATTCTTATCAAACCAGGATGAACCACGATGTAAGAAGCTTGATTTGCAACCACTAATCAATGGAGAATAACCAAGAAGTTGAATAAATCTCATACGAGTTGTGAGGAAGAAGATATCCCACTTTCTATCCAGATGATTCCAGAGTTGCATGTTCGGACTTATGGCAATATCTTCATGATTCTTATAAAACCAAGATGAACCAATATGTAAGAAGCTTGATTGGGAACCACTAATCAGTGGAGAGTAACAAGGAAGTTGAATAAATCTCATAGGAGTTGCGAGGAATAAGATATCCCACTTTCTATCCAGATGATTCCATATTAGCATGTTCGGACATATGGCATTATCTTCATGATTCTTATCAAACCAGGATGAACCAAGATGTAAGAAGCTTTAGTTGGAACCATTAATCAGTGGAGAATAACTAGGAAGTTGAATTAATCGAATATGAGTTGTGAGGAAGAAGATATCCCACTTTCTATCCAGATGATTCCAGATTAGCTTGTTCGGACATATGTCATTATCATCATGATTCTTATCAAACCAGGATTAACCAAGATGTAAGAAGCTTCATTTGGAACCATTAATCAGAGGAGAATAACTAGGAAGTTAAATAAGTCGAATAGGAGTTGTGAGGAAGAAGATATCCCACTTTCTATCCAGATGATTCCAGATTAGCCTGTTCGGACATATGGCATTATCTTAATGATTCTTATCAAACCAAGATGAACCACAATGTAAGAAGCTTGATAGGGAACCATTAATCAATGTAGAATAATGAGAAAGTTAAATAAATTGAATAGGAGTTGTGAGGAAGAAAATGTCCCACTTTCTATCTAGGTGATTCCAGATTAGCCTGTTCGGACATATGGCAATATCTTCATAATTCTTATCAAACCAGGATTAATCACGATGTAAGAAGCTTTAGTTGGAACCATTAATCAGTGGAGAATAACTAGGAATTTAAAAACCCAAAAAGGAGTTGTGAGGAAGAAGATATCCCATTTTCTATCCAGATGATTTCAGATTAGCCTGTTCGGACATATGGAATTATCATCATGATTCTTATCAAACCAAGATTAACCACAATGTAAGAAGCTTTATTTGGAACCATTAATCAGTGGCGACTAACTAGGAAGTTAAATAAGTCGAATAGGAGTTGTGAGGAAGAAGATATCCCACTTTCTATTCAGGTGATTCCAGATTAGCCTGTTCAGATATATGGCATTATCTTCATGATTCTTATCAAACCAGGATAAACCACGATGTAAGAAGCTTGATTTGGAACCACTAATCAATGTAGAATAACCAAGAAGTTGAATAAATCTAATACGAGTTGTGAGGAAGAAGATATCCCACTTTCTATTCAGATAATTCCAGATTTGTCTGTTCGGACTTATGGCAATATCTTACTGATTCTTATCAAACAAGGATGAACCACGATGTAATAAGCTTGATTTGGAACCATTAAACAGTGGAGAATAACTTGGAAGTTAAATAAATCGAATAGGATTTGTGGTGAAGAAAATATCACACTTTCTATTCAGGTTATTCCAGATTAGCCTGTTTCGGACATATAGCATTATTTTCATGATTCTTATCAAACCAGGATGAACCACAATGTAAGAAGCTTGATTTGGAACCACTAATCAATGGAGAATAACCAAGAAGTTGAATAAATCTCATACGAGTTGTGAGGAAGAAGATATCCCACTTTCTATCCATATAATTCCAGATTTGCATGTTCGGACTTATGGCAATATCTTCATCATTCTTATAAAACCAGGATGAACCAATATGTAAGAAGCTTGATTGGGAACCACTAATCAGTGGAGAGTAACAAGGAAGTTGAATAAATCTCATAGGAGTTGTGAGGAATAAGATATCCCACTTTCTATCCAAATGATTCCAGATTAGCCTGTTCGGACATATGGCATTATCTTCATGATTCTTATCAAACCAGGATGAACCACAATGTAAGAAGCTTTAGTTGGAACCAATAATCAGTGGAGAGTAACAAGGAAGTTGAATAAATCTTATAGGAGTTGTGAGAAAGAAGATATCCCACTTTCTATCGAGATGATTCCAGATTAGCCTGTTCGGACATATGTCATTATCATCATGATTCTTATCAAACCAGGTTTAACCACGATGTAAGAAGCTTTATTTGGAACCAATAATCAGTGGAGAATAACTAGGAAGTTAAATAAGTCGAATAGGAGTTGTGAGGAAGAAGATATCCCACTTTCTATTCAAGTGATTTCAGATTAGCATGTTTGGACATATGGCAATATCTTCATGATTCTTATAAAACCAGGATGAACCAATACGTAAGAAGCTTGATTGGGGACCACTAATCAGTGGAGAGTAACAAGGAAGTTGAATAAATCTCATAGGAGTTGTGAGGAAGAAGATATCCCACTTTCTATCCAGATGATTCCAGATTAGCCTGTTCGGACATATGGCATTATCTTAATGATTCTTATCAAACCAAGATGAACCACAATGTAAGAAGCTTGATAGGGAACCATTAATCAATGTAGAATAATGAGAAAGTTAAATAAATTGAATAGGAGTTGTGAGGAAGAAAATGTCCCACTTTCTATCTAGGTGATTCCAGATTAGCCTGTTCGGACATATGGCAATATCTTCATAATTCTTATCAAACCAGGATTAACCACGATGTAAGAAGCTTTAGTTGGAACCATTAATCAGTGGAGAATAACTAGGAATTTAAAAACCCAAAAAGGAGTTGTGAGGAAGAAGATATCCCATTTTCTATCCAGATGATTTCAGATTAGCCTGTTCGGACATATGGAATTATCATCATGATTCTTATCAAACCAAGATTAACCACAATGTAAGAAGCTTTATTTGGAACCATTAATCAGTGGCGAATAACTAGGAAGTTAAATAAGTCGAATAGGAGTTGTGAGGAAGAAGATATCCCACTTTCTATTCAGGTGATTCCAGATTAGCCTGTTCGGATATATGGCATTATCTTCATGATTCTTATCAAACCAGGATAAACCACGATGTAAGAAGCTTGATTTGGAACCACTAATCAATGTAGAATAACCAAGAAGTTGAATAAATCTAATACGAGTTTTGAGGAAGAAGATATCCCACTTTCTATTCAGATAATTCCAGATTTGTCTGTTCGGACTTATGGCAATATCTTACTGATTCTTATCAAAAAAGGATGAACCACGATGTAATAAGTTTGATTTGGAACCATTAAACAGTGGAGAATAACTTGGAAGTTAAATAAATCGAATAGGATTTGTGGTGAAGAAAATATCACACTTTCTATTCAGGTTATTCCAGATTAGCCTGTTTCGGACATATAGCATTATTTTCATGATTCTTATCAAACCAGGATGAACCACAATGTAAGAAGCTTGATTTGGAACCACTAATCAATGGAGAATAACCAAGAAGTTGAATAAATCTCATACGAGTTGTGAGGAAGAAGATATCCCACTTTCTATCCATATAATTCTAGATTTGCATGTTCGGACTTATGGCAATATCTTCATCATTCTTATAAAACCAGGATGAACCAATATGTAAGAAGCTTGATTGGGAACCACTAATCAGTGGAGAGTAACAAGGAAGTTGAATAAATCTCATAGGAGTTGTGAGGAATAAGATATCCCACTTTCTATCCAGATGATTCCAGATTAGCCTGTTCGGACATATGGCATTATCTTCATGATTCTTATCAAACCAGGATGAACCACAATGTAAGAAGCTTTAGTTGGAACCACTAATCAGTGGAGAGTAACAAGGAAGTTGAATAAATCTTATAGGAGTTGTGAGAAAGAAGATATCCCACTTTCTATCTAGATGATTCCAGATTAGCCTGTTCGGACATATGTCATTATCATCATGATTCTTATCAAACCAGGTTTAACCACGATGTAAGAAGCTTTATTTGGAACCATTAATCAGTGGAGAATAACTAGGAAGTTAAATAAGTCGAATAGGAGTTGTGAGGAAGAAGATATCCCACTTTCTATTCAGGTGATTTCAGATTAGCATGTTTGGACATATGGCAATATCTTCATGATTCTTATAAAACCAGGATGAACCAATACGTAAGAAGCTTGATTGGGAACCACTAATCAGTGGAGAGTAACAAGGAAGTTGAATAAATCTCATAGGAGTTGTGAGGAAGAAGATATCCCACTTTCTATCTAGATGATTCCAGATTAGCCTGTTCGGACATATGGCATTATCTTCATGATTCTTATCAAACCATGATGAACCACGATGTAAGAAGCTTGATTGGGAACCAGTAATCAGTGTAGAATAACGAGAAAGTTAAATAAATTGAATAGGAGTTGTGAGGAAGAAAATTTCCCACTTTCTATCTAGGTGATTCCAGATTAACCTGTTCGGACATATGGCAATATCTTCATGATTCTTATCAAACCAGGATTAACCACGATGTAAGAAGCTTTAGTTGGAACCATTGATCAGTGGAGAATAACTAGGAAATTGAATAAATAGAATAGGAGTTGTGAGGAAGAAGATATCCCATTTTCTATCCAGATGATTCCAGATTTGTCTGTTCGGACTTATGGCAATATCTTCATGATTCATATCAAACAAGGATGAACCACAATGTAATAAGCTTGATTTGGAACCATTAAACAGTGGAGAATAACTAGGAAGTTTAATAAATCGAATAGGAGTTGTGAGGAAGAAGATATCCCACTTTCTATTCAGGTGATTCCATATTAGCATGTTTGGACATATGGCAATATCTTCATGATTCTTATCAAACGAGGATGAACCACGATGTAAGAAACTTGATTTGGAACCTTTAATTAGTGGAGAATAACTATGAATTTGAATAAATATAATTGGAGTTGTGAGGAAGAAGATATCCCACTTTCTATCCAGATGATTCCAGATTAGCTTGTTCGGACATATGGCATTATCTTCATGATTCTTATCAAACCACGATGAACAACGATTTAAGAAGCTTGATTTGGAACCACTAATCAATGGAGAATAACCAAGAAGTTGAATAAATATCATGCGAGTTGTGAGGAAGAAGATATCCCACTTTCTATCTAGATGATTCCAGATTTGCCTGTTCGGACTTATGGCAATATCTTCATGATTCTTATAAAACAAGGATGAACCAATATGTAAGAAGCTTGATTGGGTACCACTAATCAGTGGAGAGTAACAAGGAAGTTAAATAAATCTCATAGGAGTTGTGAGGAAGAAGATATCCCACTTTCTATCCAGATGATTCCAGATTAGCCTATTCGGACATATGGCTTTATCTTAATGATTCTTATCAAACCAAGATGAACCACGATGTAAGAAGCTTGATTGGGAACCATTAATCAGTGTAGAATAACGAGAAAGTTAAATAAATTGAATAGGAGTTGTGAGGAAGAAAATGTCCCACTTTCTATCTAGGTGATTCCAGATTAGCATGTTCGGACATATGGCAATATCTTCATGATTCTTATCAAACCAGGATTAACCACGATGTAAGAAGCTTTAGTTGGAACCATTGATCAGTGGAGAATAACTAGGAAATTGAATAAATCGAATAGGAGTTGTGGGGAAGAAAATATCTCATTTTCTATTCAGGTGATTCCAGATTAGCATGTTCGGACATATGGCAATATCTTCATGATTTTTATCAAACCAGGATGAACCACGATGTAAGAAGCTTTATTTGGAACCACTAATCAATGGAGAATAACCAAGAAGTTGAATAAATATCATGCGAGTTGTGAGGAAGAAGATATCCCACTTTCTATCTAGATGATTCCAGATTTGCCTGTTCGGACTTATGGCAATATCTTCATGATTCTTATAAAACCAGGATGAACCAATATGTAAGAAGCTTGATTGGGAACCACTAATCAGTGGAGAGTAACAAGGAAGTTGAATAAATCTTATAGGAGTTGTGAGGAAGAAGATATCCCACTTTCTATCTAGATGATTCCAGATTAGCCTGTTCGGACATATGGCATTATCTTCATGATTCTTATCAAACCATGATGAATCACGATGTAAGAAGCTTGATTTGGAACCACTAATCAATGGAGAATAACTAGAAAGTTGAATAAATTGAATAGGAGTTGTGAGGAAAAAGATATCCCACTTTTTATCTAGATGATTCCAGATTAGCCTGTTCGGACATATGGCATTATCTTAATGATTCTTCTCAAACCAAGATGAACCACGATGTAAGAAGCTTGATTGGGAACCATTAATCAGTGTAGAATAACGAGAAATTTAAATAAATTGAATAGGAGTTGTAAGGAAGAAAATGTCCCACTTTCTATCTACGTGATTCCAGATTAGCCTGTTCGGACCTATGGCATTATCTTCATGATTCTTATCAAACCATGATGAACCACGATGTAAGAAGCTTGATTTGGAACCACTAATCAATGGAGAATAACTAGAAAGTTGAATAAATTTAATAGGAGTTGTGAGGAAAAATATATCCCACTTTTTATCCAGATGATTCCATATTAGCCTGTTCGGACATATGGCATTATCTTAATGATTCTTATCAAACCAAGATGAACCACGATGTAAGAAGCGTGATTGGGAACCATTAATCAGTGTAGAATAATGAGAAAGTTAAATAAATTGAATAGGAGTTGTGAGGAAGAAAATGTCCCACTTTCTATCTAGGTGATTCCAGATTAGCCTGTTCGGACATATGGCAATATCTTCATGCTTCTTATCAATCCAGGATTAACCACGATGTAAGAAGCTTTAGTTGGAACCATTGATCAGTGGAGAATAACTATGAAATTGAATAAATCGAATAGGAGTTGTGAGGAAGAAGATATCCCATTTTCTATCCAGATGATTCCAGATTTGTCTGTTTGGACTTATGGCAATATCTTCATGATTCTTATCAAACAAGGATGAACCACGATGTAATAAGCTTGATCTGGAACCATTAAACAGTGGAGAATAACTAGGAAGTTAAATAAATCGAATAGGAGTTGTGGGGAAGAAAATATTCCAGTTTCTATTCAGGTGATTCCAGATTAGCATGTTCGGACATATGGCAATATCTTCATGATTCTTATCAAACCAGGATGAACCACGATGTAAGAAGCTTTATTTGGAACCACTAATCAATGGAGAATAACAAAGAAGTTGAATAAATATCATGCGAGTTGTGAGGAAGAAGATATCCCACTTTCTATCTAGATGATTCCAGATTTGCCTGTTTGGACTTATGGCAATATCTTCATGATTCTTATAAAACCAGGATGAACCAATATGTAAGAAGCTTGATTGGGAACCACTAATCAGTGGAAAGTAACAAGGAAGTTGAATAAATCTTATAGGAGTTGTGAGGAAGAAGATATCCCACTTTCTATCTAGATGATTCCAGATTAGCCTGTTCGGACATATGGCATTATCTTCATGATTCTTATCAAACCATGATGAACCACGATGTAAGAAGCTTGATTTGGAACCACTAATCAATGGAGAATAACTAGAAAGTTGAATAAATTGAATAGGAGTTGTGAGGAAAAAGATATCCCACTTTTTATCCAGATGATTCCAGATTAGCCTGTTCGGACATATGGCATTATCTTAATGATTCTTCTCAAACCAAGATGAACCACGATGTAAGAAGCTTGATTGGGAACCATTAATCAGTGTAGAATAACGAGAAATTTAAATAAATTGAATAGGAGTTGTAAGGAAGAAAATGTCCCACTTTCTATATACGTGATTCTAGATTAGCTTGTTCGGACATATGGCATTATCTTCATGATTCTTATCAAACCATGATGAACCACGAAGTAAGAAGCTTGATTTGGAACCACTAATCAATGGAGAATAACTAGAAAGTTGAATAAATTGAATAGGAGTTGTGAGGAAAAAGATATCCCACTTTTTATCCAGATGACTCCAGATTAGCCTGTTCGGACATATGGCATTATCTTAATGACTCTTATCAAACCAAGATGAACCACGATGTAAGAAGCTTGATTGGGAACCATTAATCAGTTTAGAATAACGAGAAAGTTAAATAAATTGAATAGGAGTTGTGAAGAAGAAAATGTCCCACTTTCTATCTAGGTGATTCCAGATTAGCCTGTTCGGACATATGACAATATCTTCATGATGCTTATCAAACCATGATGAACCACGATGTAAGAAGCTTTATTTGGAACCACTAATCAATGGAGAATAACCAAGAAGTTGAATAAATATCATGCGAGTTGTGAGGAAGAAGATATCCCACTTTCTATCTAGATGATTCCAGATTTGCCTGTTCGGACTTATGGCAATATCTTCATGATTCTTATAAAACCAGGATGAACCAATATGTAAGAAGCTTGATTGGGAACCACTAATCAGTGGAGAGTAACAAGGAAGTTGAATAAATCTTATAAGAGTTGTGAGGAAGAAGATATCCCAGTTTCTATCTAGATGATTCCAGATTAGCCTGTTCGGACATATGGCATTATGTTCATGATTCTTATCAAACCATGATGAACCACGATGTAAGAAGCTTGATTTGGAACCACTAATCAATGGAGAATAACTAGAAAGTTGAATAAATTGAATAGGAGTTGTGAGGAAAAAGATATCCCACTTTTTATCCAAATGATTCCAGATTAGCCTGTTCGGACATATGGCATTATCTTAATAATTCTTATCAAACCAAGATGAACCACGATGTAAGAAGCTTGATTGGGAACCATTAATCAGTGTAGAATAACGAGAAAGTTAAATAAATTGAATAGGAGTTGTAAGGAAGAAAATGTCCCACTTTCTATCTAAGTGATTCCAGATTAGCTTATTTGGACATATGGCATTATCTTCATGATTCTTATCAAACCAGGATGAACCACGATGTAAGAAGCTTTATTTGGAACCACTAATCAATGGAGAATAACCAAGAAGTTGAATAAATATCATACGAGTTGTGAGGAAGAAGATATCCCACTTTCTATCCAGATGATTCCAGATTTGCCTGTTCGGACTTATGGCAAAATCTTCATGATTCTTATCAAACTAGGATGAACCAATATGTAAGAAGCTTGATTGGGAACCACTAATCAGTGGAGAGTAACAAGGAAATTGAATAAATCTCATAGGAGTTGTGAGGAAGAAGATATCCCACTTTCTATCCAGATAATTCCAGATTAGCCTGTTCTGACATATGGCATTATCTTCATGATTCTTATCAAACCAGGATGAACCACGACGTAAGAAGCTTTAGTTGGAACCATTAATCAGTGGATAATAACTAGGAAGTTGAATAAATCGAATAGGAGTTGTGAGGAAGAAAATATCCCAGTTTCTATTCAGGTGATTCCAGATTAGCATGTTCGGACATATGGTAATATCTTCATGATTCTTATCAAACCAGGATGAACAACGATGTAAGAAGCTTTATTTGGAACCACTAATCAATGGAGAATAACTAAGAAGTTGAATAAATATCATGCGATTTGTGAGGAAGAAGATATCCCACTTTCTATCTAGATGATTCCAGATTTGCCTGTTCGGACTTATGGCAATATCTTCATGATTCTTATAAAACCAGGTTGAACCACGATGTAAGAATCTTTAGTTGGAACCATTAATCAGTGGAGAATAACTAGGAAGTTGAATAAATCGAATAGGAGTTGTGAGGAAGAAAATATCTCAGTTTCTATTCAGGTGATTCCAGATTAGCATGTTCGGACATATGGCAATATCTTCATGATTCTTATCAAACCAAGATGAACCACGATGTAAGAAGCTTTATTTGGAACCACTAATCAATGGAGAATAACCAAGAAGTTGAATAAATATCATACGAGTTGTGAGGAAGAAGATATCCCACTTTCTATCCAGATGATTCCAGATTTGCCTGTTCGGACTTATGGCAATATCTTCATGATTCTTATCAAACTAGGATGAACCAATATGTAAGAAGCTTGATTGGGAACCACTAATCAGTGGAGAGTAACAAGTAAGTTGAATAAATCTCATAGGAGTTGTGAGGAAGAAGATATCCCACTTTCTATCCAGATGATTCCAGATTAGCATGTTCGGACATATGGCATTATCTTCATGATTCTTAAAAAACCAGGATGAACCACGATGTAAGAAGCTTTAGTTGGAACCATTCATCAGTGGAGAATAACTAGGAAGTTAAATAAATCGAATAGGAGTTGTGGGGAAGAAAATATCCCAGTTTCTATTCAGGTGATTCCAGATTAGCATGTTCGGACATATGGCAATATCTTCATGATTCTTATCAAACCAGGATGAACCACGATGTAAGAAGCTTTATTTGGAACCACTAATCAATGGAGAATAACCAAGAAGTTGAATAAATATCATGCGAGTTGTGAGGAAGAATATATCCCACTTTCTATCAAGATGATTCCAGATTTGCCTGTTCGGACTTATGGCAATATCTTCATGCTTCTTATAAAACCAGGATGAACCAATATGTAAGAAGCTTGATTGGGAACCACTAATCAGTGGAGAGTAACAAGGAAGTTGAATAAATCTCATAGGAGTTGTGAGGAAGAAAATATCCCAGTTTCTATCTAGATGATTCCAGATTAGCCTGTTCGGACATATGGCATTATCTTCATGATTCTTATCAAACCATGATGAACCACGATGTAAGAAGCTTGATTTGGAACCATTAATCAGTGTAGAATAACGAGAAAGTTAAAATAAATTGAATAGGAGTTCTGAGGAAGAAGCTTTCCCACTTTCTATCTATGTGATTCCAGATTAGCCTGTTCGGACATATGGCAATATCTTCATGAATCTTATCAAACCAGGATTAACCATGATGTAAAGAAGCTTTAGTTGGAACCATTGATCAGTGGAGAATAACTAGGAAATTGAATAAATCGAATAGGAGTTGTGAGGAAGAAGATATCCCATTTTCTATCCAGATGATTCCAGATTTGTCTGTTCGGACTTACCGCAATATCTTCATGATTCTTATCAAACAAGGATGAACCACAATGTAATAAGCTTGATTTGGAACCATTAAACAGTGGAGAATAACTAGGAAGTTAACTAAATCGAATAGGAGTTGTGGGGAAGAAAATATCCCAGTTTCTATTCAGGTGATTCTAGATTAGCCTGTTCGGACATATGGCAATATCTTCATGATTCTTATCAAACCAGGATGAACCACGATGTAAGAAGCTTTATTTGGAACCACTAATCAATGGAGAATAACCAATTAAGTTGAATAATTATCATATGAGTTATGAGGAAGAAGATATCCCACTTTCTATCTAGATGATTCGAGATTTGCCTGTTCGGACTTATGGCAATATCTTCATGATTCTTATCAAACTAGGATGAACCAATATGTAAGAAGCTTGATTGGGAATCACTAATCAGTGGAGAGTAACAAGGAAGTTGAATAACTCTCATAGGAGTTGTGAGGAAGAAGATTTCACACTTTCTATCCAGATGATTCCAGATTAGCCTGTTCGGACATATGGCATTATCTTCATGATTCTTAACAAACCAGGATGAACCACGATGTAAGAAGCTTTAGTTGGAACCACTAATGAGTGGAGAATAACTAGGAATTTGAATTAATCGAATATGAGTTGTGAGGAAGAAGATATCCCACTTTCTATCCAGATGATTCCAGATTAGCCTGTTCGGACATATGTCATTATCATCATGATTCTTAACAAACCAGGATTAACCACGATGTAAGAAGCTTTATTTGGAACCATTAATCAGTGGAGAATAACTAGGAAGTTAAATAAGTCGAATAGGAGTTGTGAGGAAGAAGATATCCCACTTTCTATTCAGGTGATTCTAGATTAGCATGTTTGGACATATGGCAATATCTTCATGATTCTTATCAAAGGAGGATGATTCACGATGTAAGAAACTTGATTTGGAACCTTTAATTAGTGGAGAATAACTAGGAAGTTGAATAAATCGAATTGGAGTTGTGAGGAAGAAGATATCCCACTTTCTATCCATATGATTCAAGATTAGCTTGTTCGGACATATGGCATTATCTTCATGACTCTTATCAAACCAGGATGAACCACGATGTTAGAAGCTTGATTTGGAACCACTAACCAATGGAGAGTAACCAAGAAGTTTAATAAATCTCATACCAGTTGTGAGGAAGAAGATATCCCACTTTCTATACTGATGATTCCAGATTTGCCTGTTCGGACATATGGCAATATCTTCATGATTCTTACAAAACCAGGATGAAACAATATGTAAAAAGCTTGATTGGGAACCACTAATCAGTGGATAGTAACAAGGAAGTTAAATAAATCTCATAGGAGTTGTGAGGAAGAAGATATCCCACTTTCTATCCAAATGATTCCAGATTAGCCTGTTCGGACATACGAAATTATCTTCATGATTCTTATCAAACCATGATGAACCACGATGTAAGAAGCTTGATTTGGAACCACTAATCAATGGAGAATAACCAAGAAGTTGAATAAATATCATGCAAGTTGTGAGGAAGAAGATATCCCACTTTCTATCTAGATGATTCCAGATTTGCCTGTTCGGACTTATGGCAATATCTTCATGATTCTTATCAAACTAGGATGAACCAATATGTAAGAAGCTTGATTGGGAACCACTAATCAGTGGAGAGTAACATGGAAGTTGAATAAATCTCATAGGAGTTGTGAGGAAGAAGATATCCCTCTTTCTATCCAGATTATTCCAGATTAGCCTGTTCGGACATATGGCATTATCTTCATGATTCTTATCAAACCAGGATGAACCACGATGTAAGAAGCTTTAGTTGGAACCATTAATCAGTGGAGAATAATTAGAAATTTGAATAAATTGAATAGGAGTTGTGAGGAAAAAAGATATCCCACTTTTTATCCAGATTATTTCAGATTAGCCTGTTCGGACATATGACATTATCTTAATGATTCTTATCCAACCAAGATGAACCACGATGTAAGAAGCTTGATTGGGAACCATTAATCAGTGTAGAATAACGAGAAAGTTAAATAAATTGAATAGGAGTTGTGAGGAAGAAAATGTTCCACTTTCTATCTAGGTGATTCCAGATTAGCCTGTTCGGACATATGGCAATATCTTCATGATTCTTATCAAACCAGGATTAACCACGATGTAAGAAGCTTTAGTTGGAACCATTAAACAGTGGAGAATAACTAGGAATTTAAAAACCCAAAAAGGAGTTGTGAGAAAGAAGATATCCCATTTTCTATCCAGATGATTCCAGATGAGCCTGTTCCGACATATGGCATTATCATCATGATTCTTATCAAACCAAGATTAACCACAATGTAAGAAGCTTTATTTGAACCATTAATCAGTGGAGAATAACTAGGAAGTTAAATAGGTCGAATAGGAGTTGTGAGGAAGAAGATATCCCACTTTCTATTTAGGTGATTCCAGATTAGCTTATTCGGACATATGGCATTATCTTCATGATTCTTATCAAACCAGGATGAACCACGATGTAAGAAGCTTGATTTGGAACCACTAATCAATGTAGAATAACCAAGAAGTTGAATAAATCTAATACGAGTTGTGAGGAAGAAGATATCCCACTTTCTATTCAGATGATTCCAGATTTGTCTGTTCGGACTTATAGCAATATCTTCATGATTCTTATCAAACAAGGATGAACCACAATAAGCTTGATTTGGAACCATTAAACAGTGGAGAATAACTAGGAAGTTAAATAAATCGAATAGGAGTTGTGAGGAAGAAGATATCCCACTTTCTATCCACATGATTCCAGATTAGCCTGTTCGGACATATGGCATTATCTTCATGATTCTTATCAAACCAAGATTAACCACAATGTAAGAAGCTTTATTTGAACCATTAATCAGTGGAGAATAACTAGGAAGTTAAATAGGTCGAATAGGAGTTGTGAGGAAGAAGATATCCCACTTTCTATTTAGGTGATTCCAGATTAGCCTATTCGGACATATGGCATTATCTTCATGATTCTTATCAAACCAGGATGAACCACGATGTAAGAAGCTTGATTTGGAACCACTAATCAATGTAGAATAACCAAGAAGTTGAATAAATCTAATACGAGTTGTGAGGAAGAAGATATCCCACTTTCTATTCAGATGATTCCAGATTTGTCTGTTCGGACTTATAGCAATATCTTCATGATTCTTATCAAACAAGGATGAACCACAATAAGCTTGATTTGGAACCATTAAACAGTGGAGAATAACTAGGAAGTTAAATAAATCGAATAGGAGTTGTGAGGAAGAAGATATCCCACTTTCTATCCACATGATTCCAGATTAGCCTGTTCGGACATATGGCATTATCTTCATGATTCTTATCAAACCAGGATGAACCACGATGTAAGAAGCTTTAGTTGGAACCATTAATCAGTGGAGAATAAATAGGAAGTTGAATAAATCGAATAGGAGTTGTGAGGAAGAAGATATCCCACTTTTTATCCAGATGATTCCAGATTAGCATGTTCGGACATATGTCATTATCATCATGATTCTTATCAAACCAGGATTAACCACTATGTAAGAAGCTTTATTTGGAACCATTAATCAGTGGAGAATAACTAGGAAGTTAAATAAGTCGAATAGGAGTTGTAAGGAAGAAGATATCCCACTTTCTATTCAGGTGATTCCAGATTAGCCTGTTCGGATATATGGCATTATCTTCATGATTCTTATCAAACCAGTATGAACCACGATGTAAGAAGCTTGATTTGGAACCACTAATCAATGGAGAATAACTAAGAAGTTGAATAAACCTCATACGAGTTGCGAGGAAAAAGATATCCCACTTTCTATCCAGATGATTCCAGATTATCCTGTTCGGACATATGACAATATCTTCATGATTCTTATCAAACGAGGATGAACAACAATGTATGAAGCTTGATTTGGAACCATTAATTAGTGGAGAATAACTAGGAAGTTGAATAAATCAAATAGGAGTTGTGAGGAAGAAGATATCCCACTTTCTATCAAAATGATTCCAGATTAGCATGTTCGGACATATGGCATTATCTTCATGATTCGTATCAAACCATGATGAACCACGATGTAAGAAGCTTGATTTGGAACCACTAATCAATGGAGAATAACCAAGAAGTTGAATAAATCTCATACGAGTTGTGAGGAAGAAGATATCCCACTTTCTTTCTAGATGATTCCCGATTTGCATGTTCGGACTTATGGCAATATCTTCATGATTCTTATCAAACTAGGATGAATCAATATGTAAGAAGCTTGATTGGGAACCACTAATCATTGGAGAGTAACAAGGAAGTTAAATAAATCTCATAAGAGTTGTGAGGAAGAAGATATCCCACTTTCTATCCAGATGACTCCAGATTAGCCTGTTCGGACATATAGCATTATCTTCATAATTCTTATCAAACCAGGATGAACCACTATGTAAGAAGCTTTAGTTGGAACCATTAATCAGTGTAGAATAACTAGGAATTTAAATAAATTGAATAGGAGCTGTGAGGAAAAAGATAGCCCACTTTCTATCCAGATGATTCCAGATTAGCCTGTTCGAACATATGACATTATCTTAATGATTCTTATCAAACCAAGATGAACCACAATGTAAGAAGCTTTATTTGGAACCATTAATCAGTGGAGAATAACTAGTAAGTTAAATAAGTCGATTAGGAGTTGTGAGGAAGAAGATATCCCACTTTCTATTCAGGTGATTCCAGATTAGCCTTTTCGGACATATGGCAATATCTTAATGATTCTTACCAAACCAGGATGAACCATGATGTAAGAAGCTTTATTTGGAACCACTAATCAATGGAGAATAACCAAGAAGTTGAATAAATATCGTACAAGTTGTGAGGAAGAAGATATCCCACTTTCTATTCAGATGATTCCAGATTTGCCTGTTCGGACTTATGGCAATATCTTCATGATTCTTATCAAACTAGGATGAACCAATATGTAAGAAGCTTGATTGGGAACCACTAATCAGTGGACAGTAACAAGGAAGATGAATAAGTCGAATAGGAGTTGTGAGGAAAAAGATATCTCACTTTCTATCGAGATGGTTGCAGATTAGCCTGTTCGGAAATACGGCATTATCTTCATGATTCTTATCAAACTAGGATGAACCACGATGTAAGAAGCTTGATTTGGAACCAATAATTAGTGTAGAATTACTAGGAAGTTGAATAGGAGTTGTGAGGAAGCAGATATCTCACTTTCTATCCAGATGATTCCAGATTAGCCTGTTCGGACATATAGCATTATCTTCATGATTCTTATCAAACCAGGATGAACCACGATGTAAGAAGGCTGATTTGAAACCACTAATCAATGTAGAATAACCAAGAAGTTGAAAAAATCTCATACGAGTTGTGAGGAAGAAGATATCCCACTTTCTATCCAGATGATTCCAGATTTGTCTGTTCGGACTTATGGCAATATCTTCATGATTCTTATAAAACCAGGATGAACCAATATGTAAGAAGCTTGATTGGGAACCACTAATCAGTGGAGAGTAACACGGAAGTTGAATAAATCTCATAGGAGTTGTGAGGAAGAAGATATCCCACTTTCTATCCAGATGATTCCAGATTAGCATGTTCGGACATATGACATTATCTTCATGATTCTTATCAAACCAGGATGAACCACGATGTAAGAAGCTTTAGTAGGAACCATTAATCAGTGGAGAATAAATAGGAAGTTGAATAAATCGAATAGGAGTTGTGAGGAAGAAGATATCCCACTTTTTATCCAGATGATTCCAGATTAGCCTGTTCGGACATATGTCATTATCATCATGATTCTTATCAAACCAGGATTAACCACTATGTAGGAAGCTTTATTTGGAACCATTAATAAGTGGAGAATAACTAGGAAGTTAAATAAGTCGAATAGGAGTTGTGAGGAAAAAGATATCCCACTTTCTATTCAGGTGATTCCAGATTAGCCTGTTCGGACATATGGCATTATCTTCATGATTCTTATCAAACCAGGATGAACCACGATGTAAGAAGCTTGATTTGGAACCACTAATCAATGGAGAATAACCAAGAAGTTGAATAAACCTCATACGAGTTGCGAGGAAGAAGATATCCCACTTTCTATCCAGATGATTCCAGATTAGCCTGTTCGGACATATGACATTATTTTCATGATTCTTATCAAACCAGGATGAACCACGATGTAAGAAGCTTTAGTTGGAACCATTAATCAGTGGAGAATAACTAGGAAGTTAAATAAATCGAATAGGAGTTGTGAGGAAGAAGATATCCCACTATCTATCCAGATGATTCCAGATAAAGCCTCGCATTATCATCGTGATTCTTATCAAACCAGGATTAACCAAGACGTAAGAAGCTTTATTTGGAACCATTAATCAGTGTTAAATAACTAGGAAGTTAAATAAGTCGATTAGGAATTGTGAGGAAGAAGATATCCCACTTTCTATTCAGGTGATTCCAGATTATCATGTTCGGACATATGGCAATATCTTCATGATTCTTATCAAACGAGAATGAACAACAATGTATGAAGCTTGATTTGGAACCATTAATTAGTGGAGAATAACTAGGAAGTTGAATAAATCAAATAGGAGTTGTGAGGAAGAAGATATCCCACTTTCTATCCAAATGATTCCAGATTAGCATGTTCGGACATATGGCATTATCTTCATGATTCTTATCAAACTATGATGAACCTTGATGAACCACGATGTAAGAAGCTTGATTTGGAACCACTAATCAATGGAGAATAACCAAGAAGTTGAATAAATCTCATACGAGTTGTGAGGAAAAAGATATCCCACTTTCTTTCTAGATGATTCCCGATTTGCATGTTCGGACTTATGGCAATATCTTCATGATTCTTATAAAACTAGGATGAACCAATATGTAAGAAGCTTGATTGGGAACCACTAATCATTGGAGTGTAACATGGAAGTTTAATAAATCTCATAAGAGTTGTGAGGAAGAAGATATCCCACTTTCTATCGAGATGATTCCAGATTAGCCTGTTCGGACATATAGCATTATCTTCATAATTCTTATCAAACCAGGATGAACCACGATGTAAGAAGCTTTAGTTGGAACCATTAATCAGTGTAGAATAACTAGGAATTTAAATAAATTGAATATTGTGAGGAAAAATATAGCCCACTTTCTATCCATATGATTCCAGATTAGCCTGTTCGAACATATGGCATTATCTTAATGATTCTTATCAAACCAAGATGAACCACAATGTAAGAAGCTTTATTTGGAACCATTAATCAGTGGAGAATAACTAGGAAGTTAAATAAGTCGATTAGGAGTTGTGAGGAAGAAGATATCCCACTTTCTATTCAGGTGATTCCAGATTAGCCTGTTCGGACATATGGCAATATCTTCATGATTCTTATCAAACGAGGATGAACCACGATGTAAGAAGCTTGGTTTGGAACAATTAATTAGTGGACAATAACTAGGAAGTTGAATAAATTGAAAAGGAGTTGTGAAGAAGAAGATATCCCACTTTCTATCCAAATGATTCCAGATTAGCATGTTCAGACATATGGCATT
The DNA here is from genome assembly GCA_019706035.1 of Raphanus raphanistrum subsp. raphanistrum. Taxonomy (NCBI): domain Eukaryota; kingdom Viridiplantae; phylum Streptophyta; class Magnoliopsida; order Brassicales; family Brassicaceae; genus Raphanus; species Raphanus raphanistrum. The sequence goes on along the minus strand of CM033988.1, from coordinate 22,277,963 downwards.
ATCTTCATGATTCTTATCAAACTATGATGAACCTTGATGAACCACGATGTAAGAAGCTTGATTTGGAACCACTAATCAATGGAGAATAACCAAGAAGTTGAATAAATCTCATACTAGTTGTGAGGAAGAAGATATCCCACTTTCTATCCAGATGATTCCAGATTTGCCTGTTCGGACTTATGGCAATATCTTCATAATTCCTATCAAACCAGGATGAACCAATATGTAAGAAGCTTGATTGGGAACCACTAATCAGTGGAGAGTAACAAGGAAGTTGAATAAATCTCATAGGAGTTGTGAGCAAGAAAATATCCCACTTTCTATCCAGATGATTCCAGATTAGCCTGTTCGGACATATGGCATTATCTTCATGATTCTTATCAAACAAGGATGAACCACGATGTAAGAAGCTTGATTGGGAACCATTAATCAGTGGAGAATAACGAGAAAGTTAAATAAATTGAATAGGAGTTGTGAGGAAGAAGATATCCTACTTTCGTTGGAATAGCATTATCTTCATAATTCTTATCAAACCAGGATGAACCACGATGTAAGAAGCTTTAGTTGGAACCATTAATCAGTGTAGAATAACTTGGAATTTAAATAAATTGAATATTGTGAGGAAAAAGATAGCCCACTTTCTATCCATATGATTCCAGATTAGCATGTTCGAACATATGGCATTATCTTAATGATTCTTATCAAACCAAGATGAACCACAATGTAAGAAGCTTTATTTGGAACCATTAATCAGTGGAGAATAACTAGGAAGTTAAATAAGTCGATTAGGAGTTGTGAGGAAGAAGATATCCCACTTTCTATTCAGGTGATTCCAGATTAGCCTGTTCGGACATATGGCAATATCTTCATGATTCTTATCAAACGAGGATGAACCACGATGTAAGAAGCTTGATTTGGAACAATTAATTAGTGGACAATAACTAGGAAGTTGAATAAATTGAAAAGGAGTTGTGAAGAAGAAGATATCCCACTTTCTATCCAAATGATTCCAGATTAGCATGTTCAGACATATGGCATTATCTTCATGATTCTTATCAAACTATGATGAACCTTGACGAACCACGATGTAAGAAGCTTGATTTGGAACCACTAATCAATGGAGAATAACCAAGAAGTTGAATAAATCTCATATTAGTTGTGAGGAAGAAGATATCCCACTTTCTATCCAGATGATTCCAGATTTGCCTGTTCGGACTTATGGCAATATCTTCATAATTCCTATCAAACCAGGATGAACCAATATGTAAGAAGCTTGATTGGGAACCACTAATCAGTGGAGAGTAACAAGGAAGTTGAATAAATCTCATAGGAGTTGTGAGCAAGAAAATATCCCACTTTCTATCCAGATGATTCCAGATTTGCCTGTTCGGACATATGGCATTATCTTCATAATTCTTATCAAACCATGATGAACCACGATGTAAGAAGCTTGATTTGGAACCATTAATCAATGGAGAATAACCAAGAAGTTGAATCAATCTCATACGAGTAGTGAGGAAGAAGATATCCCAATTTCTATCTAGATGATTCCAGATTTGCCTGTTCGGACTTATGGCAATATCTTCATGATTCTTATCAAACCAGGATGAACCAATATGTAAGAAGCTTGATTGGAACCACTAATCATTGGAGAGTAACAAGGAAGTTGAATAAATCTCATAGGAGTTGTGCGGAAGAAGATATCCCATTTTCTATCCAGATGATTCCAGATTAGCCTGTTCGGACATATGGCATTATCTTCATGATTCTTATCAAGCCAGGATGAACTACGATGTAAGAAGCTTGATTTGGAACCACTAATCAGTGGCGAATAACCAAGAAGTTGAATAAACCTCATACGAGTTGCGAGGAAGAAGATATCCCACTTTCTATCCAGATTATTCCAGATTAGCCTGTTCGGACATATGACATTATTTTCATGATTTTTATCAAACCAGGATGAACCACGATGTAAGAAGCTTTAGTTGGAACCTTTAATCAGTGGAGAATAACTAGAAAGTTAAATAAATCGATTAGGAGTTGTGAGGAAGAAGATATCCCACTTTCTATTCAGGTGATTCCAGATTAGCCTGTTCGGACATATGGCAATATCTTCATGATTCTTATCAAACGAGGATGAACCACGATGTAAGAAGCTTGATTTGGAACAATTAATTAGTGGACAATAACTAGGAAGTTGAATAAATTGAAAAGGAGTTGTGAAGAAGAAGATATCCCACTTTCTATCCAAATGATTCCAGATTAGCATGTTCAGACATATGGCATTATCTTCATGATTCTTATCAAACTATGATGAACCTTGACGAACCACGATGTAAGAAGCTTGATTTGGAACCACTAATCAATGGAGAATAACCAAGAAGTTGAATAAATCTCATACTAGTTGTGAGGAAGAAGATATCCCACTTTCTATCCAGATGATTCCAGATTTGCCTGTTCGGACTTATGGCAATATCTTCATAATTCCTATCAAACCAGGATGAACCAATATGTAAGAAGCTTGATTGGGAACCACTAATCAGTGGAGAGTAACAAGGAAGTTGAATAAATCTCATAGGAGTTGTGAGCAAGAAAATATCCCACTTTCTATCCAGATGATTCCAGATTTGCCTGTTCGGACATATGGCATTATCTTCATAATTCTTATCAAACCATGATGAACCACGATGTAAGAAGCTTGATTTGGAACCATTAATCAATGGAGAATAACCAAGAAGTTGAATCAATCTCATACGAGTAGTGAGGAAGAAGATATCCCAATTTCTATCTAGATGATTCCAGATTTGCCTGTTCGGACTTATGGCAATATCTTCATGATTCTTATCAAACCAGGATGAACCAATATGTAAGAAGCTTGATTGGAACCACTAATCATTGGAGAGTAACAAGGAAGTTGAATAAATCTCATAGGAGTTGTGCGGAAGAAGATATCCCATTTACTATCCAGATGATTCCAGATTAGCCTGTTCGGACATATGGCATTATCTTCATGATTCTTATCAAACCAGGATGAACCAAGATGTAAGAAGCTTTAGTTGAAACCATTAATCAGTGTAGAATAACTAGGAAGTTAAATAAACTGAATAGGAGTTGTGAGGAACAATATAGCCCAGTTTATATCCAGATGATTCCAGATTAGCCTGTTCGAACATATGGCATTATCTTAATGATTCTTATCAAACCAAGATGAACCACGATGTAAGAAGCTTTATTTGGAACCATTAATCAGTGGAGAATAACTAGGAAGTTAAATAAATTGAATAGGAGTTGTGAGGAAAAAGATAGCCCACTTTCTATCCAGATGATTCCAGATTAGCTTGTTCGGACATATGGCATTATCTTCATGATTCTTTTAACAACTATGATGAACCACGATGAACCAAGATGTAAGAAGCTTGATTTGGAACCACTAATCAATGGAGAATAACCAAGAAGTTGAATAAATCTCATACTAGTTGTGAGGAAGAAGATATCCCACTTTCTATCCAGATGATTCAAGATTTGCGTGTTCGGACTTATGGCAATATCTTCATGATTCCTATCAAACCAGGATGAACCAATATGTAAGAAGCTTGATTCGGAACCACTAATCAGTGGAGAGTAACAAGGAAGTTGAATAAATCTCATAGGAGTTGTGAGCAAGAAAATAGCCCACTTCTATCCAGATGATTTCAGATTAGCCTGTTCGGACATATGGCATTATCTTCATGATTCTTATCAAACCAGGATGAACCACGATGTAAGAAGCTTTAGTTGGAACCATTAATCAGTGGAGAATAACAAGGAAGTTGAATAAATCAAATAGGAGTTGTGAGGAAAAAGATATCCCACTTTCTATCCAGATGATTCCAGATTAGCCTTTTCGGACATATGGCATTATCTTCATGATTCTTATCAAGCCAGGATGAACTACGATGTAAGAAGCTTGATTTGGAACCACTAATCAGTGGCGAATAACCAAGAAGTTGAATAAACCTCATACGAGTTGCGAGGAAGAAGATATCCCACTTTCTATCCAGATTATTCCAGATTAGCCTGTTCGGACATATGACATTATTTTCATGATTTTTATCAAACCAGGATGAACCACGATGTAAGAAGCTTTAGTTGGAACCTTTAATCAGTGGAGAATAACTAGAAAGTTAAATAAATCGAATAGGAGTTGTGAGGAAGAAGATATCCCACTTTCTATCTAGATGATTCCAGATTAGCCTGGCATTATCATCGTGATTCTTATCAAGTCAGGATTAACCACGATGTAAGAAGCTTTATTTGGAACCATTAATCAGTGGAGAATAACTAGGAAGTTAAATAAGTCGAATAGGAGTTGTGAGGAAGAAGATATCCCACTTTATATTCAGGTGATTCCAGATTAGCCTGTTCGGACATATGGCAAGTACTAGATAGAGCCATCAGAACGGGCCATGGTGCGAGGACAAGCACCAGCCAGGTCATGAGACCTAAAGGCAAGCGGATCATGGTCCAAAATGGTGGTTAAGTGCATCAGGAGGCTGAGACTTAACCAGAAAAGAAGAAAGGCAAGCTCAAAGGAGTTGGGCAAGTGATTAGGCAGCTGGCCGGTGAGGTATGGTAGCTCGGCCAGCTAGATGGAGAGTGGAGCAAGTTCACAGCAGCTTAGGTGAGTTCAGGTCAGCTTCAGTAGCTGGTGTGTTAGCTCACTCAGCTGGAGGAGCTACTGACCAGCTCACCTCAGCTAGATGAAGTGTTCAGGTCATGGGCGATGGGTCCGGGTATGGGTTGGTTATGGGTCCGGGTTGTGGCCAAATGATCCAGCAAGGGTCCGTGGGTCTGGGCAACCAAAACAGATACTTGGGCAAGAAGATTGGGCCTAATATCGACCAGCCCAAATGACAAAAGAGCAGTTGAGAGGCAGTTGGTGGCGAAAGGGTGGGAAGGGTTTGATTTGCACCCATTCGGCCAAACCTTGTGCCTGTTCGCCCAAGAGGGTGGTTGGCGAGTCTCTCCCTATATAAACAGAGCCTGTGATGTCAAGGAAGGCACAAAAAATAATAGGCAAACCTCTGTCAAAATCACACCAGAAAGAAAGAGAGAAAGGGACCGGCGGTAAGGCAAGCAAACCGAGTGGTCTGTCCGGTGGGATTCAGGCAGTGGGAAGATCAGACAAGGCGATGGCAGGCGGGCAGAGTGATAAGGACAAGAGGAAGGAATCAGAGAAGGAAGTGGCTGCAGAGGAATGCACGCCTAAGGTCAGTGATGCAATCTGAATGGTATCGCCCAAGGCCATGGGTTTGAATGGTCTGGCCGATTGAACCATGATGTGTTGGTTGCATCTTCTACTTCTTTTCTCTTCATTAATATCTTTCCTACTATATTATTGAGTAGTCTGTGGGTTTAGACTCATGGACGGACCACTAGGCCTTGGCCAGATCAGTGTAATCTCTCCATGGCCTTGGTTGGGCAGGTGTGGTTAGATCTTGTAGTTCCAGAGGGAATTATTGGGATCCGACCTTGGATATCTCTTAGTGGGGATTTATCATGAATTATCATGGTGAAAGAATAGATTTATCACATTGATTTAGAGATGGTCCCTTGTGGCCGGTTTGGCTGTTCATGGCCGAAATCTATATGATTGAGGCCGGTTCTGGAAAATCCAATTGGACCATTCTCTTAGTTTCGATTTATCATGAATTATCATGATTTTTATTTAGTTTTTGGTCGAGTATTTGAAGTAGTCACTTTTGGGACAGAGATGTAATCTAGGGTCCGGAACCATGTATTGTTAGAACTGATGTTAGGGTATCGGTTGATAATTATATTCATGTGTTGTGGGTTTGGTTTCAGGGACAAGTAGTGATCGTGGCAAAGCCAAGGAGCCTTGAAGACCTGGCCGAGATGGATGTGTGATGTGTGTGTAGTTTAGATTGAACTTATGATAGCCTATTGTGCAACTCGTGTGTTAAGAATGATTTGTATGGATCACTTTGACTTATATATATGAAATGATATTTCTCTTATGCTTCCGCAATGTATATGTTTGTTTATGAACCTCAAATGTTTGAAAAATGACTTAGAAACTATTGGACCTAACCGGCTGAATTGCACTTAGACATTTAGGTAAGGCTGCGGACTGGTTGGATCAAGGGATCCAGATTCGGGTCTTACAAGTTGGTATCAGAGCATGCTTGATTCTAGGCTGTTGGGTTAGGGCAGGTCATCACACATCCGGCTGGGTCTCTTGGCATGATTAGTATTTGTTATCTTGTTGTTGCTTGAGGTTTGCAAGTTTATAAGAAGCTAACATTTGGTTTGTGTTTGGTTTTGGTGTTTCCTAAGGGAACTAAGAAGCGGTCTCGGAAGGCTAAGGATGGGGCTGGGGTGTCTGGTGCTGGCGATGCATCAGTACCTAACCCAAATGTAGTGTTGTCGGTTCCACCGACGGGTCGGACCAGAGATGCCATCTTGACTGAAACCCAAGTTAATCAAACTGAGGTTCAGTTGGATGGAATGGATGGACAGCTGAATGAGACCGGAAGGCAGCCAGATGGAGCTGGAAGTCAGCTAGGTGCAGCTAGTGGGCAGCTCAGGGATGAGCAGGATGGTGAGGCTGAGTCTTCAGAGGTTTGTCACCGAGCTGATCCAAACATCATGGCTGATGGGAAGACTGGTCCGGGTGATCAGGCGACTGAGCCTTCCATGCAGGAGATACTGGCCGCCATTAGGCTAATGGGTAGTCACATAGTGGCCATGACTCAGGTGCTCACTCCAGTGGTGAACTCATCAGTGGGTCAGACTACACAAGCTTAAGTGATAGCTCCTGGAGCTGGTGGAGCTGGTGGTCGAGTTGTACCTGTAGCTGAGGTGATTGAGCTGGATCCACCATCTGGATCAGCTAAGAAAGTTGATTACCTGAAGGTACTGGAGCACATATCTCGTCTAGGGACAAAGCACTTTGCTGGAAGTGTTGATCCCATGGAGGCAGATGAATGGAGAGATCGGCTGGTCAGGAACTTCAGATCGACCAGGTGCCCTGAGGAGTACCAAAGGGACATTGCAGTGCACTTCCTGGAGGGTGATGCACACAACTGGTGGTTGGCTCTAGACAAGCGTACCAATGGCTACATTGAACGCTTTGCTGACTTTGAAGTGGAGTTCTTGGACTTGGTCCAGGGGTGTAGGACGGTCAGAGAGTATGAGGAAGAGTTCAACCGACTCAGGTGCTTTGTGGGAATGGAGTTAGAGGATGAGGCAGTGCAGGTTCGAAGGTTCATCCGCGGCCTTAGGCCTGAACTCAAGACCTACTGCTCAGTCCGGACCTTCTCCAATGTGACTGAATTGGTTGAGAGGATGGCTATGCTAGAGACAAACCTTGTAGAAGAGGCTAAGCACAAGGTTAAGAGTGTGGTGGTGGCTCCTGGGCAAAGTGGTGACCGGAAGAGAAAGAGGGACCAGGCTGAAGAGGGTAAAACCTCAAGTGGTAAGCCTGTGTGCTCTAAGTGTCGTAGGAACCACTATGGTGAGTGCTGGAGAGCCATGGGTGCTTGCACTCGTTGTGGTAAGATGGGTCATTTTGCCCGAGACTGCCCAAATGTGGGAGGTGACCGGACTTGCCATATATGTGGCATTAAGGGCCATCTCAGGAAGGATTGCCCAAGACAAGCTGATGGGCAAAACAAGAACAGGAGTGGGGGTAGCAGGCCGGACCAGAACCGGGGTCAGACCTCAACTCCAAGAGTCTATGAGCTGTCCAAAGATGTGGACGAGGCAGGGCCATTCAAAGCAATCACTGGTAAACTTCTAAAACTCTTTTCTTTTTACATTTGGTAACTATGCATGGTACGGAACCTAGAACGGTTAGGAACTTAGATGGGGTCTTTGTAGGGACCTTGTGTATTGGTGGTGTGGAAACACATGTCCTATTTGATACTGGAGCTACACATAGTTTTGTGAGTCCAGGTATGATTGGGAAAGGATTGTTTTGAATTGGTTTAGGGGATGATCCCGGGGTTGTGGTTGCGGCCGGAGGCCAAAGGATGCAATCACAAGGACTGGTAAGGGACATCCCAGTTATGATACAAGGGAGGGCATTGCCTGTGGATCTTGTAGTGGTTAGCCTTAAGAATCATGAAGTGATCTTAGGGATGGATTGGCTTGGAAAGAATCGGGCCACCTTAGACTGTCACCGAGGAAGATTACAGTTTGAGAGTGGGTGTGGACCCCCGATCAGATTCCAAGGAATCCGACCAACCTCAGGGTGCTTAGTGGTCTCAGCGGTCCAAGTGGAAAGTATGCTGAGAACTGGTTGTGAGGCCTGGTTGGCGACTATTAGCACTAAGGAGGTTGTAGGGGGTGGTAGCCCGGACGGGATTCGGTTGGTTCAAGAGTTCAAGGAAATGTTTCGGGCGCTGCAGGGTGTGCCTCCTGACAGGGCTGACCCGTTCATGATCGAACTAGAACCGGGAACGGTCCCAATATCCAAAAGTCCATACCGTATGGCACCAGCTGAGATGGTTGAGTTAAAGAACCAACTTGAGGAGTTGTTGGACAAGGGGTTTATACGCCCAAGTGTGTCACCATGGGGAGCACCAGTCCTCTTTGTTAAAAAGAAGGATGGGAGTTTCAGATTGTACATAGACTACAGAGGGCTGAACAGGGTTACTATAAAGAATAAGTACCCCTTGCCCAGGATTGATGAGTTGCTAGATCAATTGAGAGGAGCCAAGTGGTTTTCAAAAATTGATTTGGCATCAGGCTACCATCAAATCCTTATTGCACCAGCTGATGTGCAAAATACAGCTTTCCGGACAAGGTATGGCCACTATGAGTTTGTGGTCATGCCATTCGGATTGACCAATGCACCATCAGCCTTCATGAAGATGATGAATGGTATCTTCCGAGATTTCTTAGATGAATTTGTAATCATCTTCATAGATGATATACTAGTATATTCTAAGACTCAGGAGGATCATGAGAGGCATCTCAGGTTGGTGCTGGAACGGCTAAGGGAGCAGCAACTCTTTGCTAAGTTGAGCAAGTGCAGTTTTCGGCAGAAGAGGATTGGATTTCTAGGCCATGTGGTGTCTGAGGAAGGAGTCTATGTCGACCACGAAAAGGTCAAGTGCATACAAGAGTGGCCAAGGCCAAAGAATGCAACAGAAGTTAGAAGCTTCTTGGGTCTGGCCGGGTACTATAGGAAGTATGTCAAGGGGTTTGCAAGTGTGGCACAACCCATGACACAGCTTACTGGAAAGGATGTGAGGTTCACATGGTCTGATGCATGTGATAAGAGTTTCCTGGCCTTAAAGAACATGTTGACCAGTGCACCAGTACTAGTGTTGCCTGAGGCCGACCAACCATATGTGGTTTACACAGATGCATCCATTACTGGATTAGGCTGTGTGCTCACACAACATGGAAAAGTCATTGCTTATGCCTCTAGGCAACTGAGGAAGCATGAGGGCAACTACCCAACCCATGACCTGGAAATGGCTGCAGTGGTATTTGCTCTAAAGATATGGCGGTCATACCTTTATGGTGCTAAGGTTCAGATCTTAACCGACCACAAGAGTCTCAAGTACATTTTTACTCAGCCTGAGTTAAACTTGAGACAGAGGAGATGGATGGAGTTTGTGGCTGATTATGATCTTGACATTGCTTACCATCCGGGCAAGGCAAATCTGGTGGCAGATGCTTTGAGCCGGAGGAGAGCTGAAGTATCAGCAGAGAAAGAAGCTGATGTATTGGAGGAGATGGTCAGGTCCTGCATCTAAACACCTTGGTCAGTGAGGACGAACCTCTAGGACTGGAGGCTGTGGATCAGGCTGATATCCTAAGTAGAATTCGACAAGCACAAGGCTTGGATGAGAATTTGCAAAAGTTGCAAAGAATGACAAGACAGAGTACCAGACGGCCAGCAATGGTACCATTCTGGTACATGGGAGGGTAAGTGTCCCGAGTGACCGGGGACTAAAGGAAGAGATTATGAGGCAGGCTCATAAGTCTAAGTTCTCAGTACACCCGGGGCTGAACAAGATGAATAGGGACCTGAAGAGGTATTACCATTGGGTGAGAATGAAGGCTGATGTGGCCGAATGGGTGGCCAAGTGTCCTACTTGCCAACTAGTGAAGGCCGAGCATCAGGTTCCCAGTGGCTTACTTCAGAACCTCCGTATACCAGAATGGAAGTGGGATCATATCACAATGGACTTTGTGACTGGGTTCCCAATGACCAGGAAAAAGAAGGATGCAGTTTGGGTGATTGTAGATCGTCTGACCAAGTCTGCACACTTCTTACCAATCAAGAAGGGTGATGGGGTGGATGAGATAGTGAAGATCTACATAGATGAGATTGTGAGGCTGCATGGAGTGCCGGCCAGTATAGTCTCAGATAGAGACCCTCGGTTCACTTCTTACTTCTGGAGGGCTTTTCAAAAAGCCTTAGGAACCAGAGTGAACATGAGTACATGCTACCATCCCCAAACGGATGGGCAATCAGGGAGGACCATCCAGAATTTGGAGGACATGCTAAGGGCATGTGTTCTAGACTGGGGCGACTCATGGGAGAAGTACTTGCCACTGGTGGAGTTTGCATACAACAACAGCTTCCACACCAGTATAGGCATGTCTCCCTAGGAGGCATTGTATGGGCGGCCTTGCAGGACACCCTTATGCTGGACCCAAGTGGGGGAGCGCAGCATAATAGGTCCTGAGATAGTGGAGAAGATAACAAAGAAGATCAAATTGGTCAAGGAAAATATGAAAGAGGCACAAGATCGCCAGAAGAGCTATGCTGATAAGAGAAGAAAACATCTTGAGTTTGAGGTTGGTGATCTGATCTATCTCAAGATGATTACCTTCAAGGGTAGGGCCAGAGTTTCTGGAAGAAGGAAACTGGACCCTAGGTTCTTAGGTCCGTTCAGGATACTTGAAAGAGTTGGGGCAGTGGCTTACAAGTTGGATTTGCCATCTGAAATGGATGCTTACCATAATGTTTTCCATGTGTCTCAACTAAGGAAGTGTCTAACTGACCAAGACATTGTGTTGCCTGAAATTCCAAAAGATCTTGGTAAGAACCTAACCTTAGAGACAAGGCCGGTTCGAATCATAGATAGAATGGAAAAGGCAATGAGAAAGAAGACAGTTCCTATGCTTAAGATAGTATGGGCATTCAATGGCAAAGACATTATCACTTGGGAAACAGAGGCAAGGATGAAGGCCGAGTATCCTGAGTGGTATGGTCAGTATGTGGATGGTGAGCCATCAAGTATGAACTCGGGGACGAGTTCCTTCCAAGTGGGGGAGACTTGTCATGTCCCAAGTTCTAGATAGAGCCATCAGAATGGGCCATGGTGCGAGGACAAGCACCAGCCAGGTCATGAGACCTAAAGGCAAGCATATCATGGTCCAAAATGGTGGTTAAGTGCATCAGGAGGCTGAGACTTAACCAGAAAAGAAGAAAGGCAAGCTCAAAGGAGTTTGGCAAGTGATTAGGCAGCTGGCCGGTGAGGTATGGTAGCTTGGCCAGCTAGATGGAGAGTGGAGCAAGTTCACAGCAGCTCAGGTGAGTTCAGGTCAGATCCAGTAGCTGGAGTGTTCGCTCACTCAGCTGGAGGAGCTAGTGACCAGCTCACCTCAGCTAGATGAAGTGTTCAGGTCATGGGCGATGGGTCCGGGTATGGGTTGGTTATGGGGTCCGGGTTGTGGCCACATGATCCAGCAAGGATCCGTGGGTCTTGGGCAAGAAGATTGGGCCTAATATCGACCAGCCCAAATGATAAAAGAGCAGTTGAGAGGCAGTTGGTGGCGAAAGGGTGGGAAGGGTTTGATTTGCACCCATTCGGCCAAACCTTGTGACTGTTCGCCCAAGAGGGTGGTTGGCGAGTCTCTACCTATAAATACAGAGCCTGTGATGTCAAGGAAGGCACGAAAAATAATAGGCAAACCTCTGCCAAAATCACACCAGAAAGAAAGAGAGAAAGGGACCGGCGATAAGGCAAGCAAACCGAGTGGTCTGTCCGGTGGGATTCAGGCAGTGGGAAGATCAGACAAGGCGATGGCAGGCGGGCAGAGTGATAAGGAAAAGAGGAAGGAATCAGAGAAGGAAGTGGCTGCAGAGGAAAGCACGCCTAAGGTCAGTGATGCAATCTGAATGGTATCGCCCAAGGCCATGGGTTTGAATGGTTTGGCCGATTGAACCATTATGTGTTGGTTGCATCTTCTACTTCTTTTATCTTCATTAATCTCTTTCCTACTATATTCTCGAGTAGTCTGTGGGTTTAGACTCATGGACGGACCACCAGGCCTTGGCCAGATCAGTGTAATCTCTCCATGGCCTTGGTTGGGAAGGTGTGCTTAGATCTTGTAGTTCCAGAGGGAATTATTGGGATCCGACCTTGGATATCTCTTAGTGGGGATTTATCATGAATTATCATGGTGAAAGAATAGATTTATCACATTGATTTAGAGGTGGTCCCTTGTGGCCGGTTTGGCTGTTCATGGCCGAAATCTATATGATTGAGGCCGGTTCTGGGAAATCCAATTGGACCATTCTCTTGGTTTAGATTTATCAATGAATTATCATGATTTTTATTTAGTTTTTGGTCGAGTATTTGAAGTAGTCACTTTTGGGACAGAGATGTAATTTAGGGTCCGGAACCATATATTGTTAGAACTGATGTTAGGGTATCGGTTGATAATTATATTCATGTGTTGTGGTTTTGGTTTCAGGGACAAGTAGTGATCGTGGCAAAGCCAAGGAGCCTTGAAGACCTGGCCGAGATGGATGTGTGATGTGTGTGTAGTTTGGATTGAACTTATGATAGCCTATGGTGCAACTCGTGTGTTAAGAATGATTTGTATGGATCACTTTGACTTATATATATGAAATGATATTTCTCTTATGCTTCCGCAATGTATATGTTTGTTTATGAACCTCAAATGTTTGAAAAATGACTTAGAAACTATTGGACCTAACCGGCTGAATTGCACTTAGACATTTAGGTAAGGCTGCGGACTGGTTGGATCAAGGGATCCAGGTTCGGGTCTTACAAGTTGTGAGGAACAAGATATCCCACATTCTATCCAGATGATTCCATATTAGCCTGTTCGGAAATATGACATTATCTTCATGATTCTTATCAAACCAGGATGAACCACGATGTAAGAAGCTTGATTTGGAACCACTAATCAATGGAGAATAATCAATAAGTTGAATAAATTTCATACGATTTGTGAGGAAGAAGATATCCCACTTTCTATTCAGATGATTACAGATTTGCATGTTCGGACTTAGGGCAATATCTTCATGATTCTTATCAAACCAGGATGAACCTCGATGTAAGAAGCTTGATTTGGAACCATTAACCAGTGGAGAATAACTAGGAAGTTAAATAAATCGAATAGGAGTTGTGAGGAAGAAGATATCCCACTTTCTATTCAGGTGATTCCAGATTAGCCTGTTCAGACATATGGCAATATCTTCATGATTCTTATCAAACCAGGATGAACCACGATGTGAGAAGCTTTATTTGGAACCACTAATCAATGGAGAATTGATATACCATGAATTTCACCCGTTTTTAGCCATGGTATATAAGAGTTTTCAATCATATTTACTTCGTTTTCAAAGTATTTTAGAGTATTTTCAGGCACATGTACTTAATTGAAGAAAGCAATACTTTTAAGGCATTTTTGGAGTATTTTCACGAATGAAGAATCGACCGATAGGAATCATGCGAGGTCGGGCGATTAGAGTCACTTACAATCTATCTACAGTGATGGAAGAGTGTCGATCGATATTTAACCATTCGATGGATTACGATTTAGAAGACTTTCAAGAATCACAAAGTTTGCTATTTACACAATTAGTCCCTGGCCGCCTGTTAGGCTTTATATACTAGGGTTTTGTATCATTTTAGAGGCAGACTTGCCTAGAGACCTATTGGAGAAGAGAAGCAATTTGGCTACCTTAGGAGAAGAGTTAGAGTTGGAGAGATAGATCTGAGACTGCAAAACAGAGAAGATCTTGAACTCCCTTTTTATCTTACTCATTACTCTTTGTGTTCCTTATTTCATATTAAGTTTTATTCAAACCATCATGATCTTGTCTCTCATGAATATGTCTGAGTAAACCTAATTGTTAGATTTAGGTTTCTCATAAGGGTGAATCACGTGATGAGATTGTGATGTTTATTAGGGTTGTTAAATTAGTTCTTTCACTTAGTTGTTCTTAATACTAGATTTAGGATTAATCACCCTTAAATCTAGATCTTAGGATTGAAGAGATAACCAACTGTACACTCTCAATACCCTGAAATAAACTATAGTGATCTAACTGACTAGACTCATGCGAAAGGTGGTCTAGATCATTAGAGAACACGTTCAACCAAATCGATAATGCTTGCTAGAATTACCATCGATCGATACAGCCATCGTTGTAGCGATCGATTGTATGAAAGGTGTATCGATCGATTAAGACGAAAGTCGTATCGATCGACTCTTTTCCGAGATCAACAAACGACAGTTGAGATCCGGGATCTAGTAAAGGAGACCCTACTGGTCGTACCAATTGATTGAGTTCATGGACTAAAGCCCTATTGTCACTTTCAAACTGCATAAATTCATACCTGAGAAATACCTGAATCTAGCTATCCTCCTCATTTAGAAACAACCTTCACTTCATTTACTGAGCAATTACCTTGTTCACATTAATATTTACTGCTTTAAAACATATAAAACCTTAAGTCTATTTTTAATTCTATTTAGTTAAGCCTTGAAGTAATCCTAGTGTTCTTGTGGATTCGATCCCTAAGTACTGCATCTGAACCTCTTATTTGAGAGAGTAATTCACTTTTTAGGGTAATTTGAGTGATATCAAATTTGGCGCCGTTGCCGGGGACTCTTTCTTATTACTTTTAGATTTAATTTAGGATTTAGCATAGACTTTGTTACTTTTGCTAATTTTTCTATTCTTTTGTTTTACAACAAAAATGATGGAGAATAGAGATATCAGCCAAGCATCGATCGACACGGAACATTGTCAATCGAGCGACGCAGATACTAAAGAATCGATCGTTTCGTCAGGAACGTTATCGATCGATACCACCCAGCCGGAAGCAGGTAAGTACCCTCTTACAGATGCTAATAATGAGAAGGTAGTCCAAACTGAACCAATAGGTCAATCGAGCAACGTTTCTAGCCAAACTACTGAAAAACAGGGGACTGAAATCCCTGTTAAGTCAAACTCTACCTTAGACATAGGTAAAGAAATTAAATGGCCCTCGCAAGACTACTTAAACCCCAATAGGACCTATTCCAATAGGTCCGCTATCAGAATACCTGACGACGTCATCTCGAAAACCAAGTTTAATGCTGACTATTATAATATGATGCGTCGAAACCCTTTTAAAGGATCTTCTCTAGAACATCCACAAGACCACATCGAGGGTCTAGAGGAATTGATTCCAGACGAGTATATTCGTTGCAGACTTTTTCCATTTTCATTAGAAGGGGGAGCTTTAAGATGGTTAAACTGTCTACCAAGAGGATCCCTGACTAGCTGGAAAGAGATTAGAAATGCTTTCCTTAAGCAATTCTTCGTCGATACTCGTTATTGGGAAGTAAGGAGGCGAATCTCTACTTTCCGTCAAGATCCTCAGGAATCATTCAAAAATGCATGGGGAAGATTCAAAAGTTACGAACTCGAATGCTCCCACAATGGTTATCCAGAACCACAATTTCTTAAGATCTTTTATAAAGGTGTTATTCTGAGCTATAAGACAACGCTTGATACAGCAAGCGAAGGGAATTTCGTTACTAGAAATCCTATGGAAGCAAGACGTCTAATCGACAATATGGCAAGAGAAAGATCCTATGAAGAAATGGATGAAGAAAAGGAGAAAGGAAAAACTATAGTCTCAATAGAAAATACTGAGTTAGCTGACATAAAAAATTCCATAAATTCGCTTCATTCTCTTCTGACAGATCAAAATCCACCTAATCTGTGCCAGTACTTCCATAAAACTCCTCCTATATCAGATGATGAGCTCGACTTTATAGAATGATTAGATGATACTGATCCTCATTCTGTGTTTAACGTCGACAGCTTTACACGAGACTATGAAATCTGTATACAGTCTCGTACTGGAAGAGAAAATTACAATCTTAAGCAAGCTCTTACAGGAAACCGTAAAATGAAATTCGAATTCAACGGGAAAGTAAACAGTGTTTACGGAGAGCTAAATCAGAAGATGGATTCTCTAATTGAACACCTACGGGGAATGGAACACAAAATTGCTAACCTTGCAACAACTCTAAAAAGAGAGACAAGTCGTCTTCCTGGAAGGACCGATGCTAATCCTGGAGCAAAACGCCAGGCATATGCTGTGATGCTATGAAGCGGAAAACGCCTTGAAACGAATTCCAGAGAAGATGTCAGAAATAAAAAATTCATCGATCACGCGGGAAAAAGCGATTCCAACCCCATAGAACTTCTTGATAACGACTCCGACTCAGAAACATCAGAACAAAGAAAAATTCTTCAAATGAAAAGGGTCAGGGGAAGACTATAGATTTAGACAAAGAAAACCCCGGTGCCGAAGTCGAAATCGACCATCTGGACGAACCACATGTCGATCGATCTTTTGGAAAGGAAAACGATCGACCGTCTGGTGGCACCAGCAATAGCAATACACAATCTACCGGGACTGAAAGAGTCTATAGAGCTCCTCCCCCATTTCCTCCAAACAAACCGCAAACTAAGAAAGCATTAGAACATGCAATCTGCAAAAAGGCTTTCGATAAAATCAATTTCGAGACGTCCCTCAGTGACGCTCTTAAGATAGCCCCTTCGGTGAAAAAGTACATGAAAGATATGATATCCTCAAGTGGAGAACAAAGCGTCATGCTAGTATCAGAGGAAGTAAGTGCGATAATACAAGGAGGGACTTCAATTAAAAGGTCTGACCCTGGTAGTTTTGTCCTAGATTGTAAGATACAAAATGCACGTTTTCCTCGATCTCTTTGTGATCTTGGCTCTAGTGTAAACCTCATGCCACACTCTGTAGCAGTTTCGCTAGGTTACGATGTATTTGTCCCAACGCCTATCACATTAGTTCTAGCTGGTCTCTCTATTAGGGTACCTGAGGGAATCCTGGTGGATGTGCCTGTCAGAATTGATGATTGCTTCATACCAGCAGATTTTGTCGTACTCAAGTATAAACAAGTGCCGAAAGACCCCCTTATATTAGGATGGCCCTTTTTAGCTACAGCAGGAGCAATAATAGATTGTAGAGGAGGAAAGATTGATTTAAATGTCGGAGATATATCAATGAACTTCGACATGGAAAAACTATTAAAACGTCCTCTGATAGACGATCATGCCTTTTACACGGAAGAAGATTCTGAGCTGGAAAAAGAATACCTTACGGATATATGTGCTACCAATTCATCAGAAGACACTTTCACTCCTGATGAACAAGAAATTCTGAATGTAGATAGCAGAACAGAAGATTATTCGAATCTTATGGACGCAAGTATCGGAGATACAAATGAAGAAAATGATGATTCTGAAATCATTACGGATAAATTCCTTAGGGAAACTATTGATCGTTCATTTTCTTCATCGACCAAGTGGACTAAAGAAAAAGCACCCAAGGTGGAACTGAAACCACTTCCAGCTGGCCTGAAGTATGCATTCCTTTGCGATAAATCATACCCTGTCATTGTTAATGCTAATCTCACGAACGGAGAGCTTGCACTGCTTTTAAACAAGCTGCGTAAATATCGGAGAGCGATCCGGTATTCTTTAGATGATATTCCCGGAATAGCCCCTGATCTTTGCATGCACCGCATCTACCTCGAAGAAGATGCAAAAACGTCTATAGAACAGCAAAGAAGACTCAACCCAAACCTAAAAGAGGTAGTGAAAAAGGAGATAATTAAACTTCTGGATGCAGGAGTTATATATCCTATCTCAGATAGTAAATGGGTAAGCCCTGTGCATGTTGTGCCAAAGAAAGGAGGGATCACGGTGGTTAAAAACGATAAAGATTAACTCATCCCCACACGCACTGTCACTGGACATCGAATGTGTATTGATTACAGGAAACTGAATGCTGCTACAAGAAAAGACCATTTTCCTTTACCTTTCATCGATCAAATGCTCGAAAGACTGGCTAACCGTAAATATTACTGTTTTCTTGACGGATATTCGGGATTTTTCCAAATACCGATACATCCTGAAGATCAAGAAAAGACAACTTTTACTTGTCCTTACGGAACATTTGCATATCGCAGAATGCCATTTGGACTATGTAACACACCAGCCACTTTCCAACGATGCATGATGTCAATATTCACGGATATGATCGAAGATTTCATGGAAGTTTTCATGGATGATTTTTCGGTTTACGGATCAAGTTTTAAGGATTGCTTAGACAACCTGTGCAAGGTATTGGAAAGATGTGAAGAAAAGAATCTTGTCCTAAATTGGGAAAAATGCCATTTCATGGTGAACGATGGTATAGTACTTGGACACAAAGTTTCCGCGGCAGGAATAGAAGTAGATAGAGCCAAAATTGAAGTAATGACTGGTCTACCAGCACCCACAAACGTTAGAGACATACGAAGTTTCCTTGGACATGCTGGATTTTACAGACGATTCATACAAGATTTCAGTAAAATTGCTAGACCCCTGAACAATCTTTTGTGCAAAGAAGTTAAATTCGATTTTACGCCAGAATGTAAGGAAGCTTTCGAAGCGCTGAAGAAGTCTCTTATAACTGCCCCAGTCGTACAACCACCTGATTGGAATCTCCCTTTTGAGATTATGTGCGATGCGAGTGATTTCGTGGTTGGAGCAGTTCTAGGACAACGAAAAGATAAGAAGCTACACGCTATATACTATGCGAGTCGCACACTCGACGAAGCGCAACAGAACTACTCTACCACAGAAAAAGAGTTGCTAGCAGTGGTTTATGCTTTCGAAAAATTCCGCCAATACTTAGTTGGAGCACATGTTATAGTCCACACTGATCATGCTGCCATCAAATATTTAATGCAGAAGAAAGATGCTAAACCGAGACTAATAAGATGGATCTTCTTACTCCAAGAGTTCGATATCGAAATTAAAGATAAAAGATGAGTAGACAACGGTGTCGCTGATCATCTTTCCAGGATTCGAATTGAGGATAAAGTTCCTATAGATGATTTCTTTCCTACAGAGAATATAGCTCTTTTGGACACGTCATTCATTGGTCACATATCGCTCATATCTGACGGATTGCTGGACGAATCAAATGGCAAATCGACAACCGACACTACTGATGAGAGATCAATCATATCCATCAGCGACAGAACATCAATAGAACTTATTGACATACCAGTTAAGGTTGCTTGTAATGCTTTGAATCAAAATATCTCCGATGTCTCTCTACAAGAAGCAAATGCGATTGGACGGAATATCAAAGATCGACCTTGGTATGCTGATATAGTCAACTATTTAGCCGCTGATTTTGAACCAGAAAACTTAAAAGGTTATGAACGAAAGAAATTCTTTCGTGAAGTTCAGAGATACCACTGGGATGAGCCCTATCTCTACAAACGCTGTTCTGACGGCATATATAGAAGATGCGTCTCTGAAGCTGAAATTCCAAACATTATTTACCAATGTCATAGCTCTGATTACGCAGGACACTTCGCCACTTTTAAAACAGTTTCCAAAATTCTTCAAGCAGGATTTTGGTGGCCAACAACATTTCGCGATGTTCATGCTCATATAGCACAATGCGACAGATGTCAGCGGAGAGGAAAATAAGCAAGAGACATGAGATGGAACAAAAATTTATCTTGGAAGTAGAAGTTTTCGACTGTTGGGGAATAGATTTTATGGGTCCTTTCCCATCTTCTTATGGCAACAAATATATCCTAGTCGCTGTAGACTACGTCTCAAAATGGGTTGAGGCAGTAGCCTCTCCTACAAATGATGCGTCCGTAGTTATCAAACTTTTCAAGAGCATCATTTCCCAAGATTTGGAGTTCCAAGAATAGTCATTAGTGACGGTGGATCACATTTCATAAACAAAGTTTTCGACAGATTGCTTGAGAAACATGGTGTCCACCATCGAGTAGCTACACCCTATCACCCACAAACCAGTGGACAAGTGGAAGTGTCGAACCGACAAATCAAGGAAATCTTGGAAAAGACTGTCCGAATAGATAGGAAAGATTGGTCTCGCAAATTGGACAATGCCTTATGGGCATATCGGACCGCCTATAAAACACCACTGGGTACGACACCCTTTTACTTGCTGTACGGAAAATCATGCCATTTACCAGTTGAACTGGAGCACAAGGCAGCCTGGGCAACCAAATTGTTAAATTTTGATATTAAGCCAGCTGCCGAGAGACGACTAATTCAGCTCAACGAGCTCGATGAAATTCGACATTTGGCATATGAAAATTCGAAGTTATATAAGGAACGAACAAAAGCTTATCACGATAAGAAGATCCTATCTAGACGCTTTGAACCGAATGATCAAGTTCTCTTATATAACTCCAGATTAAACCTTTTCCCTGGAAAACTAAAATCTCGTTGGTCAGGACCTTTTACAATTAAGGAAGTAAAACCTTCCGGAGCCCTAACGATCGTTAGTGAAGAAGGCGACGAGTTTACAGTAAACGGGCAGCGAGTAAAGCATTATTGGGCCAAACCACCGGATATGAAGCCTCTTTCGCTGCTACCACCCGGTGATAACTAAAAGCAGTTATCCTAAGTCGAGCTAAAGACTTTAAACTAAGCGCTGAATGGGAGGCAACCCATTTTTCTTTTGTTTATTCTATTTTTCATTTAATATTTTCATCCCTATTTTAACTTTTATTTTCAATCTTCATTTCATTTTTATTTATTTCATTTAGTTAGAAATTTTAATTATTAGTTAGTAACATTTAGATTATTTCCAACGCATTCATTTTCACATATGCATAAAATCGATCGATAACAACAATGTTGTATCGATCGACACGGGGATGTCGAGGCAACTTCTCATTTAACTCGACATCCGCCTCCTCTTTCCTTATTTCGCAAACCCTAGCCGAATCCTAAAATCCCCTTTTCTCTCTCGATTCTTGACGATTTCCATTAAATCTTTGCCCAAAACCACTCGATTTCAAGCCCTCCATCTGTTTTCATTCGCATTTCTCTCATTATCCAAGGTATTAATCCGAAATTCTCTTTGGATTGGAACCCTAGGGTTTGGGTTTTGAATTGGGGAAATTCCGGTCGATTTGGTGCAATTCTAGGGCGTTTTAGATGTTTAAATCGGTTATCTAGTTGCTAGGATAGTTTGTTATGCTCCAATCCTCTCTTTCGATTCGTTTTCGTATGGACTGTTGGAATTGCAGGTTTCGCGAGTCGCTATCGATCGACACAGACTTTGTCCTGTCGATCGATTTCCGATTCTCTGATGAACACTGATTTAATCTATCGATCGACACACACGAGTGTGCATCGGTCGATATTACTCTCTTTCGCAAATCAATGCTAACTTACTCGTTTTACTATTCTTTTCAGATGAGCACAGATTCGGACACTGAGAGAGAGAGGAGGACGAAGAGGAGGAGTGATCCCGCTGGCCCATCAAACCGCCGACAACCTCGAGTCCCGAGAGACGACGAAAGGCCTCCATGGCCACATGAGGATAAGACCCCCCATCGCTTACAGGGAGGGTCGCAACTTCTCGGACCCGAGGGCAGTCGTCTCCAGCAGAGAGTGTACCGATAGACCGCTCACAGAGCAGTGGGACGACTTCGACAGCCTGCACTACAATGCCTGGATCGATGTCGACATCGAGCCTACACGTTTCATTGACCCGGAGGTCACACACAAGATGCGGATCCAGGATGATCTGTACGCGATGATTGCTCAGCTCGGGTTGGGCACCATAGCCACACACGCCTACGACCTCCACGTTCCGTTGGTGCGCTAGTTCATGGCCTCTGTCCGTCTCACCTACCGCCATGACGGTCCTAAAGTCGCGGGTGACGGCGTTCTCTCTTTCTTTGCTCGAGGGAAGAGATACTCGATCACCATCCCCCAGCTCTGCCGCATTTACGGTTTCGAGGAGGATGCGACATCTTGGAGGTTCTCACCACTCCCTGGTGCCAGCGACTTCTGGAAAATCATAGGCACGGGCAGCTGGAGCGGCTCAGCGACTCAGTCTGACGTTCGTCACCCGACTCTACGCTACTTCCTATGGGCTATTGCCAACACTCTGTTGTGCAAGATGGAGCCCAACAAGGTGCGCCTACATGATCTCTCACTGCTCTTTCCAGCAATGAATGGACTGGTCGATCTCTCTCACCTCGACACTGCGGGACTGGTAGTCCCCAACCTTTGAGCTCTCTTCGCCGAGCATCTGATCTCACTGAAGAAGAAACCCTTCACGGGTTCGGGTAGGAAGAAGGAGAGTGTGGGTAGTCTTCTCACACCGATCTTTGAGTTCTGTGGTGTCCGTCTGGACAGGAGTACCGCAGACCGCCGCCATCTCTTCATGGACGAGCAGAACCTGATGCACTGCAACTGGCTCAAGGAGAGCCTTATCTGGTTTTTCAGGATGGACCGCCGCTGCCGTATGCTTCAGCTCCCGCACCGATCACTCACTGATTTCGACCAGCAGGTCGAGAGGATCCTGTTCAGGCCTGACGATGAGTTCTTACATGAGCTCACCACCGAGTCTCACCAGGAACCGATGGAGCGTGGTATTGGAGGATCGCAGGCAGCTCCCGCAGTTCCCCTTCCTGACTTCCTGGACATACCAGACGTCCCGATGCCTGAGTCAGACTTTCAGAGGACGGTCATGAGTGCCCTACGATCCATCTGGGATCGAGTCACGCGACCACCATGTGTGAGCAGGAGGAGTGTCAGAGCATCAGATCCAGGACCATCTCACCAGTACCAGCAGGAGAAGGACGAGGAAGCCACCGACTAGCCTTCTTACCTCTTCTCTTTATCTTTCAGACTTTTTATTTTTATGTTTATGTTTCGGATTTGCAGGATTTATGTTTTTAAACTTATCTAAGTTTTATGCTTTTGCATTATTTCGTTTGTTTAATTTTCTTGTGTTTGAACTTGAGAGTCAAGCTAGACGAGTGAGTGAGTCCCATGCTAACACATTATCACACATTCTGTCTGATACTGTCGATCGATACCGTCTATGGTACATCGATCGACAGGAAAGACAGAAAGGTACGACACTTTGCTTCATTATCTCCATTTCTAACTTTTCATATTTTTTTCTTTCCCTCTTATTATTACACCGAGACGGTGTAATTTAAGTCTGGGGGAGAGTCTCACTAACATTTATCAATTATCATCTATTTTTATCATATAAACCAACCTATTTTCAATTCTATTTTCCAAAAGATAAAATCGTTTCTCGAGTCAAAAAGAAAAAAAAAATATATTTATCAATGATTTTCTAAACCGTCCTTTGGCGTTACTCTAGACTTATTTACCACAGATTGCATTAGAGATACCAAAGTGGATCAACCCATCAGTTAGCCACACTTGCCCAGATTGTTTAAAGGAACCGAAGCTAGCCTCCAACCTAATACTGACTAGTTTAGCTTGTCTTGGGGCTTGGTATACATCGGATCGGAACCCTCCTACAAGACTGAAAAGGTACAAGTCTGTGCAATTCTGGTTCCCTTCCTTCTCTCTCTTCGGCATCTCAAAGATCTAAGTTTAATAAATAAAAGATTGAAATGATTTCTTGAGAGGCAGAGGGGTAGGAGTGTCTCCTGTGACCCCAGTATTCTAAATCTCAAGGATGATCACACATTGTGGAAACGAGGGATAGGTTAATTACCTGAGACCCCATTATTCGCTACACTTTGTCAAAATGTATGAGTTACAAATGCAAATGTCAATGAGATAGACTAGATGACCTTTGTGGCATCAAAACCTATTGAAATTGAAACTAATAAGAGAACCAGAGAAGAGAGATGAGGGGAGAAAAGAATCAGAAAAGACTACCTGCTCAGGAAACTTGTTTGAGTTGAATCCATGTGTCTTTTGATCGATATCCCCAAGGTAAAGCACGCACTTTTATTTTATGCTAAGAAATGAGGTTAGTAAAGGAGAATTTTAGACAAGATCTGCTAAGTTGTTGGATAGATGAATTTGTTTGCTAGACTAGGATAAGGTATAAATGTGCATTTGTGGTTGAGACCGTTTAGATTCTTATGACAAGGAAGTGAGAATTTTTAAGTTTTCAAAAATAAGAGTCATGTTGTTTTCAAACCTCCTTCGGAGAGACTACTGATTGTTTTGCTTGAGGACAAGCAAAAGAGTAATTCTGGGGGAGTTGATATACCATGAATTTCACCCGTTTTTAGCCATGGTATATAAGAATTTTCAATCATATTTACTTCGTTTTCAAACTATTTTAGAGTATTTTCAGGCACATGTACTTAATTGAAGAAAGCAATACTTTTAAGGCATTTTTGGAGTATTTTCACGAATGAAGAATCGACCGATATGAATCATGCGAGGTCGGGCGATTAGAGTCACTTACAATCGATCGACAGTGATGGAAGAGTGTCGATCGATATTTAACCATTCGATGGATTACGATTTAGAAGATTTTCAAGAATCACAAAGTTTGCTATTTACACAATTAGTCCCTGGCCGCCTGTTAGGCTTTATATACTAGGGTTTTGTATCATTTTAGAGGCAGACTTGCCTAGAGACCTATTGGAGAAGAGAAGCAATTTGGCTACCTTAGGAGAAGAGTTAGAGTTGGAGAGATAGATCTGAGACAGCAAAACAGAGAAGATCTTGAACTCCCTTTTTATCTTACTCATTACTCTTTGTGTTCCTTATTTCATATTAAGTTTTATTCAAACCATCATGATCTTGTCTCTCATGAATATGTCTGAGTAAACCTAATTGTTAGATTTAGGTTTCTCATAAGGGTGAATCACGTGATGAGATTGTGATGTTTATTAGGGTTGTTAAATTAGTTCTTTCACTTAGTTGTTCTTAATACTAGATTTAGGATTGATCACCCTTAAATCTAGATCTTAGGATTGAAGAGATAACCAACTGTACACTCTCAATACCCTGAAATAAACTATAGTGATCTAACTGACTAGACTCATGCGAAAGGTGGTCTAGATCATTAGAGAACACGTTCAACCAAATCGATAATGCTTGCTAGAATTACCATCGATCGATACAGCCATCGTTGTAGCGATCGATTGTATGAAAGGTGTATCGATCAATTAAGACGAAAGTCGTATCGATCGACTCTTTTCCGAGATCAACAAACGACAGTTGAGATCCGGGATCTAGTAAAGGAGACCCTACTGGTCGTACCAATTGATTGAGTTCATGGACTAAAGCCCTATTGTCACTTTCAAACTGCATAAATTCATACCTGAGAAATACCTGAATGTAGCTATCCTCCTCATTTAGAAACAACCTTCACTTCATTTACTGAGCAATTCCCTTGTTCACATTAATATTTACTGCTTTAAAACATATCAAACCTTAAGTCTATTTTTAATTCTATTTAGTTAAGCCTTGAAGTAATCCTAGAGTCCTTGTGGATTCGATCCCTAAGTACTGCATCTGAACCTCTTATTTGAGAGAGTAATTCACTTTTTAGGGTAATTTGAGTGATATCAAGAATAACCACGAAGTTGAATAAATCTCATAGGAGTTGTGAGGAAGAAGATATCCCACTTTATATCCAGATGATTCCAGATTAGCCTGTTCGGACATATGGCATTATCTTCATGATTCTTATCAAACAGGATGAACCACGATGTAAGATGCTTGATTGGGAACCATTAATCAGTTGAGAATAACGAGGAAGTTAAGTAAATCGAATAGGAGTTGTGCGGAAGAAGATATCCCACTTTCTATCTAGGTGATTCCAGATTAGCCTGTTCGGACATATGGCAATATCTTCATAATTCTTATCAAACCAGGATGAACCACGATGTAAGAAACTTCATTTAGAACCACTAATCAATGGAGAATAACCAAGAAGTTGAATAAATCTCAAACGTGTTGTGATGAAGAAGATATTTCACTTTCTATCCAGATGATTCCAGATTTGTCTGTTCGGACTTATGGCAATATCTTCATGATTCTTATCAAACCAGGATGAACCCATATGTAAGAAGCTTGATTGTGAACCACTAATCAGTGGAGAGTAACAATAAAGTTGAATAAATCTCATAGGACTTCTGAGGAAGAAGTTATCCTACTTTCTATCAAGATGATTCCAGATTAGCATGTTCCGACATATGACATTATCTTCATGATTCTTATCAAACCAGGATGAACCACGATGTAAGAAGCTTTAGTTGGAACCACTAATCAGTGGAGAATAACCAGGAAGTTCAATAAATCTCATAGCAGTTGTGAGTAAGAAGATATCCCACTTTCGATCCAGATGATTCCAGATTAGCCTGTTCGGACATATGGCAATATCTTCATGATTCTTATCAAACCAGGATGAACCAATATGTAAGAAGCTTGATTGGGAACCAATAATCAGTGGGGAATAACCAGGAAGTTGAATAAATATCATAGGAGTTGTGAGTAAGAAGATATCCCACTTTCTATCTAGATGATTCCAGATTAGCCTGTTCGGACATATGGCAATATCTTCATGATTCTTATCAAACCAGGATGAACCACGATCTAAGAAGCTTTATTTGGAACCACTAATCAGTAGAGAATAACCACAAATTTGAATATATCTCATAAGTGTCGTGAGCAAGAAGATATCCCACCTTCTATCCAGATGATTCCAGATTAGCCTGTTCGGACATATTCCATTATCTTCATGATTCTTATCAAACCAGGATGAACCAATATGTAAGAAGCTTGATTGGGAAGCAATAATCAGTGGGGAATAACCAGGAAGTTGAATGAATATCATAGGAGTTGTGAGTAAGAAGATATCCCACTTTCTATCCAGATTATTCCAGATTAGCATGTTCGGACATATGACATTATCTTCAAGATTCATATCAAACCAGGATGAACCACGATGTAAGAAGCTTTATTTGGAACCATTAATCAGTGGAGAATAACTAGGAAGTTGAATAAATAGAATGGGAGTTGTGAGGAAAAAGATATCCCACTTTCTATCCAGATGATTCCAGATTAGCATGTTCGGACATATGGCATTATCTTCATGATTCTTATCATACCAGGATGAACTATGATGTAAGACTTTGATTGTGAACCATTAATCAGTGGAGAATAACGAGGAAGTTAAATAAATCGAATAGGAATTGTGAGGAAGAAGATATCCTACTTTCTATCTACGTGATTCCAGATTAGCCTGTTCGGACATATGGTAGTATCTTCTTATTCTTATCAAACCAGGATGAACCACGATGTAAGAAGCTTTATTACCACTAAACAGTGGAGAATAACCGGGACATTGAATAAATCTCATAGGAGTTGTGAGTAAGAAGATATCCCACTTTCTATCCAGATGTTTCCAGATTAGCATGTTGGGACATATGAGATTATCTTCATGATTTTTATCAAACCAGGATGAACCACAATGTAAGAAGCTTGATTTTGAACCATTAACCAGTGGAGAATAACTAGGAAATTAAATAAATAGAATAGGAGTTGTGAGGAAGAAGATATCCCACTTTCTATTCAGGTGATTCCAGATTAGCCTGTTCGGACATATGGCAATATCTTCACGATTCTTATCAAACCAGGATGAACCACGATGTAAGAAGCTTTATTTGGAACCACTAATCAATGGAGAATAACCAAGAAGTTGAATAAATCTCATACGAGTTGTGAGGAAGAAGATATCCCACTTTCTATCCAGATGATTCCAGATTTACCTGTTTAGACTTATGGCAATATCTTCATGATTCTTATCAACCAGGATGAACCACGATGTAAGAAGCTTGATTGGGATACATTCATCAGTGGAGAATAACGAGTAAGTTAAATAAATCGAATAGGAGTTGTGAGGAAGAAGATATCCTACTTTCTATCTACGTGATTCCAGATTAGCCTGTTCGGACATATGGTAGTATCTTCATTATTCTTATCAAACCAGGATGAACCACGATGTAAGAAGCTTTATTACCACTAAACAGTGGAGAATAACCGGGAAGTTGAATAAATCTCATAGGAGTTGTGAGTAAGAAGATATCCCGCTTTCTATCCAGATGTTTCCAGATTAGCATGTTGGGACATATGACATTATCTTCATGATTTTTATCAAACCAGGATGAACCACAATGTAAGAAGCTTGATTTTGAACCATTAACCAGTGGAGAATAACTAGGAAATTAAATAAATAGAATAGGAGTTGTGAGGAAGAAGATATCCTACTTTCTATTCAGGTGATTCCAGATTAGCCTGTTCGGACATATTGCAATATCTTCATGATTCTTATCAAACCAGGATGAACCACGATGTAAGAAGCTTTATTTGGAACCATTAATCAATGGAGAATAACCAAGAAGTTGAATAAATCTCATACGAGTTGTGAGGAAGAAGATATCCCACTTTCTATCCAGATCATTCCAGATTTGCCTGTTCGGACTTATGGCAATATCTTCATGATTCTTATCAAACCAGAATGAACCACGATGTAAGAAGCTTGATTGGGAACCATTAATCAGTGGAGAATAACGAGGAAGTTAAATAAATCGAATAGGAGTTGTGAGGAAGAAGATATCCCACTTTCTATCGAGGGATTCCAGATTAGTCTTTTAGGACATATGACAATATCTTCAATATTCTTATCAAACCTGGATGAACCACGATGTAAGAAGCTTTATTTGGAACCACTAATCAGTGGAGAATAACCAGGAAGTTGAATAAATCTGAGTAATAAGATATCGCACTTTCTATCTAGGTGATTCCAGATTAGTCAGTTCGGACATATGGAAATATCTTCATGATTCTTATCAAACCAGGATGAACCAATATGTAAGAAGCCTTATTGGGAACCACTAATCAGTGGAGAGTAACAAGGAAGTTGAATAAATCTCATGAGAGTTTTGAGGAAGAAGATATCCCACTTTCTATCCAGATGAATCAAGATTAGCCTGTTCGGACATTATGGCATTATCTTCATGATTCTTATCAAACGAGGATGAATCACGATGTAAGAAGCTTGATTTGTAACCATTAATTAGTGTAGAATAACTAGGAAGTTGAATAAATCGAATATGAGTTCTGAGGTAGAAGATATCCCACTTTATATCCAAATGATTCCAGATTAGCATGTTCAGACATATGACATTATCTTCATGATTCTTATCAAACCAGGATGAACCACGATGTAAGAAGCTTGATTGGGAACCACTAATCAGTGGAGAGTAATAAGGAAGTTGAATAAATCTCATAGGAGTTCTGAGGAAGAAGATATCCCACTTTCTATCCAGATGATTCCAAATTAGCTTGTTCGTACATATGGCATTATCTTCATGATTCTTATCAAACCAGGATGAACCACGATGTAAGAAGCTTTAGTTGGAACCATTAATCAGTGGAGAATAACTAGGAAGTTGAATAAATCGAATAGGAGTTGTGAGGAAAAAGATATCCCACTTTATATCCTGATGATTCCAGATTAGCCTGTTCGGACATAATGCATTATCTTCATGATTCTTATCAACCCAGGATGAACTAATATGTATGAAGCTTGATTGGGAACCATTGATCAGTGGAGAATAACTAGGAAGTTGAATAAATCGAATAGGAGTTGTGAGGAAAAAGATATCCCACTTTCTATCCAGATGATTCCAGATTAGCCTGTTCGGACATATGGCATTATCTTCATGATTCTTATCAACCCAAGATGAACTAATATGTAAGAAGCTTGATTGGGAACCATTAATCAGTGGAGAATAACGAGGAAGTTAAATAAATCGAATAGGAGTTGTGAGGAAGAAGATATCCCCTTTTCTATCTAAGTGATTCCAGATTAGCATGTTCGAACATATGGCAGTATCTTCATTATTCTTATCAAACCAGGATGAACCACGGTGTAAGAAGCTTTATTACCACTAAACAGTGGAGAATAACCGGGACATTGAATAAATCTCATAGGAGTTGTGAGTAAGAAGATATCTCACTTTCTACCCAGATGTTTCCAGATTAGCCTGTTCGGACATATGGCATTATCTTCATGATTTTTATCAAACCAGGATGAACCACGATGTAATAAGCTTGATTTTGAACCATTAACCCTGTGGAGTATAACTAGGAAGTTAAATAATAGAATAGGAGTTGTGAGGAAGAAGATATCCCACTTTCTATCCAGATGATTCCAGATTAACCTGTTCGGACATATGGTAATATCTTCATGATTCTTATCAAACCAGGATGAACCACGATGTAAGAAGCTTTAGTTGGAACAATTAATCAGTGGAGAATAACTAGGATGTTGAATAAATCTCATACGAGTTGTGAGGAAGAAGATATCTCACTTTCTATCCAGATGATTCCAGATTTGCCTGTTCGGACTTATGGCAATATCTTCATGATTCTTATCAAACCAGGATGAACCACGATGTAAGAAGCTTGAATGGGAACCACTAAGCAGTGGAGAATAACGAGGAAGTTAAATAAATCGAATAGGAGTTGTGAGGAAGAAGATATCCCACTTTCTATCGAGGGATTCCAGATTAGTCTGTTAGGACATATGGCAATATCTTCAAGATTCTTATCAAACCTGGATGAACCACGATGTAAGAAGCTTATTTGGAACCACTAAACAGTGGAGAATAACTAGGAAGCTGAATAAATCTCATAGAAATTGTGAGTAATAAGATATCGCACTTTCTATCTAGGTGATTCCAGATTAGCTTGTTCAGACATATGGAAATATCTTCATGATTCTTATCAAACCAGGATGAACCAATATGTAAGAAGCTTGATTGGGAACCACTAATCAGTGGAGAGTAACAAGGAAGTTGAATAAATCTCATGAGAGTTGTGAGGAAGAAGATATCCCACTTTCTATCCAGATGAATCCAGATTAGCCTGTTCGGACATTATGGCAATATCTTCATGATTCTTATCAAACGAGGATGAACCACGATGTAAGAAGCTTGATTTGGAACCATTAATTAGTGTAGAATAACTAGGAAGCTGAATAAATCGAATATGAGTTCTGAGGTAGAAGATATCCCACTTTCTATCAAGATGATTCCAGATTAGCATGTTCAGACATATGGCATTATCTACATGATTCTTCTCAAACCAGGATGAACCACGATGTAAGAAGCTTGATTGGGATACACTAATCAGTGGAGAGTAATAAGGAAGTTGAATAAATCTCATAGGAGTTCTGAGGAAGAAGATATCCCACTTTCTATCCAGATGATTCCAGATTAGCTTGTTCGGACATATGGCATTATCTTCATGATTCTTATCAAACCAGGATGAACCACGATGTAAGAAGCTTTAGTTGAACCAATTAATCAGTGGAGAATAACTAGGAAGTTGAATAAATCGAATAGGAGTTGTGAGGAAAAAGATATCCCACTTTCTATCCAGATGATTCCAGATTAGCCTGTTCGGACATATGGCATTATCTTCATGATTCTTATCAACCCAGGATGAAATAATATGTAAGAAGCTTGATTGGGAACCATTAATCAGTGGAGAATAACTAGGAAGTTGAATAAATCGAATAGGAGTTGTGAGGAAAAAGATATCCCACTTTCTATCCAGATGATTGCAGATTAGCCTGTTCGAACATATGGCATTATCTTCATGATTCTTATCAACCCAGGATGAACTAATATGTAAGAAGCTTGATTGGGAACCATTAATCAGTGGAGAATAACGAGGAAGTTAAATAAATCGAATTGGAGTTGTGAGGAAGAAGATATCCCCTTTTCTATCTAAGTGATTCCAAATTAGCCTGTTCGAACATATGGCAATATCTTCATTATTCTTATCAAACCAGGATGAACCACGATGTAAGAAGCTTTATTACCACTAAACAGTGGAGAATAACCGGGACATTGAATAAATCTCATAGGAGTTGTGAGTAAGAAGATATCCCACTTTCTACCCAGATGTTTCCAGATTAGCCTGGTCGGACATATGGTATTATCTTCATGATTTTTATCAAACCAGGATTAACCACGATGTAATAAGCTTGATTTTGAACCATTAACCAGTGGAGAATAACTAGGAAGTTAAATAATAGAATAGGTGTTGTTAGGAAGAAGATATCCCACTTTCTATTCAGGTGATTCCAGATTATCATGTTCGGACATATGGCAATATCTTCATGATTCTTATCAAACCAGGATGAACCACGATGTAAGAAGCTTTAGTTGGAACCATTAATCAGTGGAGAATAACTAGGAAGTTGAATAAATCTCATACGAGTTGTGAGGAAGAAGATATCTCACTTTCTATCCAGATGATTCCAGATTTGACTGTTCGGACTTATGGCAATATCTTCATGATTCTTATCAAACCAGGATGAACCACGATGTAAGAAGCTTGATTGGGAACCATTAATCAGTGGAGAATAACGAGGAAGTTAAATAAATCGAATAGGAGTTGTGAGGAAGAAGATATCCCACTTTCTATCAAGGGATTCCAGATTAGTCTGTTAGGACATATGGCAATATCTTCAAGATTCTTATCAAACCTGGATGAACCACGATGTAAGAAGCTTATTTGGAACCACTAATCAGTGGCGAATAACCAGGAAGTTGAATAAATCTCATAGAAGTTGTAAGTAATAAGATATCGCACTTTCTATCTAGGTGATTCCAGATTAGCCTGTTCGGACTTATGGAAATATCTTCATGATTCTTATCAAACCAGGATGAACCAATATGTAAGAAGCTTGATTGGGAACCACTAATCAGTGGAGAGTAACAAGGAAGTTGAATAAATCTCATGAGAGTTGTGAGGAAGAAGATATCCCACTTTCTATCCAGATGAATCCAGATTAGACTGTTCGGACATTGTGGCATTATCTTCGGGATTCTTATCAAACGAGGATGAACCACTATGTAAGAAGCTTGATTTGGAACCATTAATTAGTGTAGAATAACTAGGAAGTTGAATAAATCGAATATGAGTTCTGAGGTAGAAGATATCCCACTTTCTATCAAGATGATTCCAGATTAGCATGTTCAGACATATGGCATTATCTTCATGATTCTTCTCAAACCAGGATGAACCACGATGTAAGAAGCTTGATTGGAACCACTAATCAGTGGAGAGTAATAAGGAAGTTGAATAAATCTCATAGGAGTTCTGAGGAAGAAGATATCCCACTTTCTATCCAGATGATTCCAGATTAGCTTGTTCGGACATATGGCATTATCTTCATGATTCTTATCAAACCAGGATGAACCACGATGTAAGAAGCTTTAGTTGGAACCATTAATCAGTGGAGAATAACTAGGAAGTTGAATAAATCGAATAGGGGTTGTGAGGAAAAAGATATCCCACTTTCTATCCAGATGATTAAAGATTAGCTTGTTCGGACATATGGCATTATCTTCATGATTCTTATCAACCCAGGATGAACTAATATGTAAGAAGCTTGATTGGGAACCATTAATCAGTGGAGAATAACTCGGAAGTTGAATAAATCGAATAGGAGTTGTGAGGAAAAAGATATCCCACTTTCTATCCAGATGATTCCAGATTAGCCTGTTCGGACATATGGCATTATCTTCACGATTCTTATCAACCCAGGATGAACTAATATGTAAGAAGCTTGATTGGGAACCATTAATCAGTGGAGAATAACAAGGAAGTTAAATAAATCGAATAGGAGTTGTGAGGAAGAATATATCCCCTTTTCTATCTAAGTGATTCCAGATTAGCCTCTTCGGACATATGGCAGTATCTTCATTATTCCTATCAAACCAGGATGAACGACGATGTAAGAAGCTTTATTACCACTAAACAGTGGAGAATAACCGGGACATTGAATAAATCTCATAGGAGTTGTGAGTAAGAAGATATCCCACATTCTACCCAGATGTTTCCAGATTAGCCTGTTCGGACATATGGCATTATCTTCATGATTTTTATCAAACCAGGATGAACCACGATGTAAGAAGCTTTATTGGGAACCACTAATCAGTGGAGAGTAACAAGGAAGTTTAATAAATCTCATGAGAGTTGTGAGGAAGAAGATATCCAACTTTCTATCCAGATGAATCCAGATTAGCCTGTTCGAACTTATGGCAATATCTTCATGATTCTTATCAAACCAGGATGAACCAATCTGTAAGAAGCTTGATTGGGAACAATTAATCAGTGGAGAATAACGAGGAAGTTGAATAAATCGAATAGGAGTTGCGAGGAAAAAATTATCCCACTTTCTATCCAGATGATTCCAGATTAGCATGTTCGGACATATGGCATTATCTTCATGATTCTTATAAAACCAGGATGAACCACGATGTAAGAAGCTTGATAGGGAACAATTAATCAGTGGAGAATAACGAGGAAGATAAATAAATCGAGTAGGAGTTGCGAGGAAGAAGATATCCCACTTTCTATCTAGATGATTCCAGATTAGCCTGTTTGGACATATGGCATTATCTTCATGATTCTTATCAAACCAGGATGAACCAAGATGTAAGAAGCTTTAGTTGGAACCATTAATCAGTGGAGAATAACTAGGAAGTTGAATAAATCGAATAGGAGTTGTGAGGAAAATGATATCCCACTTTCTATCCAGATGATTCCAAATTAGCATGTTCGGACATATGGCGTTATCTTCATGATTCTTATCAACCCAGGATGAACTAATATGTAAGAAGCTTGATTGGGAACCATTAATCAGTGGAGAATAACGAGGAAGTTAAATAAATCGAATATGAGTTGTGAGGAAGAAGATATCCCCTTTTCTATCTAAGTGATTCCAGATTAGCCTGTTCGGACATATGGCAGTATCTTCATTATTCTTATCAAACCAGGATGAACCACTATGTAAGAAGCTTTATTACCACTAAACAGTGGAGAATAACCGGGACATTGAATAAATCTCATAGGAGTTGTGAGTAAGAAAATATCCCACTTTCTACCCAGATGTTTCCAGATTACCTTGTTCGGACATATGGCATTATCTTCATGATTTTTATCAAACCAGGATGAACCACGATGTAAGAAGCTTGATATTGAATCATTAACCAGTGGAGAATAACTAGGAAGTTAAATAAATTGAATAGGAGTTGTGAGGAAGAAGATATCCCACTTTCTATTCAGGTGATTCCAGATTAGCCTGTTCGGACATATGGCAGTATCTTCATTATTCTTATCAAACCAGGATGAACCACTATGTAAGAAGCTTTATTTCCACTAAACAGTGGAGAATAACCGGGACATGAAATAAATCTCATAGGAGTTGTGAGTAAGAAGATATCCCAATTTCTACCTAGATGTTTCCAGATTAGCCTGTTCGGACATATGGAATTATCTTCATGATTTTTATCAAACCAGGATGAACCACGATGTAAGAAGCTTGATTTTGAACCATTAACCAGTGGAGAATAACTAGAAAGTTAAATAAATAGAATAGGAGTTGTGGGGAAGAAGATATCCCACTTTCTTTTCAGGTGATTCCAGATTAGCCTGTTCGGACATATGGCAATATCTTCATGATTCTTATCAAACCAGGATGAACCACTATGTAAGAAGCTTTAATTGGAACCACTAATCAATGGAGAATAACCAAGAAGTTGAATAAATCTGATACGAGTTATGAGGAAGAAGATATCTCACTTTCTATCCAGATGATTCCAGATTTGCCTGTTCGGACTTATGGCAATATCTTCATGATTCTTATCAAACCAGGATGAACCACGATGTAAGAAGCTTAATTGGGAACCATTAATCAGTGGAGAATAACGAGGAAATTAAATAAATCGAATAGGTTGTGAGGAAGAGGATATCCCACTTTCTATCAAGGGATTCCAGATTAGTCTGTTAGGACATATGGCAATATCTTCAAGATTCATATCAAACCTGGATGAACCACGATGTAAGAAGCTTTATTTGGAACCACTAATCAATGGAGAAATAACCAGGAAGTTGAATAAATCTCGTAGAAGTTGTGAGTAATAAGATATCGCACTTTCTATCTAGGTGATTCCAGATTAGCCTGTTCGGACATATGGAAATATCTTCATGATTCTTATCAAACCAGGATGAACCAATATGTAAGAAGCTTGATTGGGAACCACTAATCAGTGGAGAGTAACAAAGGATTTGGATAAATATCATGAGAGTTGTGAGGAAGAAGATATCCCACTTTCTATCAAGATGAATCCAGATTAGCCTGTTCAGACTTATGGCAATATCTTCATGATTCTTATCAAACCAGGATGAACCAATATGTAAGAAGCTTGATTGGGAACAATTAATCAGTGGAGATAATGAGGAAGTTGAATAAATCGAATAGGAGTTGCGAGGAAAAAAATATCCCACTTTCTATCCAGATGATTCCAGATTAGCCTGTTCTGACATATGGCATTATCTTCATGATTCTTATCAAACCAGGATGAACCACGATGTAAGAAGCTTGATAGGGAACAATTAATCAGTGGAGAATAACGAGGAAGACAAATAAATCGAATAGGAGTTGTGAGGAAGAAGATATCCCACTTTCTATCTAGATGATTCTAGATTAGCCTGTTCGGACATATGACAATATCTTCATGATTCTTATCAAACCAGGATGAACCACGATGTAAGAAGATTTATTTGGAACCACTAATCAATGGAGAATAACCAAGAAGTTGAATAAATCTCATACGAGTTGTGAGGAAGAAGATATCCCACTTTCTATTCAGATGTTTCCAGATTTGCCTGTTCGGACTTAGGCCATATCTTGATGATTCTTATCAAACCAGGATGAACCAATAAGTAAGAAGCTTGATTGGGAACTCCTAATCAGTGGAGAGTAAAAAGGAAGTTTAACAAATCTCATAGGAGTTGTGAGGAAGAAGATATCCCACTTTTTATCCAGATGGTTCCATATTAGCGTGTTCGGACATATGGCATTATCTTCATGATTCTTATCAAACCAGGATGAAACACGATGTAAGAAGCTTGATTGGGAACCATTAATCAGTGGAGAATAACGAGGAAGTTAAATAAATCGAATATGAGTTGTGAGGAATGATATACCATGGATTTTACCCAGTTTTACCCATGGTAAATAAGTGTTATAGATACTATTTATTATATATTGTAATCTATTTATAGTATTTACAGGTTCAGGGACGATTTGGAGATATATGGTGATTTTGGTGCCTTTTGGAGTCTTGCGCAGTGCAGAACTGCACAGACATTTCAGATGTTTAGCTCTCGGTGGAGACCTTACCACCGTTGGATTTAGCCCATCCTTTGACACAAGATAGAGATTTGAGTTATCGTTTCAATGCCACCGGTCTGAGGTCAATCCGCATCCTGTAGCAGAAGTTATGCCCATTTTACTGATGAGTGATCAGTCTGCCTCGCGAGAGGAAGCTGTCGAGAAGAGGATTGTATGTCGATCGATGCATCACACTGCATGTAGATCGACAGGGACATCAGAATATGGGCCGAGTATATTTCATGACCGACTGAAGCCCAGGAGTCACCACAAAGTTACCAAAATACCCTTGACGACCAGAAACTCTATTTATGTTATTTATAAGCCATTGTTGACGGCTACGCTCTTTACGCTTTATTTTGATTCTTTGTTCTTAGATTAGGAGAGGAGAGAGAAACTCCTTCATAGTCCTCTTGGAACTACTTTGGTTTTTATATCTATTCTATTGCAATTTCATCTATTCATCTATGATTTCTATGACAACTATTATGTCTGAGTAGATCCACCTATTTAGTTTAGGGTTCAGATAGGATTATGAGGGATTAGCCCCAAATATAGAATTGCTAAGTTGTGATATTAATCATTAAGACTGTTCTAAATGCTTGTTATTGAGTAATTAACCTGAACTTAATCATAGAATCATTAGGCACAAGCGAGAGCTTGGTCTCTTATCTGACTTATCTTATCTGAGCTAAGATTGCTAGATAACAGCGAGAGCTGGTTTAGAAACCCTAGTGAACATATATTCAACCCGCGCATTAAGCTTACTAGAAGCGCGTCGATCGTTATTCCTATATAATAATCGATCGACGGAGCAAAAGGTGTATCGATCGATACTCCTATAGAGTCATCGATCGACAATTTCTAATTGATCATCCCGATAGGTGAGATCATTGGATCTAGTAATAGATAACCTATACAACGAGAGTTGATATGTTATTCTTATAGTTGAGTTCTATAATATCATAATTTAGTATCTATATCATTATAATTCCAGTCTGAATAGAAACCCTAGATCTAGCTACCATCCTTCCATCAAACAACTCTTGGTTACATAAGAACAACTGCCTTGTTCACTTTGCTTTCATTTATTTATTGCATTCATATTTATTGCTTTATAATTGTTGCCTAGTTAAATAATAATAAATATAGTTTAGGGTGTGCCCTAGCTCTCTGTGGATTCGATCCCTAAGTACTACAATCGAACCTCTTATTTGAGAGAATAAGATCACTTGTTAGGGTAATTTGAGTGATATCAAATTTGGCGCCGTTGCCGGGGAGCAAGGATTCGCCATTAGACTTGATTAATATGTTTATTCTAGGTTTTATTTACTGTTTTAAGTTACTTTTACGAAATGTTTTTCTTGTTTTTTAGGTACATGCCAATTAGTACCAGAAGCAGCAAAGGGGAATTGCTTTTCTTCTCAGACCCAGCACGTTTGGAAAGCTCGATCCGCGAAGAAAAACGCGCAGCTTCGCTCGATACCACTTATACATCATAGATCGACACTTGTGAAAGAGAATCGATCAACACTTCATCTGCAACATCGGTCGATACCAATCTGCGAGCAACCATGAGCGAGATACTTGTGCTACAAAGGGATGAGAATGGGGACCTGCATGACCAGGATGGTCATCTGCGTAATGCAGCAGGTCAGAGACTTGATGCTCAGGGGACTGTAATCCCTGACTCCGATATTGATGCTACAAGAGCTTCTATAACTCCCCTTTTCTGGCATGCTATAGTTATTAAAGTCTTTACCTGTACATGAGAATGCTCGACAAAGGACACTGGCTGACTACAACCGTCCAGTGGAATACTA
Source organism: Raphanus raphanistrum subsp. raphanistrum (assembly GCA_019706035.1). Lineage (NCBI taxonomy): Eukaryota > Viridiplantae > Streptophyta > Magnoliopsida > Brassicales > Brassicaceae > Raphanus > Raphanus raphanistrum. Next base: position 22,238,761 of record CM033988.1, on the reverse strand, counting down.
CGCCAACAGATCAGCCATTCGTCTACCAGATATCCGGACATATGGCATTATCTTCATGATTCTTATCAAACCAGGATGAACCACGATGTAAGAAGCTTTTGTTGGAACCATTAATCAGTGGAGAATAACTAGGAAGTTGAATAAATCGAATAGGAGTTGTGAGGAAAAAGATATCCCACTTTCTATCCAGATGATTCCAGATTAGCCTGTTCGGACATATGGCATTATCTTCATGATTCTTATCAAACCAGGATGAACTAATATGTAAGAATCTTGATTGGGAACCATTAATCAGTAGAGAATAACGAGGAAATTAAATAAATCGAATAGGAGTTGTGAGGAAGAAGATATCCCCTTTTCTATCTAAGTGATTCCAGATTAGCTTGTTCGGACATATGACATTATCTTCATTATTCTTATCAAACAAGGATGAACCACGATGTAAGAAGCTTTATTACCAATAAACAGTGGAGAATAACCAGGACGTTGAATAAATCTCATAGGAGTTGTGAGTAAGAAGATATCCCACTTTCTATCCAGATGTTTGCAGATTAGCCTGTTCGGACATATGGCCTTATCTTCATTATTTTTATCAAACCAGGATGAACCACGATGTAAGAAGCTTGACTTTGAACCATTAACCAGTGGAGAATAACTAGGAAGTTAAATAAATAGAATAGGAGTTGTGAGGAAGAAGATATCCCACTTTCTATTTAGGTGATTCCAGATTAGCCTGTTCGGACATATGGCAATATCTTCATAATTTTTATCAAACCAGGATGAACCACGATGTAAGAAGTTTTATTTGGAACCACTAATGAATGGAGAATAACCAAGAAGTTGACTAAATCTCATACGAGTTGTGAGGAAGAAGATATCCCACTTTCTATCCAGATGATTCCAGATTTGCCTGTTCGGACTTATGGCAATATCTCCACGATTCTTATCAAACCAAGATGAACCACGATGTAAGAAGCTTGATTGGGAACCATTAATCAGTGGAGAATAACGAGGAAGTTAAATAAATCGAATAGGAGTTGTGAGGAAGAAGATATCCCACTTTCTATGGAGGGCTTCCAGATTAGTCTGTTAATATGGCAATATCTTCAAGATTCTTATCAAACCTGGATGAACCACGATGTAAGAAGCTTTATTTGGAACCACTAATCAGTGGAGGATAACCAGGAGGTTGAATAAATCTCATAGAAGTTGTGAGTAATAAGATATCACACTTTCTATCTAGGTGATTCCAGATTAGCCTGTTCGGACATATGGCAATATCTTCATGATTCTTATCAAACCAAGATGAACCACGATGTTTGAAGCTTTATTTGGAACCAATAATCAGTGGAGAGTAACCAGGAAGTTGAATAAATCTCATACGAGTTGTGAGTAAGAAGATATCCCACTTTCTATCTAGATGATTACAGATTTGCATGTTCGGACATATGGCATTATCTTCATGATTCTTATCAAACAAGGATGAACCACGATGAAAGAAGCTTGATTTGGAACCATTAATTAGTGGAGAATAACTAGAAAGTTGAATAAATCGAATAGGAGTTGTGCGAGAGAAGATATCTCACTTTCTATCCAGATGATTCCAGATTAGCTTGTTCAGACATATGGCATTATCTTCATGATTCTTATCAAACCAGGATGAACCACGATGTAAGAAGCTTGATTTGGAACCACTAATAAATGGAGAATAACCAAGAAGTTGAATAAATCTCATATGAGTTGTGAGGAAGTATATATCCCACTTACTATCCAGATGATTCAAGATTTGCCTGTTCGGACTTATTGCAATATCTTCATGATTCTTATCAAACCAGGATGAACCACGATGTAAGAAGCTTGATTTGGAACCATTAATCAGTGGAGAATAACTAGATAGTTAAATAAATCGAATAAGAGATGTGAGGAAGAAGATATCCCACTTTCTATCAAGATGATTCCAGATTAGCATGTTCGGACATATGGCATTATCTTCATGATTCTTATCAAACCAGGATGAACTAATATGTAAGAATCTTGATTGGGAACCATTAATCAGTGGAGAATAACGAGGAAGTTAAATAAATCGAATAGGAGTTGTGAGGAAGAAGATATCCCCTTTTCTATCTAAGTGATTCCAGATTAGCCTGTTCGGACATATGGCATTATCTTCATTATTCTTATCAAACCAGGATGAACTACGATGTAAGAAGCTTTATTGCCACTAAACAGTGGAGAATAACCAGGACGTTGAATAAATCTCATAGGAGTTGTGAGTAAAAAGATATCCCACTTTCTATCCAGATGTTTCCAGATTAGCCTGTTCGGACATATGGCATTATCTTCATGATTTTTATCAAACCAGGATGAACAACGATGTAAGAAGCTTGATTTTGAACCATTGACCAGTGGAGAATAACTAGGAAGTTAAATAAATAGAATAGGAGTTGTGAGGAAGAAGATATCCCACTTCCTATCCAGATGATTCCAGATTAGCCTGTTCGGACATATGGCAATATCTTCATGATTCTTATCAAACCAGGATGAACCACGATGTAAGAAGCTTGATTTGGAACCACTAATCAATGGAGAATAACCAATAAGTTGAATAAATCTCATACGAGTTGTGAAGAAGTACATATCCCACTTTCTATCCAGATGATTCCATATTTGCATGTTCGGACTTATGGCAATATCTTCATAATTCTTATCAAACCAGGATGAACCAATATGTAAGAAGGTTGATTGGGAACCACTAATCAGTGGAGAGTAACAAGGAAGTTGAATAAATCTCATAGGAGTTGTGAGGAAGAAGATATCCCACTTTCTATCCAGATGATTCCAGATTAGCCTGTTCGGACATATGGCATTATCTTCATGATTCTTTTCAAACCAGGATGAACCACGATGTAAGAAGCTTTAGTTGGAACCTTTAATCAGTGGAGAATAACTAGGAAGTTGAATAAATCAAATAGGAGTTGTGAGGAAAAAGATATCCCACTTTCGATCCAGATGATTCCAGATTAGCATGTTCGGACATATGGCATTATCTTCATGATTCTTATCAAACCAGGATGAACTAATATGTAAGAAGCTTGACTGGGAACCATTAATCAGTGCAGAATAACTAGGAAGTTAAGTAAATCGAATAGGAGTTGTGAGGAAGAAGATATCCCCTTTTCTATCTAAGTGATTCCAGATTAGCATGTTCGGATATATGGCAGTATCTTCATTATTCTTATCAAACCAGGATGAACCACGATGTAAGAAGATTTATTACCACTAAACAGTGGAGAATAACCGGGACGTTGAATAAATCTCATAGGAGTTGTGAGTAAGAAGATATCCCACTTTCTATCCAGATGTTTCCAGATTAGCCTGTTCGGACATATGGCATTATCTTCATGATTTTTATCAAACAAGGATGAACCACGATGTAAGAAGCTTGATTTTGAACCATTAACCAGTGGAGAATAACTAGGAAGTTAAATAAATAGAATAGGAGTTGTGAGGAAGAAGATATCCCACTTTCTATTCAGGTGATTCCATATTAGCCTGTTCGGACATATGGCAATATCTTCATGATTCTTATCAAACCAGGATGAACCACGATGTAAAAAGCTTTATTTGGAACGACTAATCAGTGGAGAATAACAAGGAAGTTTAATAAATCTCATGAGAGTTATGAGGAAGAAGATATCCCACTTTCTATCCAGATGAATCCAGATTAGCTTGTTCGGACATATGGCATTATCTTCATAATTCTTATCAAACCAGGATGAACCATGTAAGAAGGTTGATTGGGAACCACTAATCAGTGGAGAGTAACAAGGAAGTTGAATAAATCTCATAGGAGTTGTGAGGAAGAAGATATCCCACTTTCTATCCAGATGATTCCAGATTAGCATGTTCGGACATATGGCATTATCTTCATGATTCTTATCAAACCAGGATGAACCACGATGTAAGAAGCTTTAGTTGGAACCATTAATCAGTGGAGAATAACTAGGAAGTTGAATAAATCGAATAGGAGTTGTGAGGAAAAAGATATCCCACTTTCGATCCAGATGATTCCAGATTAGCCTGTTCAGACATATGGCATTATCTTCATGATTCTTATCAAACCAGGATGAACTAATATGTAAGAAGCTTGACTGGGAACCATTAATCAGTGCAGAATAACGAGGAATTTAAATAAATCGAATAGGAGTTGTGAGGAAGAAGATATCCCCTTTTCTATCTAAGTGATTCCAGATTAGCATGTTCAGATATATGGCAGTATCTTCATTATTCTTATCAAACCAGGATGAACCACGATGTAAGAAGATTTATTACCACTAAACAGTGGAGAATAACCGGGACGTTGAATAAATCTCATAGGAGTTGTGAGTAAGAAGATATCCCACTTTCTATCCAGATGTTTCCAGATTAGCCTGTTCGGACATATGGCATTATCTTCATGATTTTTATCAAACCAGGATGAACCACGATGTAAGAAACTTGATTGGGAACCATTAATCAGTGGAGAATAACGAGGAAGTTAAATAAATCGAATAGGAGTTGTGAGGAAGAAGATATTCCACTTTCTATCTAGGTGATTCCAGATTAGCCTGTTCGAACATATGGAAATATCTTCATGATTCTTGTCAAACCAGGATGAACCAATATGTAAGAAGCTTGATTGGGAACCACTAATCAGTGGAGAATAACAAGGAAGTTGAATAAATCTCATGAGAGTTATGAGGAAGAAGATATCCCACTTTCTATCCAGATGAATCCAGATTAGCCTGTTCGGACATATGGCATTATCTTCATAATTCTTATCAAACCAGGATGAACCACGATGTAAGAAGCTTTAGTTGGAACCATTAATCAGTGGAGAATAACTAAGAAGTTGAATAAATCGAATAGGAGTTGTGAGGAAAAATATATCCCACTTTCTATCCAGATGATTCCAGATTAGCCTGTTCGGACATATGGCATTATCTTCATGATTCTTATCAAACCAGGATGAACAACGACGTAAGAAGCTTGATAGGGAACAATTAATCAGTGGAGAATAACGAGGAAGTTAATTAAATCAAATAGGAATTGTGAGGAAGAAGATATCTCACTTTCTATCTAGGTGATTCCAGATAAGCATGTTCCAACATATGGCAATGTCTTCATGATCCTTATCAAACCAGGATGAACCACGATGTAAGAAACATTAATTGGAACCACTAATCAGTGGAGAATAACCAGGAAGTTTAATAAATCGAATAGGATTGTGAGTAAGAATATATCCCACTTTCTATCCAGATGATTCCAGATTAGCCTGTTCGGACATATGGCAATATCTTCATGATTCTTATCAAACCAGGATGAACCACGATGTAAGAAGCTTTATTTGGAACCACTAATCTATGGAGAATAACCAAGAAGTTGAATAAACCTCATACGAGTTGTGAGGAAGAAGATATCCCACTTTCTATTCAGATGATTCCAGATTTACCTGTTCGGACTAATGGCAATATCTTCATGATTCTTATCAAACCAGGATGAACCAATAAGTAAGAAGCTTGATTGGTAACTACTAATCAGTGGAGAGTAACAAGGAAGTTGAATAAATCTCATAGGAGTTGTGAGGAAGAAGATATCCCACTTTTTATCCTGATGATTCCAGATTAGCCTGTTCGGACATATGGCATTATCTTCATGATTCTTATCAAACCAGGATGAACCACGATGTAAGAAGCTTGATTGGGAACCAATAATCAGTGGAGAATAACGAGGAAGTTAAATAAATCGAATAGGAGTTGTGAGGAATGATATACCATTGATTTTACCCAGTTTTACCCATGGTATATAAGTGTTATAGATACTATTTATTATGTATTGGAGTCTATTTAGAGTATTTACAGGTTCAGGTACGATTTGGAGATATATGTTGATTTTGGTGCCTTTTGGAGTCTTGCGCAGTGCAGAACTGCACAGCCGTTTCAGATGTTTAGCTCTCGATGGAGACCTTTCCACCGTTGGATATAGATTTGAGTTAGCATTTCAATGCCACCGGTCTGAGGTCAATCCGCATCATGTAGCAGAAGTTATGCCCGTTTTACTGATGAGTGATCAGTCTGCCTCGCGAGGGGAAGCTGTCGAGAAGAGGATTGTATGTCGATCGATGCAGCACACTGCACGTATATCGACAGGGACATCAGAATGTGGGCCGAGTACATTTCATGACCGACTGAAGCCCATGAGTCACCACAAAGTTACCAAAATACTCTTGACGACCAGAAATCCTATTTATGTTATTTCTAAGCCATTGATGACAGCTACGCTCTTTACGCTTTATTTTGATTCTTTGTTCTTAGTTTAGGAGAGAAGAGAGGAACTCCTTCAGAGTCCTCTTGGCCTCCTTTGGTTTTTATATCTATACTATTGCAATTTCATCTATGATTTTTGTGACAACTATTATGTCTGAGTAGATCCACCTGTTAGGTTTAGGGTTCAGATAGGATTATGAGGGATTAGCCCCAAATATAGAATTGCTAAATTGTGATATTAATTATTGAGATTGTTCTTAATGCTTGTTCTTGAGTTATTAACCTGAACTTGATCATAGAATCATTAGGCACAAGCGAGAGCTCTCTTATCTGATTTGTCTTATCTGAGCTAGGATTGCTAGATAACAGTGAGAGCTGGTTTAGAAACCCTAGTGAACATATATTCAACCCGCACATTAAGCTTACTAGAAGCGCGTCGATCGTTATTCCTATATAATAATCGATCGACGGAGCGAAAGGTGTATCAATCGATACTCCTACAGAGTCATCGATCGACACTTTCTAATTGATCATCCCGACAGGTGAGATCAGTGGATCTAGTAATAGATAACCTATACAACGAGAGTTGATATGTTATTCTTATAGTTGAGTTCTATAATATGATAATTTAGTATCTATATCATTATAATTCCAGCCTGATTAGAAACCCTAGATCTAGCTACTATCCTTCCATCAAACAACTCTTGGTTACATAAGAACAACTGCCTTGTTCACTTTACTTTCATTTATTTATTTCATTCATATTTATTGCATTATAATTGTTGCCTAGTTAAATATTAATATCTATAGTTTAGTGTGTGCCCTAGCTCTCTGTGGATTCGATCCCTAAGTACTACAATCGAACCTCTTATTTGAGAGAGTAAGATCACTTGTTAGGGTAATTTGAGTGATATCAAATTTGGCGCCGTTGCCGAGGAGCAAGGATTCGCCATTAGACTTGATTAATATGTTTATTCTAGGTTTTATTTACTGTTTTAAGTTACTTTCGAAATTTTTTTCTTGTTTTTCAGGTACATGCCAATTAGTACCAGAAGCAGCAAAGGGGAATTGCTTTTCTTCTCATACCCAGCACGTTTGGAAAGCTCGATCCGCGAAGAGAAACTCGCAGCATCGATCGATACCACTTATACATCATCGATCGACACTTGTGAAAGAGAATCGATCGACACTTCATCTGCAACATCGGTCGATACCAATCTGCGAGCAACCATGAGCGAGATACTTGTGCTACAAAGGGATGAGAATGGGGACCTGCATGACCAGGATGGTCATCTGTGTAATGCAGCAGGTCAGAGACTTGATGCTCAGGGAACTGTAATCCCTGACTCCGATATTGATGCTACAAGAGCTGCTATACCTGTAGATGAGAATGCTCGACAAAGGACACTGGCTGACTACAACCGTCCAGAGGAATACAATGCCAACAGATCAGCCATTCGTCTACCAGATATCCAGACACAGAATTTCGAGCTGAATCCAAAGTACTACACGCTCGTGGCACAGATACCTTACTCTGGATTATCTCACGAGCATCCTATGGGCCATCTGGAAAGGTTCGAGGATCTTATTGCTCTTATCTGTATGGATGAAGTCTCTGAGGACTACTTGCTTTGCAAGCTCTTCAAATACTCACTTGTTGGAGAAGCTTCACATTGGCTTAAGCAGCTACCACCAGGATCTCTTACATCCTGGACCGACATCCAAAATGCATTCCTGTGTAAATTCTTTGATGAATCACGGACTGAAGAAATAAGAGATAAAATTTGGACATTCTCTCAGGGACCTACAGAAGGCTTCAGAAGCTCTTGGGAGAGGTTCACGAGCTACTAAAGGGACTGTCCACATCATGGTTTTACGGAGGTTCAGTTGTTGATGAAGTTCTGCAAGGGTATTGATGTGCCATATGATGTTAGGATTTTTGAGGCTCCTAAGTCAAATGATAGTATAGTGGAAGTAAGTTGTCGAACCAGTTCTGAGGGATTCAAATGCAGAGAGAATGCAAGTATTTGCCTAATCTAAGTGCAATCAGTGAATTGGATGGTTTTTAAACTAAAACTAGAATGCAAGTAACATAAATGATACTTTTAAGCTATTGGAAAAGAGAACTCATGGGTATAGGGATTTCAGACCTTGGGTGATCAAGTTTCGAACTAAGGATGACAAATGAATCAATCAAACTATTAACCTTAAGCCTATACACAATTCTAAGCAAGCTCTATGTCTAGATGAATGCTCATTTGCTAACATGTCTCAAACATCAAATGTCTTTTGTTGAATAACATGCAAGCAATCATTACTAACAAGTCTATTAGCTATCTTAGCATCTTTAACAACAAATATCTTTGGCAAACTACACTAAGAGCCTAGGAGAGTTGACTCAGGCATTTCATCAAACACCTTTTGGGTGGGAAATGCCTAGAGATCACCCTTTGAGTGGCCTACTCAAATGATGCATTAAGATCACTCTACTAGCAAGGAACAAGTATGATCTACACCTAAAACATCCTAGAACTAGCCTAATCACCCTTAATCACCCTAACCCATGAATCCAAAAGGTGATTACTCACTAATCTCCATGATTCCTCTTAAACCCATGGTGGATTTCAGATGAATCATATAGAGAACTAGAAGAGTAAATCACAAGAACACAAGAACAATCAAAACCAAAAGAGAACTTTTCTTGAGAGAGTTTTGTGTATTCCAATGTCAAAAGATAATCTGCCAATGGTGGCTACAAAGAATACTTAAACATTAGGTTTTTCAGTGCAAAAACGTGCACAATAAATTGCAAAAAGGTCCTTGAAAATAATAAAAATCGTGCACTGATAACGCGGAGCGACCTCGGCTAGTCGCTCCGAGAGGTCGCTCTGGGCTTCGGGAGCGACCTCGGGTGGTCGCTGCGAGGGGTCGCTCCGGAGGCATTTTCTTCGTCTTCGAGCCGTGTAAAGCCGAGCGACTTGGAGTGGTCGCTCAAGCTTTGGTCGTCAAGGTCGCTCCGGCTGGAGCGAGGTCTCACAGCGACCTCTGCAGGTCGCTCCAGGCTCCTCTCGTCCAATCATCCTCCTTTTCACATCTTTTGAGCTCCAAGTGCATCCAAATGTCTCCAATAACCTCACTTGGCACTCCAGTACCTAATAGAGACTTATGCATGCAAAATGCAACCTAAACATGTCTAAATCCTATTATATATGATGAAAATGCATATGAATGAATAGCTAAAACAATACAAATATGCAAGATATCAACTCCCCCACACTAGTCCTTTACTTGTCCACAAGTAAACTTTCAAGAACCAAGGAGAAAAAGTTTGAAGATGGGGACTCATAACCAAAAGAAACTCTTCTTAGTTCTCAACCTAACAACCTTGCATAATCATACCAAATAGCAAGAGCAAAGATTTTATCCATCTCTAACTTCTCTAAGCCTATCCCAGCTCCTTTGATCTCTACACTCATTAATCATGCATCCACAAACCACAAATCCACCATCTCTCTAACATTCAGGAAGCAAACTCAATAGACATCTCACAAATGGTCAACTGGTCCAAGTCATTTGGTTTGGTAAGACAAAGGCTTTAATGCAAGTGAAATCAGAGGTTCAAAATAATCTTTTAAGGTGATTTTCTCTCAAAACACAGTAGCCTTGACATTACACATAATATATCTAAGAAAGGGATCAACTCATGCATACAATGCTCAATCTCCATTGTTCTACCCTTTCCCAAACACACAAGATATTCAATTATTCCTCAATGTCAAACCCAACTCACATCTCTCACCAAAAGATCCCAAGAACATTCTTCACATCAGACTCTTTCTTTTTGAAATCAATAAGGGATTTTCACAATTTTAAAACAAATCTGAGCTCCTAACAACTTTGCTAGCCCCCTTTTTATTCTCTTTTTTTTTTCTTTTTTTTTTTATATTTGGGGGCCAAGACTTTTCACAATAAGAGCTAGATACTTCTCCACTTATCCCATAAAGACTAATCATTTAAGCACAAAGAGTCAAACCTTTCATATTCCCAAATCACAATCACAGCACTCACCCCCTTTCCTATAGCTAGACAATAGAGTGACTAATCTAGCAAGAATGGAGACTAAGCATTGTCGTTCCCAATACTCTCAACATTATGCACATGTAAAGCTTTCCAAAGAGGCCTCACTCAACAAATAATGATAGTTTAAAAAGGAGGTATGGGTTTTGGGGAGTGGAGTACCACTTGAGTTTGTCAAAAAGATTGGTAAAACAGATGGGACAACTCAAGTGTGTATATCCATGACTTAGTACACAAGGGACCATATGCAAGAGATATTAAAACAGGAGCTTGCTTCAAAGAGAGAGTATCAACAGTCAAATGAGTTTCAAGAGGAGCATTCAAGGCGCGAAGTTTACAAGCTTTCCAAAGGGTGCTCAAGCTACTTGTCATGATTACAAAGGTCAACAAATTCAGTACTTAGCATGAGCTCTTTACAAGGTTGAAATCCCCCTAATGCATGAATGCAACCTATATGCTTCTGGACTCAATCCTAAAAATGCAAATGATGCAACTAAATGATTCTTTTTGTGTTTTTCAAATTTTTTTTTATTTTTTTGGATTTTTCTATGCAAATAAGAATGTAATATGCAATGCATGAGACTCAAAATCATGAAAACAAACATGATCAAATACTTGGTACCTCCCCCACACTTAAATCACACAGTCTCTGTGTGGGTGAGGTACCCAATGGAAATGTGAAATACAAAGAAAAGTGGGATTGTGTGTTACCTTCCGTGGAGCGAGGTGTGAACGTCGCTGCGACATGTCGCTCCCAGCTGGAGCGAATTCGGTAGGTCGCTGTGAGAAGATCGCTCTGAGGTTGGTTTCTGTGTTTTCACTCCCGTGTGACGCGAGCGACCTCGGCATCTCGCTCTGGACATGTCGCTCCCAGGTGGAGCGACCTAGAGGTGTCGCTGCGATGAGATCGCTCTGGTGTCCGACTTTCTGCTCAATACCTGCACACAACTTCACTCTCCCATTGTTTTATGCAATAAAATGATAATGCAAATACTAATGCAATATATACAAGGATAATCATGGGACTTCCTCCCAAGTGAGCTTGTTTTAAGTCTCTAGCTTGACTTTGCCTCTTTTGGATCAGGCTGGAATAAGTGCAGAAAGTGGAGTTGACACCCCATCTTCCTCAGGTGGTAGCTCATCAAAGTGACCATCAGCAAGAGGAGAATTCATCTCTTCAATGGTGAAGGCTTGTCCAAATACAGTGGGGTTCCTCATCTTCTCCTTGATGTCAAAGTGGAGGATGTTCTCTTTGCCCAAATGGAGGTCAATCTTCCCTTCCTTCACATTCACAATAGCTCCTGCTGTAGCTAAGAATGGCCTTCCAAGAATCAATGGGTCTTGAGCCTCCTCACCCATTTCAAGCACCACAAAATCTGTAGGTATCTCATACCTTCCAATCTTCACAGGGAGGTTCTCTAGGATGCCCACAGGGTACTTCACTGAACGATCAGCCAACACCTGAGAGAGTCTACACTTCTTGTATTGAGTGAAGCCAAGCTTCTTTGCCACAGACAAAGGCATCAAGCTGACACTAGCTCCCAAATCGCAGAGACATTTCTCAAATACCATAGGTCCAAGAGCACAAGGGAGTGTGAAGCATCCTGGATCTTCTAGCTTCTCTGTAGTATATAGCCTCTGAATGATGGCATTGCACTCATGACTCAGAACCATCATGCCCTCCATCTCCTTCTTCTTAGCAGCTACAACATCTTTCAGGAGTTTGCTGTATTGAGGAATCAGCATGAAAGCATCAATGATGGGCATTGTAACCTGAGCTTCACTCGTCTGCTTCTCAAACAAAGCCTTGTACTTCTGTAGCAGCTGCTTCTTGAATCTACCAGGGAAGTGAAGCTTTGGTTCATAGGGAGGGGGGACAGGAGAGCTCTCACTTGCTGGAGCAGCAGATTCACCATCTTTTGTTGTTTTCTTCTCTTCTCCAACCTTTCCTTTACCCTTGGCTTTCACAATCTTCTCCAAGATCTCAGCATCTGTCTTCTCATCAACAATGACCACTTCATCATCTAGGTTGATGGCCACCTCCTCACCTTGTTTCTCGGCATCCTTGGTGAGGGTTACAGGAGTCAACTGCTTACCACTCCTAAGTGTGACAGCTTTTGCTTCCTTGGGGTTTTGATCTGACTTTCCAGGTAGAGATCCTTGCTGGCGGTTCTGGTTGGAGCTCATGGAAGCAAACTGATTCTCCAAATTCTTGACAGAAGAAGCGAGGTGGGTGAATTTGTTGTTGAGCTCATTGTAGCTCCCATCAATCTTGGAGTGAAGGTTCTTCAGCTCATAGCCCACATGCTTCTCACTTCTAGTCTGAGACTCCAAGATCTGTTTCAGTAAGGCATCAGTGCTGTTCTCTTGAGTGGCAGATGAGCTAGGAGAGGAGGTTTGCTGAGGCTGCTGGTTGTTTCTAGGCTGATAACCACTTTTCTGGTTGTTTGAATAGGGCTTCTGTTGGTAGTTGTTGTACTGAAAGTTGGGTTCCTTCTTGTACCAGCTACCATTACTGTTGATGAAACACAATTCTTCTTGCCCTTCCAAACCATCAACCTCATTGACAGTAGGAGGTATCTCCTGTTGTGGGTTACCAACAAAGTTCACCTGCGCTTGTGTGGCCTTATCAGCAATGAGTTTGTCAATCTTCTCCTGAAGAGCCTTTATCTCATTCCTTGTTTGATTGTCATCACCTATGCTGCTTCTGTCATGGTCTCCACTGTAGACTGCATCACTCTTAACCATGTTGTCAACCAGAGCCTCTGCCTCTTCCTCAGTTCTCCCCAAAAAGAACCCATTGCTAGCTGTATCCAGTCTGGCTCTGTACTTAGGAAGAGCACCTCTGTAGAATGTGCTCAGCAAGCTCTCCTTAGAGAATCCATGGTGTGGGCACTGAGTTTGGTAACCATTGAATCTCTCCCAAGCTTCACTGAATCCTTCCAAGTTCTTCTGTTGGAAGCTGGAGATCTCATTTCTCAACTTATCAGTTCTTGAGGTAGAGAAGAACTTCTCCAAGAATGCCCTTTTGCAGTCTTCCCAAGTGGTGATGGAGTCACTTGGTAGAGACTTCTCCCATTGACGTGCCTTATCCCCCAAAGAGAAAGGGAATAGCTTGAGCTTTAAGACATCCTCTGACACACCATTAGTCTTTGACATACCACAGTAGCTGTCAAACTTATCCAAGTGATCAAATGGGTCCTCCACAGCCAGACCATGATACTTGTTGTTCTCTATGCAGTTGAGCAGCCCTGACCTGATCTCAAAGTTGTTAGCAGCCACAGCCGGGGCTCGGATTCCGAGTCTAGGACCATGGATGTTGGGGCAGTCATAAGTGCCAATGGGGCGAGCTGGTCGCTGTTGTGCCCCTTGGGGTGGAAGATTGTTGACTCCATTGGGGTTCTGAGGATTTTGTTGTTCTTCCATTGCAGCTTCCAGTGTCTGCAGTAGAGCTTGTTGCTTTTCTTCTCTTCTTTTTCTAGCACACTCTCTCTCTAAAGCTCTGATGTCTGCGGCTCTTGGAACAAGGTTTGATGTACCTTTGCTCCTCAAGTTCATACACCTGAAAATCACAAAGAGGTGAAGAAGAGAATCAGTAACTTACAAAAATAAAAATGACTTAGTCTCAAGCAAATGACTAAATCTCAATGTTCAAATCAAACTCAGAATTTGGCAACGGCGCCAATTTGATGTTAGGATTTTTGAGGCTCCTAAGTCAAATGATAGTATAGTGGAAGTAAGTTGTCGAACCAGTTCTGAGGGATTCAAATGCAGAGAGAATGCAAGTATTTGCCTAATCTAAGTGCAATCAGTGAATTGGATGGTTTTTAAACTAAAACTAGAATGCAAGTAACAGAAATGATACTTTTAAGCTATTGGAAAAGAGAACTCATGGGTATAGGGATTTCAGACCTTGGGTGATCAAGTTTCGAACTAAGGATGACAAATGAATCAATCAAACTATTAACCTTAAGCCTAGACACAATTTTAAGCAAGCTCTATGTCTAGATGAATGCTCATTTGCTAACATGTCTCAAACATCAAATGTCTTTGGTTGAATAACATGCAAGCAATCATTACTAACAAGTCTATTAGCTATCTTAGCATCTTTAACAACAAATATCTTTGGCAAAGTACACTAAGAGCCTAGGAGAGTTGACTCAGGCATTTCATCAAACACCTTTTGGGTGGGAAATGCCTAGAGATCACCCTTTGAGTGGCCTACTCAAATGATGCATTAAGATCACTCTACTAGCAAGGAACAAGTATGATCTACACCTAAAACATCCTAGAACTAGCCTAATCACCCTTAATCACCCTAACCCATGAATCCAAAAGGTGATTACTCACTAATGTCCATTATTCCTCTTAAACCCATGGTGGATTTCAGATGAATCATATAGAGAACTAGAAGAGTAAATCACAAGAACAGAAGAACAATCAAAACCAAAAGAGAACTTTTCTTGAGAGAGTTTTGTGTATTCCAATGTCAAAAGATAATCTGCCAATGGTGGCTACAAAGAATACTTAAACATTAGGTTTTTCAGTGCAAAAACGTGCACAATAAATTGCAAAAAGGTCCTTGAAAATAATAAAAATCGTGCACTGATAACGCGGAGCGACCTCGGCTAGTCGCTCCGAGAGGTCGCTCTGGGCTTCGGGAGCGACCTCGGGTGGTCGCTGCGAGGGGTCGCTCCGGAGGCATTTTCTTCGTCTTCGAGCCGTGTAAAGCCGAGCGACTTGGAGTGGTCGCTCCAGCTTTGGTCGTCAAGGTCGCTCCGGCTGGAGCGAGGTCTCACAGCGACCTCTGCAGGTCGCTCCAGGCTCCTCTCGTCCAATCATCCTCCTTTTCACATCTTTTGACCTCCAAGTGCATCCAAATGTCTCCAATAACCTCACTTGGCACTCCAGTACCTAATAGAGACTTATGCATGCAAAATGCAACCTAAACATGTCTAAATCCTATTCTATATGATGAAAATGCATATGAATGAATAGCTAAAACAATACAAATATGCAAGATATCACCATATTGTGTGATGATGGATACTGCAAGCGAAGGAAAGTTTCAGACAAGGACCCTAGAGGAAGCTAAGAGACTGATTGAGAGTTTGGCATCCAGCACCAGTGCCAAAAATCTGGATATGCACAGGATAAAATCAGCTGTAAAGGATGACAACAAGATCATTGAGGCTGAGGCTGGTTCTGTACATGAAGTCTCGTTTGTGGAACATGATATATACCAGGATGAGGATCAGTACCATTTAGAAGAGATGGAATTTATGCTAGAGGAGCTCTTGAGAGAACACTAGGAGATGACTGAGGATCTTAATCTACAGTTGGATTCTCTTTACGAAGAGGTGAATGGAGAGTTAGAAATCTGTTATACCCGTTACAAGATGCTGCACACCCAAGCTTCTCAGATTTCAAAAACTGTGAAAAATCAAACTTTTCTTCAAAGGAATGACACTGTTCACGACGGTACTATTCATCCAACGTCTATCGACACTATTCATCACGACACTGTTCACCCAGAAACTGTTCATCGGGATATTGTTCATCATGACACTATTCATCCCGACTGGGAAGAGCAGCAGGTCGATTCCGGCTGGGATAACTACTTTGGGGAAGTAATCAAACATAAGAAGTTGGAAGAAGAAGTCTTTTTAGTCGAAAGTTGCATGTCCATTGGTAGCTCGTACTTGTGTCGATCTACACCATCAGCTGAACATCGATCGACACCACTTTTAGGGTCATGCAGTACTGTTCAAATTCAGAGCCACTCAGATTTTGCTGCTCGACACTCACATCCTCCCATCTCGTACCATGCTAAAACAGATGACGTCGAGCAACACAAACAAAACGGCATCGATCGACTTCCACAGGAAAGCATCGATCGACAGCGGCTCACTACAAATCAAGTGTGTTTACCAGACCCTTATGCCCACGGTTTGAATGCAACTCGCAACCCATTTCAGACGCCAGTTTGCTCAAAGACAATGGAGAAGACCAGACAGAAACCTGTATATGCACCAGACCAAAAGCAATTGATTCTAGTTGAAACTTCTTTCGTTGAGAGTGTCGACCGACGACATCCACCTGGTATCGATCGACACCAAATGGACGGACATGAACCTGTCATGGAACGACAGCAACGAAAGAAGAGATTCAGATTGGGAAGAGGTCGAAAGCTAGAAAACTCTATGTTCCCAAACACCTGAGGAGAGAAGCTAACAAAGTTGAACTTGATGGATTTCACAAGAGGGTGAAGAGAGTTCCTAAGGATATGACTTTTGAGGAAGCCTATTATAAGTAACGACTTGGTAATTTCTTCAGAGAGGGCAGAAAGAAAGAAAAGGACATTGCGATATTATTCAACAAGGTATACCGTAAGCCTAAGAGGACTCTAAAGAAGGAACAAGATCCTGGAAGGTTTCTGATTTCATGCTCTATACATAGCCACGATTTACCAAACGCCATCTGCGATACTGGATCTGCAGTCAGCATCATGGCTATAGATACTGCTGAAGTATTAAGATTTAAGATGGAACCTTCAAAAGATAGTTTCACTTTTGTGGATAACTCCAAAGCAAAATCAGCAGGCATGATTAGGAATGTTAAGGGTGAGATAGGGGAATGCACTATTCCTGTGGACATTCATGTCTCGGAATTCAAATCAGATAATACATCTTCCCTTCTTCTTGGAAGAGCCTTCATGGCTACAGTGGGGGCAGTTTGTGATCTTAAGAAGAATAAGATGTGCCTGACTAATGTTGATGAAACTGTCTTCTATGATACTGTGGAGAAGAAGAAAAGTGAAGAGTTTATTTCATGCATAGAGATGTTTGAAGATCCAGCGCCTACAACAAATGCAATTCGCGAGCCTGCAAAACCAGGACCAGCATCGATCGACATTCAGTTTTCAACATCGGCCGACAGTCTGTCTCAAGAATCAATCGACAAGGGACCTCAAGCATCGGTCGACAACCTACAAAATTCAGAACCGAATGGGACTGAAAAGTCTAAGTCTGGGGGAAGGACCAGAACAAAGAAGAAGAAAAAGAGAAAGAGAGAAGATGCAGATTTCCAGTCACTAGTCCCTTCTCAGTGTCAAGAGGAAAGTCTTGAGTGTAGAGTGCGCTGCAGAGGAGGTCCAGTTTCTTTTGCTAAGGTTAGAGTGCTATCTGATCCAAAACTGAGAGACAAAGGGGAAGCGTCTGCAAGAGATTTGATCAACTGCATCAACCAAATGAGGAAGAGAGACACAGAAAATTGTTTTGGAGCAAGTTCACATCCTCATCTAGATTAAATCAGACCTCTAAAAGTCAAGCTCATGACTAAAATTAAGCGCTGAGTGGGAGGCAACCCACTGTTAGGATTGTTTTAAATTTATTTTTATTTTTATTTTCATATACTACTGGTATTTGTTTTACTTATTGCAGGTGACGATGATACTGTAGCAGTCCGTCGAGCGACACTGTAGTAACACATCGGACGATACTGTTGCAAACACATCGATCGACACTGTAGCGCGTTTTTGTATCAACGTGTTACTGTAAAAAGAGGGATCCAAGGAAGAAGCGTTGATCTACCAACATCGACCTATGACTGCACAGCATTGGTCGACAAAGCATCACTAGCATCGATCGATCGCCACTTAACTGTGTTGATCGACAGAGCATTAAGAGTATCGATCGCCACTTAACTCTTTCGGTCGACATTCACATCAAAGTTAGTTAGCTATTTAGAATAGGGACCCGAGTAAACGATTGCCATGATATCGACCGACGAGAACAAGTCGATATCGATCGACATAGCTATATCATCCACGACCGATGACAACACGTTTACATCGATCGACATCCATTCCGGTCAGGTATATCGTTTTCACCTTACCACCGACTGTGTTACACTGGGGACAGTGTAATTTAAGTCTGGGGGGATTACTAACGTTTATCTACTTTATGAGTTTTATCTAAAATGTTTTCAAAAAAGTTTTTTTGAGTCAAGAAGGGGATATAATCTTAATCGATTTACTACTTGTCATCTAACTACTCTTTAGACCAGTCTTAGATTTACTAACTGCAAAAAGTACTAGAGATACTAAAGTGGATCAACCTGTCAACTATGTTTGCATTTGCTGAAATTGTTTGAAGGAACCAAAGCTGACCTCCAACCTGATACTGACTTCATTTGCTTGTCTTGGGGATTGGTATACAAGGGATCGGAATCCTCCTGCAAGTCTGGAAGGTAAAAAGTGTGTGTGTTTCTGGTTCCCTTCCTTTTCTCTCTTCGGCATCTCAAAGATCTAAGTTTTAAGTTATAAAAGATTGATATGACTTCTTGAGAGGTAGAGGGGTAGGAGTGTCTCCTGCGACCCCATTATTCTAAATCTCAGGGACGATCACACATTGTGAAAGCGAGGGGTAGGTACATTACCTATGAACCCATTATTCGCCTACACTTTGCCAAAAATGTATGAGTTACAATTGCAATGTTAAAGAGATAAACTAGATGACCTGTGTTGGCATCGAAACCTGTTGAAATTGAAACTAATAAGAGATTCAAAGAAGAGAGATGAGGGGAGAAAGGGATCAGAGAAGACTACCTGTGTGTTCAAATACTTGTTTGAGTTGAATCCATGTGTCCTTTAATCGATACTCCCGAGGTAACGCCTACACTTTTATTTTTATGCAAGAAATGAGGTTAGTAGAGGGGTTTATCAGACAGTATATGTTAGGTTATGGAACTAGTGGAATTTGGTTGCTATACTAGGATATTGTATAATGTGCTTCTAAGGTTAGGATGTTTAATGATCTGGTTTGCACTACTAGAGAGATGATGAACTGAGTTTTTAAAATCCTTTGAGTCCCTGCTGTTTTCAAACCTCTTTCAGAGAGACTGTCTGTTGGTTTTGCTTGAGGACAAGCAAAAGGATAAGTCTAGGGGAGTTGATATACCATGGATTTTACCCAGTTTTACCCATGGTATATAAGTGTTATAGATACTATTTATTATGTATTGGAGTCAATTTAGAGTATTTACAGGTTCAGGGACGATTTGGAGATATTATGGCGATTTTGGTGCCTTTTGGAGTCTTGCGCAGTGCAGAACTGCACAGACGTTTGAGATGTTTAGCTCTCGATGGAGACCTTACCACCGTTGGATTTAGGCCATTTTTAACACAAGATAGAGCATTGAGTTAGCTTTCCAATGCCACCGGTCTGAGGTCAATCCGCATCCTGTAGCAGAAGTTATGCCCGTTTTACTGAAGAGTGATCAGTATGCCTCGCGAGAGGAAGCTGTCGAGAAGAGGATTGTATGTCGATCGACATGGGCATCAGAATGTGGGCCGAGTATATTTCATGACCGACTGAAGCCCAGGAGTCACCACAAAGTTACCAAAATACCCTTGACGACCAGAAACCAAATTTATGTTATTTCTAAGCCATTGTTGACGGCTACGCTCTTTACGCTTTCTTTTGATTCATTGTTCTTAGTTTAGGAGAGAAGAGAGGAACTCCTTCAGAGTCCTCTTGGAACTCCTTTGGTTTTTATATCTATTATATTGCAATTTCATCTATTCATCCATGATTTCTGTGACAACTATCATGTCTGAGTAGATCCACCTGTTAGGTTTAGGGTTCAGATAGGATTATGAGGGATTAGCCCCAAATATAGAATTGCTAAGTTGTGATATTAATTATTGAGACTGTTCTTAATGCTTGTTCTTGAGTAAAGAACCTGAACTTGATCCTAGAGTCATTAGGCACAAGCGAGAGCTTGGTCTCTTATCTGACTTGTCTTATCTGAGCTAGGATTGCTAAATAACAGCGAGAGCTGGTTTAGAAACCCTAGTGAACATATATTCAACCCGTGCATTAAGATTACTAGAAGCGCGTCGATAGTTATTCCTATATAATAATAGATCGACGGAGCGAAAGGTGTATCGATCGATACTCCTATAGAGTCATCGATCGACACTTTCTAATTTATTATCCCGACATGTGAGATCATTGGATCTAGTAATAGATAACCTATACAACGAGAGATGATATGTTATTCTTATAGTTGAGTTCTATAATATCATAATTTAGTATCTATATCATTATAATTCCAGCCTGAATAGAGACCCTAGATCTAGCTACCATCCTTCCATCAAACAACTCTTGGTTACATAAGAACAACTGCCTTGTTCACTTTGCTTTCATTTATTTATTGCATTCATATTTATTGGTAAATGTTGCCTAGTTAAATCTTAATATCTATAGTTTAGTGTGTGCCCTAGCTTTATTGTTGGGGTCAAAATCGGTCAAGACGAAATCGATGTCCGAAAGTCTCGGAAAAACATGAAAAATGTTAGAGCAACCTCGAGAGACTAATTGTTAATCGAGAAACCTCGGGAAAATATTAAGTTCGAGATTAATCATCTCGAAATCAACTCCTAGAAACATTTTCTACACAAGGAAAAACCTACGGAAAACTAAAAACGCAAAAAACATGCACACGCCGAAGGAACCGAGCAGCCAACTCCGGACGTGGCCTGATAAACCCAAAATCGGGAGGATGGCTTTGGCCGGATGTTGGATATGAACCGAGAAGTCGAAGGAACTTCTGGAACTGGGATGGATTGAACGGATCGTCAAGAGGTGCGGAATGACTCTTGATATACCAATGATCTAAGGCTAACCACCAAAGAACGGATGAATGTGTTGGCTAACCACCAAATAACACACACAGATGATTGGCTGACCACCAAATCAACAAGCCGGTTCACACCGATGAACTAGCTAAGAACTCTCTCTCACTCAGAGAAGAAGAACAAAAATAAACAACCAAATTGATCTGATTTTATTCATGAATGAGACTACATATTTATAGTGTTTGTAGTCAAAGAAAGAAATAAAGAAAGTGCGGAAAAAGATACATAGGAAATACAACATTTGACTAAAATTATTAAAGGGAGTCAAATGTGCAGAAAATGATGTAGTCTTGGTCAAGGTTGGTGATTTTGATGAAGACTGGTCAAAAGTGCGGACTCTGATGTTGACCAGTCAAGATTCGTCCAAGTGTCTAGATGCATTCGAACAAGATGGATGCACAGGATAAAGATAAGGACACGTGCGGGACTGTCCGGATGAGAATGCATGTCCGTCTTCGGTTTCCTCACGACCCAAGCTAAGTCTGGCTCAACCGTGGGTCTTAGAATGTGCGGCTCGGTCGGTGTGATCAGCACGAGCTGGTGGAGAAACCTTGGTTTGGTCGAGCTGGTTGACAAGATCGCCACTTCGGGCCGTGTCCTTGAAACAAAAAGGACGGTGCTCGATTTTGGTTCTATCATACTCTCCCTCTTCAAAAAGATTTGTCCTCAAATCTGAAACATTAAAAGGAAAAGGATTATAAGCAAAAGAATTATAATCAGCACAATGCTCACCTTGAGTTTGGTCCAGTTTTTGAATGGAAGAAGATCCTTCTTGATGACCACGGTTTTTCTCTCCATCTGATCCTTCCTTCGGTTCATGTTCATAGTCATCGAAAATTGGCAAATGATCTTCCTTTTCTGGCTCGATTTCAACTTTCTCCAAAGTCACCAACGGTTTCTGCTTTTGACACTTGTTAGCATAATGACCGATCCTATGGCATTTGAAGCACCTGGTAGAATGAGCTTTGCTTGTGGGTTTCACAGCTTTGCTTTTATCAGAAGAAATCTCATTAGTTTTCAAATCAGAATTTAAAAGTTAAGAAGACTTACATTGCTGTTTTGGTGCTGGAGAAGTGTTGGTGTTTTCCTTCCTTTTGAGTTGCCGGACAGCATGAATTACCTTATGCAACATCTTCTCCAAACTGGCATAAGTATGAATCTCATTCTGATCAAACACATCACGGCTGCTTCTCTTGGTTTTGGTGAAGGGACGATCACCACTTCTGACCCACTTCTCATCATCGGACCTGTTTTGTCTCTTCTTTTGTTTCTGCACAAAATCAAACCTATTAGCAGCAAACTGTTTCTTATTTCTAAAAATTAATTGTTCTTTTTCTGAAACAGTTTTAAAAGGAAAAAATATATCATCTTGTAGTGGTTTTGATTTCTTGAGAAGTCCAAACATCCTGAAACACTTAACAAACGTTAGCACATAAAAATCCTCACACTCTCAAAGTGTTTAGCTCACGATTTTTAAGTGGTCACTCAGAGTTCTTTTCACTGGTTCAAAGGATGATAGGCAGTCAAAATCAGCAATCAAAAACCAAAACAACCTTTTATGGGTAAAAGAAAAGATAATGAAAGATAAAGAGATTTTTGTATGGATCCGCCTTAACTGTCCTAAGGCTGGGTTTCTCTTCAGCCAGCAGGATTACTCTTCCACCACTCCAAGTGATTCAAGCCAATCTTTTACTTTTTTTCTTTTTTTTTTCTTTTTTCTTTTTTTTTTCTTTTTTTTTTTTTTTTTTTTTTAAATGGCGATCACAAGGGAGTAAAGGAACAGCCCGGATCCAAAAAGAAATAAGAAATGATGAAGAGATGAGAAGGTGAAAAGAAGATAGAAAACAAACCAGCCAAAGTGGCTCTGATACCAAATGATAAACCCAAAATCGGGAGGATGGCTTTGGCCGGATGTTGGATATGAACCGAGAAGTCGAAGGAACTTCTGGAACTGGGATGGATTGAACGGATCGTCAAGAGGTGCGAAATGACTCTTGATATACCAACGATCTAAGGCTAACCACCAAAGAACGGATGAATGTGTTGGCTAACCACCAAATAACACACACAGATGATTGGCTGACCACCAAATCAACAAGCCGGTTCACACCGATGAACTAGCTAAGAACTCTCTCTCACTCAGAGAAGAAGAACAAAAATAAACAACCAAATTGATCTGATTTTATTCATGAATGAGACTACATATTTATAGTGTTTGTAGTCAAAGAAAAAAATAAAGAAAGTGCGGAAAAAGATACATAGGAAATACAACATTTGACTAAAATTATTAAAGGGAGTCAAATGTGCAGAAAATGATGTAGTCTTGGTCAAGGTTGGTGATTTTGATGAAGACTGGTCAAAAGTGCGGACTCTGATGTTGACCAGTCAAGATTCATCCAAGTGTCTAGATGCATTCGAACAAGATGGATGCACGGGATAAAGATAAGGACACGTGCGGGACTGTCCGGATGAGAATGCATGTCCGTCTTCGGTTTCCTCACGACCCAAGCTAAGTCTGGCTCGACCGTGGGTCTTAGAATGTGCGGCTCGGTCGGTGTGATCAGCACGAGCTGGTGGAGAAACCTTGGTTTGGTCGAGCTGGTTGACAAGATCGCCACTTCGGGCCGTGTCCTTGAAACAAAAAGGACGGTGCTCGATTTTGGTTCTATCATGGCCGTGGCCGCCGGGCGGCTAGCCCCGTGCTGGCCGTGGCCGTCGGCGGCTAGCGCCCGTGCTGGCCGTGGCCGCCGGGCGGCTAGCCCCGTGCTGGCCGTGGCCGCCGGCGGCTAGCGCCCGTGCTGGCCGTGGCCGCCGGGCGGCTAGCCCCATGCTGGCCGTGGCCGCCGGCGGCTAGCGCCCGTGCTGGCCGTGGCCGCCGGGCGGCTAGCCCCGTGCTGGCCGTGGCCGCCGGCGGCTAGCGCCTGTGCTAGCCGTGGCCGCCGGGCGGCTAGCCCCGTGCTGGCCGTGGCCGCCGGCGGCTAGCGCCCGTGCTGGCCGTGGTCGCCGGGCGGCTGGCCCCGTGTTGGCTCGGGTCATCAGACGGCTAGTCTTCGTGCGTAAGTTCTAGGCCTCCGGGATGCCAGAAATCCGTGTTTTGCGACTTTCCGAGATCCCGCAAACAAAACTCCTTTTCATGCTCCAAGATTCCAAAGAACCCGTAAGACGTCAACGGACAGGAAGACTTCGTATAAAACGGCGATGGTTATCTTAAAACACCATGTGCCTCAGCAATGGATCGAAGATCTTCCGAAAGACTCGACATCCAAGTAGGAGCATTCTTTCAAAGAAAATCGTAGAAAACAGTGGAAGACCGGAAGCCGGCCCGAAAGGGACCAAACCCGATCGAACAACCCGTTTACGATTTTCTAAAAGAATAGATACGACGGTTTACAATTATCTTCGCATGACAAGATAAATGTTAAACTTCCGAAAAGATAAATGTCAACTTTCCGAAAAGATAAATGTCAACTTTCCCAATAAACGCGAAAGCCGGCAAAAATGGAAAAAGTCCAGCCCGCGGCGGACTCAGCCCATCAAGGATAGACCGTCATATGGGAGTATATAAGCAAAGCTAGGAGCAGAGGAAGGGGGATCCGAAATCAGAAGAAAGAAACCACTCCAGAGCAACTTAGAACTTAGGCGCTTATTTCCTTTTTAGCGAGCTGCGACTCAACTAGGTTAGATCTAGGTTTTGAGACTAGCGACGATCGACAGCTCTTGCGGCCGAGATCTCGACCTGTTGTCCAACGCTCTCCGCAGATTCGGAAATAAGATTCTTTATTTTTGCTCTCTTTATTTTACGCATTTATTCCCAAACTAGACTCGTATTAACTTTGTCGTGCGTGGCCCAGCAGATAGCCGGGATCCTCGGGGAAAACTAGGTCAACTTAGTTTTCCTACGTTTTAACTTAACTAAAATCGACAGTGCGAATTTCGGTTCCCACAGTTTGGCGCTAGAAGGAGGGGGATTCACGGCTTTATCTTTCTCGCAACTATGCACGCCCAGTTAAGCATGTCTGTTGACGCGGAAAAAGACAAGCAAACACACGACGGACCAGCCGTCGATGTCAACGCTGAGAAGACTCCTGATGGAAACGTATCGACGGTCACTGCCGAGGCAAACACCGCGATGCTGGACCAGGTGAAGGAACTGTTCGCCACCGCCCAGAAACGGTCGGAAGAACAAGAGAAACTAATGGCTTCACTCGCTAAACAGGTCAATACCTTAACAGCGAAAAGCAAACTCCCGCGCGGATCCACCAAGGTGAGGCGTGTCAGGAGGCTCGACTTCGGAACTTCCGGAGACCAAGAAAAATATGCCCCGAGAAAATTCCCGGAACTCGTCCCTGACGATACCACTCCGACGGGGCAGAAGAAAACGACGGGCAACATTCCACCTCCTGCAAGGGACAACGAAGGAGACGACGTCGAAAGAATCAATCTGAATGTCAGCGATCAAACGGATCCGTCCGACGAAGACACCGACATCCACCACAGAAGGACCCGAAGTCAGTCAGCTCGACTGGCGGCAGCCTTCGAAAAACCCATGACAGAAGAGGAAGAAGACCTCTACTGGTTAGAGCAAGAAAGGTTGGCTGAGGACCAGACTCGGGCCTATCGCCGCCAACGTAGACAGAGGAGCGCGAACGGCACCAACGAAATCCACGATTTGCGCGAGTACATCGCCAAAACTGCAGCCGAGGTGAAAGCGGTAAAATCACAGATTCACCACGCGACCAGCACGGCCCCCGAGATCGACCTGCTCCTCGAGGAGTCGAGAAAAACTCCGTTCACCTCTCGAATCACGGAGGCACGAGTCTCAGATCCTGGGAAAATAAAGCTTCCCACCTACGATGGAACCACAGACCCAAAGGCACATCTGCAGTCTTTTCAGATTGCGACTGCAAGGTCTAAACTTCCGGAGCGGGAAAAGGACGTCGGCTGCTGTCTCCTATTCGTCGAGAACCTCAGAGGTGCTGCGCTCGAGTGGTTCTCACACTTGAAAAGAAACTCCATCGAAAGTTTCCGCCAGCTTGCTTCGGCTTTTCTGAAGCAATTCTCCATGTTCATGGACAGGGAAACTTCCGACGTAGACCTTTGGAGTCTAATTCAAAAGGAAGACGAACCGCTCCGCGACTACATAAGAAGGTTCAAACTCGTGATGTCCAGGGTAACAGGCCTCAGCGACAGAGTCGCCATCGACGCCCTGAGGAAAAACCTCTGGTACAAATCGAAATTCCGAAAGTGGATTTCTCTGGAAAGGCCACGCACCATCCAGGACACTCTCCACAAAGCGACGGATTTCATCATCATGGAAGAAGAGCTGAAAATCCTAGCGCAAAAGCATGGACCGCCGAAAGCGTCCGGCAAGAAGAAAACCTCTCGTAACGACAAGTACGTCCATCACGAAGGGGAAGACCTCCAAGGCGAACATAACTACGCCGTTAATTACGAACAAGGAAGGACCGCCGGAAACACCTGGACGCGGAACTCGTACAAGGACAATTCCAGCTGCGAGTTCCATCAGACGAGAGGTCACTCCACCGCCAACTGCAAAGTCCTCGGCGCTAGACTCATTATGAAGCTGCTCGACGGCAAACTAGCAACGGTCAAGAGCATGAAAGACCTGATCCTAGATTCTGACCGTCCGCCGAAGACCGACGGAGCCAATCCCGAGAATAACGCTCCTGGAACTCAATCGGGCGAAAAACGCGAACGGAGACAAGACGGCGAAGGAAACAACAACAACCGCCAAAGGATCAACATGGTCATCGGAGGATCGCATTCGTCGATCAAAGCCTACAGACGGAAGGCCGAGACAAGCCCCGGATGGTGTCCAGAGGACGACGTTCCCAGTCACGCAATCACCTTCGAGGAACAGGATACGACCGGACTCGATAAACCTCACTACGATCCTCTGGTCATCGACTTGGTGATTTAGGATCTCGAAGTCGGCCGCATCCTCATCGATACAGGGAGCACGGTCAACATCATGTTCCGCGACACTCTGCAGAGGATGAACATACCCCTCTGAGAAGTCATCCCGGAACCGAGACCATTAACTGGATTCTCGGGCGTCACATCCATGATCCTCGGAAAAATCAGACTCCCGGTCATGGCTAAAGAAGTCACGAAGATCGTCGAATTCGCGGTAGTGGATAACCCGGCTATCTATAACGCCATAATGGGAACTCCTTGGATAAATGCCATGAAGGCAGTCCCGTCCACTTACCATCTCGGCGTCAAGTTTCGAACACCAACTGGAACAGCGGTAATCTGGGGAAGCCAAAAACAGTCGCGGCTCTGCTTCCTAGCCGAACATAAACTTCGCAGCAATCGGAACGCCCCAGTAGCTAACCCGAAGCGAACCAAGAAGAACCTGAGTACCTCCGAGAACTCAGCAAAAAACAACTCGGATTTGACCAAGCAGGCCACAACTCAGGATAAGATCCTCGAGTCCGTCGCCGAAAAAACGGATAACCCAACTCCCGACGCGACCACCGACTTAGCTGAAACAGTCAAGGCGCCGGAAATCGTGGAGTAATAGCAACCGTAATAGAAACAGAACTACGAGATGGCTTGACCCTCGCAAGAGGTACGTAGGCAGCTCGTCGCAACCCGACGAGTTCAGCTATCCCCCTCACCAAAAGGGGGGGGGGGAGGAAGATGGGGACAGACATCCTTGTACTCCCGCAAAAACACTTTTCATGTAAACTACATTATAAATTATAAATTCTTTTGAAACAAATGCTTACTCAACGCGTAAACATTAAGGAAAACGAAAATCATATCTTGGAGGAACGCGAGACGTCGTTAGTTCCCGAAAAGTCTTGATTCTCCATTCTCCTCAAACAGTCCATCCGCGACTCTAAAAACTCCACCTCCGTCAATTGGCCCCGACGGAAAAATATAGAAACGTTTCACTCAATCAAATTCGTAGTCCGGCTTCTAACGGAGTCCTTTTGCATCCGACAAGGATATCATAGCACGATATACAAAAAATCCAAATTTTGGTTAGCTCTTCGTAAAGGAAGTAGCTCGACCCGTATCCAAACGAATCATATAAGCCGATAAACACTTCGCAGATTCTAGAACGGTACGAGTCAGGTCGAAATCGCAAACAAGCAAAACGAAAGCCGATTTGTCATCGCACATCTTCAGTCCGAAAGTAGACCTAGGTCTTGCCCTAAACCCGGCCTTGCTGGTATCTAAGACATCTCATAGGCATAAGTATCCAGAATACGAGATCCCAAAATTTGCCTCTTATCGCTTACAAACCTAACGTTCGCTACAAAGTGACCTACGGACCTAGCGACAAAAAAAAAGAGATTGAATACGAAATGACTACACGTATTCAAACCCTCTACACTTGACGAAAGTATAAATCAAAACGCATAGTTCATAAAAAACATTTATAACAGGGATTCGAAAGCCACCAACGGCCGATCCCGAAAAACACAAAGTCACACGACCTCCTAAGGGTCGCAACACATACATACAAACGGCCACACTTGGCCTATCACAAATTATAATCAAATGCATAACAGTCGGTTAGAGATATTCCGAACGAAGAGTCGGGCTGGTCAACCTCTTCACCCCCGTCGCCTGCATTTGAACCCTCGCCTACATCCGCCGTATCCTCCGAGACCTGGATAGGATTCCACAGTTCTCGAATTCTCCCTTCGATCGGAGGTACAAAGGATTCGGCGTTGGCACATATTCTCATCGAGCCATCCATCATGGCAAGTTCGCCGGAAAGAGAGAAGTCCTCACGCTGCATCTTGTTAAGAGTACCAACCGAACCACGGCACTCGCGAAAATCACCTACAAAGTCCTGAGCCTCTTTGTACGCTTCGAACTCGGTAGAAAAAATTTCGGCCCTTCGGTTCAGCTCGGCGGCAGCTCTTCTCCGTCCGCTCCTTTCCGCACGAACGAGGGCTCGAGCCTGGACCTTGGCTTGCCGGCGATTTTGCTCCTCCACCTCCAACCGATACTTAGCAAATTCCCTTTCCGTTTCCTCCGCTTTGAAACGAGCCAGCCGGGCAGTGCGGAAACTCCCATCGATCGATGCATTCCAAACTCTCACGGCCTGCAAAGAAGCCGAGGTCAAATAAAAAGAAAAGAGGAGTTACTCAAGTTTCAAAAACAAACCTCGTTGACCAAGCGAGCACCCTCCGCAGTCACCTTGTCCCTCTCCTCGTTGTCCAAAGACTCGTCACGGGAAAACGCCGGAGGGAGTTCGTCAAAGAAGTCACCTGGGGGAGGAACATCCCGATTCTCTGAGGTAAAGCCAGGATCATATCTCGGCGGCGCGCCATCTCCCAACGAAGTCTCGAAAGCGATCCCTTTATCCTTACGAGGTCTCCGCCTCTGCCTTAAAGGGGCAAAAACGTAGGATCTATCATTAACGCAGGGCCGCGTACCACCTCGCGATCGGTGAAGCGCGACCGCCCCTCGAATCCGGTCGAGAGTGAAGGAGTTCCAGGAACAAGGCCTCGACCTAAAGATGTCCCTATTGACCGAAAGATCGGAAGGAACATGCGCGAGACACCTGTTCTCTAAAAAAAAAAAAACAAACGCACGTTCAGTACTCGCCTTTCGGATTCTAAGAGAGGGGATGCGACAATCTTACCTCGCTGGTACAACCAGTCCGTCGGGAATAGGTGGAGAAAGCCTTCCTCGACAGACTCTCCATCTATCCTCACAAAAAAGAAACGATCAACATGATCCTTGGCGTGAGAGGTAACTCCACGGATGACCGAAAAATTGGTCCTCGCCTTCATGGAGTATACTCCATTGATGCTTGTCGCCTTGGAGTTCCATAACCCTTCGAAATCGGCAGGGCTAAGGTCTATCCCTAACTCGTAACTCAGAATCACAACTCCAAGCCAGCTCTCCAAAGCTGACACGTTCAGCTGGCTGATTGCGATTCCGAAACGGTCGAGGGCCTGAACGATGATTCCAGGGATTGGGAACCACAGTCGGCATTGCATCAAGAACGCCTCGTAACAAGTAAAATAACCTTCCGGAGGATGCTCCGAACTCTCATTCCCACGGGGAATGCGAAACACGACTCCCTTCAGAACCTCATAAAACTCTCGAAGAATTCCGAGATATTCGGGGGATACTTCGCTCGGCGAGTCAATTTCCTTATGCATCCTCAGGGGTCGCCGGGGAATCGGAATCACGGGAAGGGGAGCATCAGAACCAAAGACAGCGTCGCAGTACGCGTTCCTGTTGATCTCTGAAACCTCGGGCTTCAGAACTTCTTCCTCGGCGTGGAAACTATCCGAAGACGAGTGAGATTGCCTCCTCGAGGATTTTGATCTTGAAGTCATTCTTTTCTTAAAAGTAGTGAGAGAATTTGCAAGAGAGAGATTAACTTGAGATTCTTGGGTGAAGTAAGAATGGTAAAAGATTCATAAGTCTTTATAGGCAAAGATTTTACTATTCACCCCGACCTTCGACACGATTTCGTCTCCATACTTTCCTCGCGAACCTTACCGCAAGCTAGGACCTACGAACCCTACGGCTCCTAGCTAGCTGGGGGGCTAACTGTTGGGGTCAAAATTGGTCAAGACGAAATCGATGTCCGAAAGTCTCGGAAAAACATGAAAAATGTTAGAGCAACCTCGAGAGACTAATTGTTAATCGAGAAACCTCGGGAAAATATTAAGTTCGAGATTAATCATCTCGAAATCAACTGCTAGAAACATTTTCTACACAAGGAAAAACCTACGGAAAACTAAAAACGCAAAAAACACGCACACGCCGAAGGAACCGAGCAGCCAACTCCGGACGTGGCCGTGGCCGCCGGACAGCTAGCCCCGTGCTGGCCGTGGCCGCCGCCGGCTAGCGCCCGTGCTGGCCGTGGCCGCCGGCGGCTAGCGCCCGTGCTGGCTGTGGCCGCTGGCGGCTAGCGCCCGTGCTGGCCGTGGCCGCCGGGAGGCTAGCCCCGTGCTGGCCGTGGCCGCCGGCGGCTAGCGCCCGTGCTGGCCGTGGCCGCCGGGCGGCTAGCCCCGTGCTGGCCGTGGCCGCCGGCGGCTAGCGCCCGTGCTGGCCGTGGTCGCCGGGCGGCTGGCCCCGTGTTGGCTCGGGTCATCAGACGGCTAGTCTTCGTGCGTAAGTTTTAGGCCTCCGGGCTGCCAGAAATCCGTGTTTTGCGACTTTCCGAGATCCCGCAAACAAAACTCCTTTTCCTGCTCCAAGATTCCAAAGAACCCGTAAGACGTCAACGGACAGGAAGACTTCGTATAAAACGGCGATGGTTATCTTAAAACACCATGTGCCTCAGCAATGGATCGAAGATCTTCCGAAAGACTCGACATCCAAGTAGGAGCATTCTTTCAAAGAAAATCGTAGAAAACAGTGGAAGACCGGAAGACGGCCCGAAAGGGACCAAACCCGATCGAACAACCCGTTTACGATTTTCTAAAAGAATAGATACGACGGTTTACAATTATCTTCGCATGACAATATAAATGTTAAACTTCCGAAAAGATAAATGTCAACTTTCCGAAAAGATAAATGTCAACTTTCCCGATAAACGCGAAAGCCGACAAAAATGGAAAAAGTCCAGCCCGCAGCGGACTCAGCCCATCAAGGATAGACCGTCATATGGGAGTATATAAGCAAAGCTAGGAGCAGAGGAAGGGGGATCCGAAATCAGAAGAAAGAAACCACTCCAGAGCAACTTAGAACTTAGGCGCTTATTTCCTTTTTTAGCGAGCTGCGACTCAACTAGGTTAGATCTAGGTTTTGAGACTAGCGACGATCGACAGCTCTTGCGGCCGAGATCTCGACCTGTTGTCCAACGCTCTCCGCAGATTCGGAAATAAGATTCTTTATTTTTGCTCTCTTTATTTTACGCATTTATTCCCAAACTAGACTCGTATTAACTTTGTCGTGCGTGGCCCAGCAGATAGCCGGGATCCTCGGGGAAAACTAGGTCAACTTAGTTTTCCTACGTTTTAACTTAACTAAAATCGACAGTGCGAATTTCGGTTCCCACATCTATGTGGATTCGATCCCTAAGTACTACAATCGAACCTCTTATTTGAGAGAGTAAGATCATTTGTTAGGGTAATTTGAGTGATATCAAGGAAGAAGATATCCCACTTTCTATCTAGGTGATTCCAGATTAGTCTGTTCGGACATATGGAAATATCATCAAGATTCTTATCAAGCCAGGATGAACCAAGATGTAAGAAGCTTTATTTGGAACCACTAATCAGTGGAGAATAACCAGGAAGTTGAATAAATCTCATAGAAGTTGTGAGTAATAAGATATCCCACTTTCTATCTAGGTGATTCCAGATTAGACTGTTCGGACATATGGCAATATCTTCATGATTCTTATCAAACCAGGATGAACCACGATGTAAGAAGCTTTATTTGGAACCACTAATCAGTGGAGAATAACCAGGAAGTTGAATTAATCTTATAGGAGTTGTGAGTAAGAAGATATCTCACTTTCTATCTAGATGATTCCAGATTAGCCTGTTCGGACATATGACATTATCTTCATGATTCTTATCAAACGAGGATAAACCACGATGTAAGAAGCTTGATTTGGAATATTTAATTAGTGGAGAATAACTAGGAAGTTGAATAAATCGAATAGGAGTTGTGAGGTAGAAGATATCCCACTTTCTATCCAGATGATTCGAGATTAGCCTGTTCGGACATATGACATTATCTTCATGATTCTTATCAAACCAGGATGAACCACAATGTAAGAAGCTTTATTTGGAACCATTAATCAGTGGAGAATAACTAGGAAATTAAATATTTCAAATAGGAGTTGTGAGGAAGAGGATATCCCACTTTCTATTCAGATGATTCCAGATTAGACTGTTCGGACATATGGCAATAGCTTCTTGATTCTTATCAAACCAGGATGAACCACGATGTAAGAAGCTTTATTTGGAACCACTAATCAGTGGAGAATAACCAGGAAGTTGAATAATTGTTATAGGATTTGTGAGTAAGAAGATATCCCACTTTCTATCTAGATGATTCCAGATTTGCATGTTCGGACATATGGCATTATCTTCATGATTCTTATCCAACGAGGATAAACCACGATGTAAGAAGCTTGATTTGGAACCATTAATTAGTGGAGAATAACTAGGAAGTTGAATAAATCGAATAGGATTTGTGAGGTAGAAGATATCCCACTTTCTATCCATATGATTCTAAATTAGCCTGTTCGGACATATGACATTATCTTCATGATTCTTATCAAACCAGGATGAACCACAATGTAAGAAGCTTTATTTGGAACCATTAATCAGTGGAGAATAACTAGGAAATTAAATAATTCGAATAGGAGTTGTGAGGAAGAAGATATCCCACTTTCTATTCAGATGATTCCAGATTAGCCTGTTCGGACATATGGCATTATCTTCATGATTCATATCAAACCAGGATGAACTACGATGTAAGAAGCTTTATTTGGAACCACTAATCAATGGAGAATAACCAAGAAGTTGAATAAATCTCATACGAGTTGTGAGGAAGAAGATATCCCACTTCCTATCCAGATGATTCGAGATTAGCCTGTTCGGGCATATGGCATTATTTTCATGATTCTTATCAAACTAGAATTAACCACGATGTAAGAAGCTTGATTGGGAACCACTAATCAGTGTAGAATAACGACGAAGTTAAATAAATCGAATAGGAGTTGTGAGGAAGAAGATATCCAACTTTCTATCTAGGTGATTCCAGATTAGCCTGTTCGGACATATGGCAAGATCTTCATGATTCTTATCAAACCAGGATGAACCACAATGTAAGAAGTTTTATTTGGAACCATCAATTAGTGTGGAATAAATAGGAAGTTAAATAAATCGACTAGAAGTTGTGAGGAAGAAGATATCCCACTTTCTATTCAGGTGATTCCAGATTAGCCTGTTCGGACATATGGCAATATCTTTATGATTCTTATCTAACAAGGATGAACCACGATGTAAGAAGCTTTATTACCACTAAACAGTGGAGAATAACTAGGAAGTTGAATAAATCTAATAGGAATTGTGAGTAATAAGATATCCCACTTCCTATCCAGATGTTTCCAGATTAGCATGTTCGGACATATAGCATTATCTTCATGATTCTTATCAAACCAGGATGAACCACGATGTTGATAGTGCTCAAATTACCCAGTAGAGCTTACTCTCTCAAATAAGAGGTACAATTGTAGTACTTAGGGATCGAATCACGAGGAGCTAGGGAACCAATTAAATAAAATCTACTAATCAATCCTAGGCAAGGTTGTTTATATGATAGAAATGAAAATAACAATTCCTAAAATGAGCAAGGTAGTTGCTCTAACTAACAATATGATGGGTTGTTCAAATGGGATAAAGAGTACTAGACATAGGGTTTCTATTCAGGAATGGAGATTATAATCTCTATAAATGCTTTAACAAGTTGCTTGCATGATAATATAGATCTCAGCCGCTTATCATATGTGAAGTGTCACTGGTTAAAATATCTAGATCTCTGGCCACACCTTTCGCATGATGACACAGAAAAAGAGTCGGTTGATATCCTTTTGAGATATCGAGCGATACACCTTTCGCGGCGCCGATCGATTCACCTGTCGGGATATCGATCGACGGCTTCTAGATCTGCCTAGGCGCGAGCCGAATATGACCACAAGGTCTCAAGGAGGAACTGTCGTTCTTCTCAACGGGAGACAGGCAAGCTCAAATGGATAATTCAAGATAATCTAAGATCCTAGTGATCTATGTTCTAGTTAGCTAATCTAAAACAAGCATAGGGTACAATCCATTTGATGAGTATCACAACTTAGCAATTATAGTTTGGGGCTAATCCCACAAACCTATTTAAACCCTAGATCTAACAAGTAGACTACTCAGACATAGCTAGACAATTCATAACAATAGATAGATGAAAGAATTGCATAGATAGAATAAAGTAGAAATACAAAAGGAGATGAGAAATCTCTCCAATCTTTCTCAAACAAATAAAACTCTAGTCTCTCTCTCACACTCTCTGCTTTGAGGGTTGTTAAAGCTTCAAGCTTCAAAGGTAGTTCAAAACTTGCCGTCGAAAACACTTAGCAGGAGTATTTAAGCATTTCCATTAGGTTAAAAACTCGTCAGGGGCAATCTCGTAATTTGGTGAAGTCTTGGTGAAGTAGTCGGTTAAACCATTTCGTCCTCGATATCGATCGATTATAATCTTCTAGTACTCGGATCTTCTCAGCTACATCGATCGACAACTCAGGATGAGTATCGATCGATTATAATCGCAATGTTGACTTCCGACTAGTCTTAAATGGTCAACTCGGGTGTATCATCTCTTGTACTCCAAAATGCTCCAAAAACATCACTTTCTCACAAAATGCTCCTGAACCTGAAAACATACCTAACAGGCTAAAAAACAGATTAAATATATAGTAAAATACTAGTATACCATGGTTAAAAACGGGTAAAATCTATGGTATATCAGATGTAAGAAGCTTTATTTGGAACCACTAAACAGTGGAAAATAACCAGGAAGTTTAATAAATCGGTGCGAGTAAGAATATATCCCACTTTCTATCCAGATGATTCCAGATTAGCCTGTTCGGACATATGACAATATCTTCATGATTCTTATCAAACCAGGATGAACCACGATGTAAGAAGCTTTATTTGGAACCACTAATAAATGGAGAAGACAAAGAAGTTGAATAAATCTCATACAAGTTGTGAGGAAGAAGATATCCCACTTTCTATCCAGATGATTCCAGATTTTCCTTTACGGACTTATGACAATATCTTCATGATTCTTATCAAACCAGGATGAACCAATATGTAAGAAGCTTGATTGGGAACCACTAATCAGTGGAGAGTAATAAGGAAGTTGGATAAATCTCATAGAAGTTATGAGGAAGAAGATATCCCACTTTCTATCCAGATGATTCCAGATTAGCATGTTCGGACATATGTCATAATCTTCTTGATTTTTATCAAACCAGGACGAACCTCGATGTAAGAAGCTTTAGTTTGAACCATTAATCAGTGGAGAATAACTAGGAAGTTGAAAGGAGTTGTCAGGAAAAAGATATCCCACTTTCTATCCATATGATTCCAGATTAGCCTGTTCGGACATATGGCATTATCTTCATGATTCTTATCAAACGAGGATGAACCACGATGTAAGAAGCTTGATTGGGAACCATTAATCAGTGAAGAATAAGGAGGAAGTTAAATAAATCGAACATGAGTTGTGAGGAAGAAGATATCCCACTTTCTATCTAGGTGATTCCAGATTAGCCTGTTCGGACATATGGCAATATCTTCGTGATTCTTATCAAACCATGATGAATCACGATGTAAGAAGTTCTATTTGGAACCATTAATCAGTGGAGAATAACCATGAAGTTGAATAAATCTCATAGGAGTTGTGAGTAAGAAGATATACCACTTTCTATCCAGATGATTCCAGATTAGCCTGTTCAGACATATGTCATTATCTTTATGATTCTTATCAAAACATGATGAACTACGATGTAAGAAGCTTTATTTGGAACCATTAATCAGTGGAGAATGATATGATTCCAGATCATATCAAAGCCAAGGACAAGGAGTACATGGACTAGTCAGCAAATGAAGAGGAGCTAGCTATGCCTAAGGGACATATGACTCGTTCCAGAACCAAGAGACTCAATGGAACAGTTGTAGGATTGCTCCAAAAGGCAAGAGAACAAGAACAAATTCTTGGACGAAGCTTGATCATCCGAGACACACTCATTACCATTCAAGCTACCTTATCATCAAGCTGAGTATCATCTACGCTAGCAAGCTATGTGTGCTCTTTTTCCCTCTCTTTGTTTTTGTCCCATTGGGTTTTGCAAAGGTTTTTAATGAGGCCATAGTCTTGCTGCTCAAAACTCCTAGATGCTGCTCTTTGATCGACCACACTTCTATCTTGTGTTATCTTTTATCCTATGTTTCGATTTCATGTCTTTTGTTTTCAAAACTCTAGTCAAACCGTGTGGAGCCTTTGTCTTTATTTTTCTTTCTAGTTTCGAGACCTTTTGCATGTACAAGGATATCTCTATTTATATGTTTCGAAACTCATAAGTCTAATAACATCTTTTTATCTATAACCTTTGTCTCTCTTAACTTGACTTGCGAGTTCTTGAGTGATCTGTTGTGCGTAACATCCAGCAAACCCTAGGTGTCTAAGGAGGTGTGTCATATCCAAACTAGTCATCTAAAAGTGTCGAGGAGTCTCTTCCGCAACTCTTTGAATCATCCATTACCCCCACTGCCTTGAAGGATTTGAGTCTTTGATTCATCTTTGCAAGGATATATCCACAAATCATCCAGAGTCCTTCCTAGGATCGTGTTAAGTGGTATTAGAGCATCTCTGGATAGGAAAGTGTCGATCTCTCTTTGTTTTTTTCAATTGAAACTCTTCGGCTTCTTTTGATATCATCGATTGATCTGAGTTTATTGTTTGTTTCTTTCGCTAGATCTGTTTATCCATCATCCATTATTGTTAAACTAAATCAAATCCTGATATATCTAGGTGTTCTTACTATTTTTGAATCAAAACCGATCATTTTCCGTGTAAAAGAAGTAATCAAGTATTTTACCCGTTTTGAGTTCTGATTTAAGCTGTTTCCTTTTGAAAATTTTCTTTGAACTACTTACATCAGAACTCGTGAGGAAGAACAAACTCCTGAGGGATCAGATGACTGAGCAGTTGAATCAGACAATGATCACTACTGTGGCTGAGATGCTCAAGTCTAGTATCAAGGATCTCTGTGATGAGATGAGGCAGGAGTTAAGGCAAGCTACGGGTCAAGGACATAGTAATGAGTCCAGGAGAGAAAGAGCAGGTCAGAACCCACAAGAACATCACGAAACAAGAAGAGACCGTAAAGAACATGCTGGATCACAAGAGACTGACATGATGTAAGGAGACCTCAGAAAGAAGAGCTTGGTGGAGTTAAGCTCAAAATACCTCCTTTTCATGGCAAGGTTGATCCGGATGCCTTACTTAGAGTGGGAAAAGAAGATTGAGATTGTTTTCAATTGTAAGAACTATACCAACACTCAAAGGATCCAACTTGCTGCAACTGAGTTCTATTTCTATGCTTTGAGCTAGTGGGATCAACAAGTGACTATGTGACAGCTTAACCAAGAGTATCCAGTGGAAACAGGGAATGAGATGAAATCTCTTATGCGCAAGAGGTTTGTACAAAGCCTCTACCACAGAGATTTACACCAAAGGCTAAGAAAACTCACTCAAGGATCTAAGACCATAGAGGAGTACTATCAAGATATGGAGTTGTTGATGTTGAGAGCCAGTATTTCAGAGGACAGAGAAGCTACTATGGCAAGGTTTCTTGGAGGGCTAAACCGAGAAATACAAGATAAGGTGGAGATGCAACACTATTTGGAGATAGAAGAGATGTTGCATAAGGCCATTCTGGTGGAGCAGCAGCTCAAGAGGAAGGGTCATTCACGCAGTAGCTATGGGACTACACGGTTCCAAGGTTCTAAGGAAGATAAGTCTGGCTACCAAAATTAGAGTAAACCTTATCAAAAGGATGAAAATAAGCCTAGCAACATCTACAGCAAGGACAAAGGGAAAGCAGAAGCTACTAGCTCCAAGTCTCGGGATGTTAAGTGCTGCAAGTGTCAAGGGCGAGGGCACTATGCCAATGAGTGTACTAATAAGAAGACCATGGTTCTTCTTGACACTGGGGAGTATTTGTCTCAAGATGAGAAGATCCACACTGATCATGGACAGTCTGAAGAAGAGTTTGAAGAAGAACTGGTCAAGGGAAGGTTGCTGGTTAAAAGAAGACTTTTGAATCTTCAAACTAAGGCATAAGAGATTGAACAGCGTGAGAACTTGTTCTACACTAGAGTTCTGGTTCAGGGAAAGGTCTGTAGTCTTATCATTGATGGAGGCAGCTGTGTCAACGTAGCTAGTGAGACTATGGTTAAGAAGTTGGGTTTGGAAGTTCAGAAGCATCCAAAACCTTATAGGCTGCAGTGGCTCAATGAGCAGG
Source organism: Raphanus raphanistrum subsp. raphanistrum (assembly GCA_019706035.1). NCBI lineage: Eukaryota > Viridiplantae > Streptophyta > Magnoliopsida > Brassicales > Brassicaceae > Raphanus > Raphanus raphanistrum. The sequence goes on along the minus strand of CM033988.1, from coordinate 22,199,628 downwards.
GCGAGATGAGAGTCTCTGATCAAGTAGTGGTCCCTATAGCCATAGGAAGATATGAGGATGAGGTCTTATGTGAAGTGATACCTATGGAAGCAAGCAATATTCTTCTTGGACGACCATGGCAATCTGATAGGCATGTTATACATGATGATTTCACCAACAAGCACTCTTTTGAATTCAAAGGCAAGAAGACAGTGCTGGTGCCATTAACCCCTAAAGAATTTCAAGAGGATCAACTCCAACTTCAGAAAAAGAAAGAGATCGACCTCAAAACTGATCTCAACAAGCAGCATAGCTTCTATGCCAAACATGGAGATATCAAACGAATTCTCTACTCTCAAAACTCTATTTTGTTGCTTGTGTCTAAAGAATCTTTACTAACAACCACTGATCACACACCGGATCATCCGAGTGAACTAGTTTCTCTTTTACAAGAATATGCAGATGTGTAACCAGAAGATAGTTCCAATGGCTTGCCTTCAGTTCGTGGGATTGAGCATCAAATAGACTTTGTACCTGGTTCAACCCTACCAAACCAACCCGCCTACATAACTAATCTAGTGGAGACTAAATAATTGCAAAGACAAGTAGAGGAGCTGATGGAGAAGGGTCATATCCGAGAGAGCTTGAGTCCATGTGCAGTTCAAGTGCTTCTTGTGCGTAAGAAAGATGGTAACTAGCGCATGTGTGCTGATTGTAGAGAAATTAACAACATAACAATGAAGTATCGCCACCCTATTCCTTGACTTGATGATATGCTTGATGAATTGCATGGTTCTACCATATTTTCTAAGATAGATCTTAAGAGTGGATATCTTCAAATTAGGATGAAAGAGGGAGATGAGTGGAAAACAGCATTCAAAACTAAACATGGTTTATATGAGTGGTTACTCATGCCTTTTGGATTAACCAATGCTCCTAGTACAATAATGAGATTGATGAATCATTTGCTTAGATCATTCATAGGCATCTTTGTTGTTGTGTACTTTGATGATATCCTAGTTTATAGCAAATGTCTCGATGATCATATAGAGCATCTTAGGGCTGTTTTGAATGTTTTGAGGAATGAAAAGCTTTATGCTAATCTGAAGAAGTGCACCTTTTGCACAGATAACTTGGTTTTTCTAGGATTTGTTGTGAGTGCAGATTGTGTAAAGGTTGATCAGGAGAAGATCAAAGCCATACAAGAGTGGCTGAGTCCAACTACAGTGGGAGAAGTAAGAAGTTTTCATGGGTTAGCAGGTTTCTATAGGCGATTTGTGAAGGATTTCAGCACTATAGCAGCTCCACAGACTGAGATCATCAAGAAGGATGTAGGATTCAAGTGGGGAGAAGGACAAGAAACCTCGTTCCAGATACTTAAAGAGAAGCTTACTCACTCCCCTCTTCTTATACTTCTTGATTTTACTAAAACATTTGAAATAGAATGTGATGCCTCAGGAATTGGAATTGGTGCTGTGTTGATGCAGGATAAGAGACCCATAGCATACTTCAGTGAGAAGCTTGGAGGAGCAACCCTCAACTATGAAACTTATGATAAAGAGTTGTATGCTTTGGTGAGAGCTTTGCAAACTTGGCAACACTACCTCTGGCCCAAAGAGTTTGTGATACATACGGATCATGAGTCTCTCAAGTACTTAAAAGGACAAAACAAGCTCAGCAAGAGACACACCAGATGGGTAGAGTTCATAGAGACTTTTCCTTATGTCATCAAATACAAACAAGGTAAAGAAAATATAGTTGCTGATGCACTATCTCGAAGGTATGTTCTCTTGAACACTCTTGATGCTAAGCTCCTAGGATTTGAGAAATTTAAAGAAATGAATGAGTCTGATCCTGAATTTAAAGAAGCTTACCTATCTTGTGAAAAATTTGCTACAGGTCATTACTTTAGGCATGAAGGATATTTTTTTTATGATAATCGCATATGTGTACCTAACTGTTCTATGAGAGAATTGTTTACTAGGGAGTCTCACAGAGGAAGCTTAATGGGACACTTTTGCATTGCCAAGACTCTTAAGGTTTTGCAGGATCACTTCTATTGGCCTCATATGAAGAGAGACGTGGAGAGGATCTGTGAAAGGTGTGCAACTTGCAAACAAGCTAAGTCTAAGGTTCAATCTCAAGGTTTATACACTCCTCACCCTATTCCTTATCATGCTTGGAATGATATTTCCATGGACTTCATTGTTATATTGCCTAGAACTAGAACTGGAAAGGATTCCATATTTATTGTGGTTGATAAATTTTCTTAGATGGCACATTTCATAGCATGCCATAAGACTGATGATTCATTGCACGTTTCTAATCTGTTCTTTAAAGAGATAATTCGTTTGCATGGAATGCCTAAGACTATTGTTTCAGATAGAGATGCTAAGTTCCTTAGTTACTTTTGGAAAACTTTGTGGTCTAAGATAGAAACTAAGTTGTTGTTTTCTACTACATGTCATCCACAAACTGATGGTCTGACCGAAGTAGTTAATAGAACATTAGGAGCTCTCTTGCGTGCATTGATAAAAAAAACTTAAGATCATGGGAAGAACACTTGCCTCATTGTGAATTTGCATACAATCATGCTGTGCATTCTGCTTCTAAGTGTTCACCATTTAAAATTGTTTATAGGTTCAATCCCACCTCTCATTTGGATCTAATGCCTTTACCTGAGTGTGCTAGAATTAGCTTTGATGGAAAAAGAAAGGCAGAGATGGTACAAGAGATTCATAAGCAAGCACGCCACAACATTGAAGATAAAACAAAGCTGTATGCTAAGCATGCTAACAAGGGAAAGCGTGAGATGATCTTTGAGGAAGGAGATCAAGTATGGGTGCATCTTATAAAGGAGAGATTTCCAAGTGAAAGGAAGTCCAAGCTTATGCCAAGGATTGATGGACCATTCGAGACAAAAAAAAACTCGGCAACAATGCCTACAAACTAGATCTCCGAGGTAAGTATGATGTGAGTAATAGCTTCAATGTTACTGACATGGTTCCTTTTATTGCAGATTATTCAGATTTGAGGACAGAGGGAGGGAATGATATGATTCCAGATCATGTCAAAGATAAGGACAAGGAGTACATGGACCAGTCAGCCAATGAAGAGGAGCTAGCTTTGCCTAAGGGACCTATGACTCGTTCCAGAACCAAGAGACTCAATGGAACAGTTGTAGGATTGCTCCAAAAGGCAAGAGAACTAGAAGAAAGTCTTGGACGAAGCTTGATCATCCGAGACAGACTCATTACCATTCAAGCTACCTTATCATCAAGCTGAATATCATCTAGGCTAGCAAGCTATGTGTGCACTTTTTCCCTATCTTTGTTTTTGTCCCACTGGGTTTTGCAAAGATAGGTTTTTAACGAGACCATAGTCTTGCTGCTCAAAACTCCTAGATGATGCTCTTGGACCGACCACACATCTATCTTATGTTATCTTTTATCATATGTTTCGATTTCATGTGTTTTCAAAACTCTAGTCAAACTGTGTGGAGCCTTTGTCTTTATTTTTCTTTCTAGTTTCGAGACCTTGTGCATGTACAAGGATCTCTCTATTTATATGTTTCGAAACTCATAAGTCTAATAACATCTTTTTATCTAAAACCTTTGTCTCTCTTAACTTGTCTTGCGAGTTCTTGAGTGATCTGTTGGTGCGTAACATCCAGCAAACCCTAGGTGTCTAACGAGGTGTGTCATATCCAATCTAGTCATCTAAAAGTGTCAAAGAGTCTCTTCCGCAACTCTTTGAATCATCCATCACCCCACTGCCTTGAAGGATTTGAGTCTTTGATTCACCTTTGCAAGGATCTATCCACAAATCATACAGAGTTTTTCCTAGGATCGTGTTAGAGAATAACTAGGAAGTTAAATAATTCGAAGATATCCCACTTTCTATCCAGATGATTCCAGATTAGCATGTCGGACATATGGCATTATCTTCATGATTCTTATCAAACCAGGATGAACCACGATGTAAGAAGCTTTAGTTGGAACCATTAATCAGTGGAGAATAACTAGGAAGTTGAATAAATCAAATAGGAGTTGTGAGGAAAAATATATCCCACTTTCTATCCAGATGATTCCAGATTAGCCTGTTAGGACAAATGGCATTATCTTCATGATTCTTATCAAACCAGGATGAACCAATATGTAAGAAGCTTGATTGGGAACCCCTAATCAGTGGAGAGTAACAAGGAAGTTGAATAAATCATATAGGAGTTGTAAGGAAGAAGATATTCCACTTTCTATCCAGATGATTCCAGATTAGCATGTTAAGACATATGGCATTATCTTCATGATTCTAATCAAACAAGGATGAACCACAAATGTAAGAAGCTTTAGTTGGAACCATTAATCCATGGAGAATAACTAGGAAGTTGAATAAATCGAATAAGAGTAGTGAGGAAAAAGATATTCCACTTTCTATCCAGATGATTCCAGATTAGCCTGTTCGAACATATGGCATTATCTTCATGATTCTTGTCAAACCAAGATGAACCACGCTGTAAGAATCTTTATTTGGAACTATTAATTAGTGGAGAATAACTAAAAAGTTAAATAAATCGAATAAGAGTTGTGAGGAAAGAAGATATTCCACTTTCTATCCAGATGATTTCAGATTAGCCTGTTCGGACATATGTCAATATCTTCATGATTCTTATCAAACCAGGATTAACCACGATGTAAGAAGCTTTATTGGAACCATTAATCAGTGGATAACAACTAGGAAGTTAAATAAGTTGAATATGAGTTGTGAGGAAGAAGATATCCCTCTTTCTATCCAGATGATTCTAGATTAACCTGTTCGGACATATGGCATTATCTTCATGATTCTTATCAAACCATGATGAACCACAATTAAGAAGCTTTGGTTGGAACCATTAATTAGTGGAGAATAACTAGGAATTTAAATAAGTCGAATAGGAGTTGTGAGGAAAAAGATATCCCACTTTCTATCCGGATGATTCCAGATTTCCCTGTTCGAACTTAAGGTAATATATTCAGGATTCTTATCAGAGCAGGATGAACCAATATGTAAGAAGCTTGATTGGGAACCACTAATCAGTGGAACAAGGAAGTTGATTAAATCTCATAGGAGTTGTGAGGAAGAAGATATTCCACTTTCTATCCAGATGATTCTGGATTAGCCTGTTCGGACATATGACATTATCTTCATGATTCTTATCAAACCAGGATGAACAACGATGTAAGAAGCTAGATTGGGAACCATTAATCAGTGGAGAATAATGAGAAAGTTAAATAAATCGAATAGGAGTTATGAGGATGAAGATATCCCACTTTCTATCTAGGTGATTCCAGATTAGCCTGTTCAGACATATGGCAATATCTTTATGATTCTTATCAAACCAGGATGAACAACGATGTAAGAAGCTAGATTGGGAACCATTAATCAGTGGAGAATAATGAGAAAGTTAAATAAATCGAATAGGAGTTATGAGGAAGAAGATATCCCACTTTCTATCTAGGTGATTCCAGATTCCTGTTCAGACATATGGCAATATCTTTATGATTCTTATCAAACCAGGATTAACCACGATTGAAGAAGCTTTATTTGGAACCATTAATCAGTAGAGAATAACTAGGAAGTTAAATAAGTCGAATAGGAGTTGTGAGGAAGAAGATATCCCACTTTCTCTACAGATAATTCCAGATTATCCTGTTCGAACAGGACATATGGCATTATCTTCAAGATTCTTATCAAACCATGATGAACTACGTTGTAAAAAGCTTAATTTGGAACCATTAACCAGTGGAGAATAACTAGGAATTTAAATAAATCGAATAGGAGTTGTGAGGAAGAAGATATCCCACTTTCTATTCAGGTGATTTCAGATTAGCATGTTCGGACATATGACAATATCTTCATGATTCTTATCAAACCAGGATGAACCACGATGTAAGAAGCTTTATTTGGAACCATTAATCAGTGGAGAATAACTAGGAAGTTAAAAAAACTCGAATAAGAGTTGTGACGAAGAAGATATTCCACTTTCTATTCATGTGATTGCAGATTAGCATGTTCGAACATATGGAAATATCTTCATGATTCTTATCAAACAAGGATGAACCACGATGTAAGAAGCTTCATTTGGAACCATTAATTAGTGGAGAATAACTAGGAAGTTGAATAAATCGAATAGGAGTTGTGAGGAAGAAGATAGCCCACTTTCTATCCAGATGATTCTAGATTAGCCTGTTCGAACATATGGCAATATCTTCATGATTCTTATCAAACGAGGATGAACCACGATGTAAGAAGCTTGATTTGGAACCATTAATTTGTGGAGAATAACTAGGAAGTTGAATAAATAGAATACGAGTTGTGGGAAAGAAGATATTCCACTTTCTATCCAGAAAATTCCAGATTTGCTTGTTCGGACTTATGGCAATATCTTCATGAATCTTATCAAACCAGAATGAACCCATATGTAAGAAGCTTGATTGGGAACCACTAATCAGTGGAGAGTAACAAGGAAGTTGAATAAATCTCATAGGAGTTGTGAGGAAGAAGATATTTGATATATGGTGTTTTTCACATTATTGTATATATGTTTTCATTTGTTTCAAGCCACTAATTCGTGTCAGTCTAGTCCTTTTTGACCTTTTACATGTCTGGAGTTAGTAGAAGAGAGAAGAGAAGGTGCCTGATGAAAAGATGTCCTTTAGGAGCAATCCTGCGGAGAACACTCAAGTAGAACAGTCCCGAGACTATTCTCTCTCAAGCGGAACAAGCAGACGGAGTGATCCGGAGATTGTTCCCGAGGAATATGGAAACTCCTATTTCGGGAATTAAAGCCCTGTTGCCCTAATCTCTTTTCTTCTGATTGGCGCATCCATATAAAAACGCCATCTATCATTTTATTATTTTTCTGACGCTAGTTTTTACAAGAGAACACTGAGATTTGCGATCTGCAACTTGTAAGGGAGAAGAATCCATCCTCTCATAGAGAAGATCATCTGAACCCTATTGTTTCATACTCTGTTCTTATGCAATTTTATTCAGGATTTATGTCTTCGTTTATCTGCATCATGATCGAGTAATAGCCTTGCTCGCCTAGGGTTTTTAGGGTGTTGAGACATGAGCTAAACATAGATAAGCGATCCATAACTGTTCTTCATTCATACTGTTTTTACTGCTTTCATTAACCTGATCACTTGATGTTAGATCACTAGTTCATCGCCTAGTTAACCGCTTAGGAGATAACTTGACATGTATTGAATGAGCTTAGCATCCCTAATCAGAGAAAGTAGATATTAGGGTGGTAAGTGAACTGATCAGACCTGTTCTTTAAAGCTTGCAATCGATCCTCATCCCAACGACAGTTAGGTGGTGAGATCGATCTGCAAAGCGATCACTGCCACGACAGTGGAGTGTTCCAGCTGAGTGATCCGAGTTCTAGAAAGCACTTCATCGCGCTTGAATAATTGTTTGGCTCCAATTCAACACCCAAATGAATTACCCTAGGCTAGCTCTTGTTTAATTGAATCAATCTCGTGTTTAATTTGCTTGTTAACTATTGTCACTTTTTAACCAAATCGATATCTTCATCTTAGCTTGATTTCGGAACTTATAGAACTAGAGTGTAGACTGGTCCTCTGGATTTGAATCTCAAGTACTACAATTGCAACTGTTAACTTGGCAGTAGCAAGGATTCATTTTTAGTGTATCAAGTTTTGGTGCCGTTGCGACGGGAACCAGATTTTTTACCTATAATTTTCGGTTTCATATCTAGTCTAAGATATCTAACTCATGTTATTTTCTTTGTTTCAGCTGATGATCCAGGTGTATGACCAGTAGACATACTCGGAGCAACGCACAAGGACCATTGCATCAGCTTACCTACGAAGAACTAGCGAGATTGGAACGATAGAACCGTCAACAGCCGAAATCTACGAACACCAACATGGGTGATCACCAAGATGATCTCACTGCTGCGTTTGCACTCATGCAACAGCAGATGCAGCAGATGCAGCAAACGATCCAAGCGCAGCAAGCTGCTGCCGAGCAAGCTGCTCTGAATGCTGCGAACCAGCAGAACCAACAGGAGGAAGTTGTCCAGATCAGCCAGAGAAACATTACTGCGCAATCTGCCTGCTACGCGATCTGCCATCAACCCTCCACCGTGCACTAGGCAAGACTTCGAGATCAAGCCAGCCTTGATAAGTCTAGTGCAAAGGAAGATCTTCAATGGACTTCCTGCTGAGATACCGATGGACCACATCGAGCACTTTGAGAAGATGTGTGGTTTCACAAAAGAGAATGGAGTATCACCCGATTTTCATCAAGTGTACTATGTTCCCTTTCTCTCTTGATGGGAAAGCTGCTCGGTGGCTTGATTCCCTACCCACAGGGATCACTCACCACTTGGGAACAAGTCCGAGAGGCCTTCTTAAGCCACTTCTACACGAAATCAAAGACGGCAGCTCTGAGACAGAAGATCGTGACCTTCAAACAGTTGGTGGACGAGCCGTTCTGCGATGCATGGGAGCGATTCAACGTCTACCACAGAGAGTGCCCGTATCACGGTTTTGAGGAAGACTATCTGCTGGGAGTGTTCTACGATGGAGTAGGCTGGGAGTACAGGAACGCTTTAAACTCAGCCAGTAAGGGAGATTTCATGACCCAGTCCACTCAAGGTGCCTTCGAGTTGATTGAGAACATGGCCTCAAGCTCAGCTGATAATAACCGTGAGACTGATCGCACTCAGAAGGTGAAAAGCATTGATAATAGCAAGATTGATGAGCTCTCTGCCAAGGTCGATCAGCTGATTAAGAGCAATCAGAAACAGGTCTTCATCATGGAAGAATCTTCTCAGGATAAGGCAACCGCGGAAGGCACATCAGAGGCAGATCAGTGGCTGAGGATCAGCATGAAGTGAGTTATGTGAATGGGCAAGGATGGCAGTTCAAGAACTATCACCCGAACCCTAACGTGAGGAACAATCCCCACCTGTTCAATGCCCCTAAACCAGACGATAAAGCTCAAGGAAATCAGGGTCAGAACAGTGGATACCAAAGGCCTTATGGCAATCAGGGAAGAACCTTTGTCCTCAACCCAGCTCAGAATGCCCAGTTCCACAGCCAGAAACAGCCGGTTAATCAGCAGGCTGCACAACCGGCTCAGACAGCTCCGCATGATGACATGAAGAGCCTCGCCAATATGATGAGCCAACTGCTCCAAGGGCAGCAGATCCAGGGGAAATCACTGAACCAGGTCACAAAAGACATCAGCACCATGATGAATCATATGTTCAATGACCTGAGTGACAAGTATGACAATGTCTCAAGCCATATGAGACAGATGGATATTCAGATTGCTCAGACTGCTGAGAGTGTGAAGAGACAGCAAGGAACTCTCCCTGGAAAAACAGACAAGAACCCCAAGGAGTGCAATGCAGTAGGTCTAAGGAGTGGAAAGCAACTGCCTGATCTGGACCCCAGGAGATTCACATCGGCTGAGAAAGGGAAGCAGAAGGAGTCGGATCAGCCACCTAAAGCTGTACCCACAGATGAGGAAGAGGCAGAACAACCTACTGAGACTGTTCCGACTGAAGCAGAGCGACCCGCTTGGGTTGTTCCACCGACTGCAGCACCTTTTTCTGCTCGTCAGTATGTGCCAAAAGTACCCTACCCTGTTCCAGCTAAGGCTACACGCAAGGATAAGGAAGAGATGAAGTGCAAGAAGATGCTGGAAGAACTAACTGTCAAGCTCCCTCTAATTAGTGCGATCCAGATGATACCATCCATGCGTAGCTTTGTGAAGGGACTGATCTCTGGGAAGATATCTGATGACAGCGAGTTCATGATTGTCTCTAAAGAGTGCAGTGCGGTGCTCCAGAACAGAAAGATCAAGAAACTGGGTGATCCGGGAAAATTTGTCCTCTCAGTTCAGATTGGGAGAACAATCTTCTCATGCTCCCTGGTCGATCTAGGGTCAAGCATAAACCTCATGCCATATACAGTGTCTAAGCGCCTTGGATAAACAGACTTCAAGCCTACCAGGATGTCACTAGTGTTTGCTGATCGATCTGTAAGTCTCCAGTTGGAATCTTCGAAGATCTTCAAGTTCTGGTTGGGAACACACTTGTTCCTGCCGATTTCGTTGTTCTGGAAGTCGAGGAAGATTCAAATGATCCCCTGATCCTAGGCAGACCATTCCTCTGCACTGTTGGAGCTATCATTGATGTCCGACAAGGGAAGATTGATCTCCACCTTGGAGATATTGTGATGAAGTTTGAGATGGATCAGATGCTCAAGAAGCCGATGTTGGATGGACAAACCTTCACTGTCCAAGAAGATGGTGATCCGCTAGAGCCGCATAAGGGAATGATCGAGGAGATTCTCACCGAGGATCCACTTGAACTCGCCTTAGTCAGAGCTGAAGCCGAGCAGAGCTTAGAGAGTGTTGATGCTGATGCCTATGCCAAATTTCTGGATTCAGCCAGGAGTATTGAAAGAATGGTGGCAAATCTAAGTCTGGGGGAGAACAGTGAGTCCAGCAAATCGACTGGAACAACCGCGCCTCAGAACCCGTCTGTTCCGGCAGCTCAGACCGATGACTCATGGAGCGAGCTGAAAGCTCCAAAGGAAGAGCTCAAATCCCTTCCCAAGGGACTCAGGTATGCATTTCTTGGACCCAACTCTACATATCCTGTCATTGTGAATGCTGACCTGAACAATGCCGAGACTTCTCTGCTTTTGTGTGAACTAAGAAAATATCGTAAGGCATTGGGTTATTCTCTAGCTGACATACCTGGCATTTCACCTGATCTGTGCATGCATAGAATACACCTGGAAGATGAATCGATGACTTCTGTAGAACATCAGAGGAGGTTAAACCCAAATCTAAAAGATGTTGTAAAGAAAGAGATAATGAAACTTCTAGAAGCAGGTGTGATCTATGCGATCTCTGATAGTAAGTGGGTTAGTCATGTGCATGTAGTACCTAAGAAAGGTGGGATCACTGTGATAACCAATGAACATAATGAATTGATCCCCACTAGAACAGTTACTGGTCATCGCATGTGCATTGATTTTCGTAAGTTGAATGCTGCGACTCGTAAGGATCACTTCCCACTTCCTTTTATTGATCAAATGCTTGAGAGATTGGCTAACCACCCTTACTATTGCTTTTTAGATGGTTATTCAGGTTTCTTTCAGATTCCCATCCACCCAGACGATCAGGAGACGACGACGTTCACATGCCCTTATCGAACATATGCATACAGGAGGATGCCCTTCGGCTTGTGAAATGCTCCAGCGACCTTCCAACGCTGCATGATGTCGATTTTTACTGATCTGATCGAAGACATAATGGGGGTTTTCATGGACGCTCCTTTCATGTTTGTTTGTCAAATTTGTGCAGGGTGCTGAAGCGATGCGAGGAGAAGCATCTGGTGCTGAACTGAGAGAAATGCCACTTCATGGTCAGAGATGGGATTGTTCTGGGACACAAGATATCAGAGAAAGGCATTAAGGTGGACAAGGCAAAGATCGAGGTCATGCTGAGTCTGCAACCACCAACTTCAGTGAAGGGAATCATGAGTTTCTTGGGACACGCTGGTTTCTATAGGAGGTTCATCCAGGACTTCTCTAAGATCACGAGACCACTCACTCGGTTGCTCTGCAAAGAAGCTCAGTTTGCCTTTGACAGCGACTGCTTAGCCGCATTCCACACGATCAAGGGGGCTCTAGTGAGTGCACCAGTGGTCCAACCTCCAGACTGGGATCTCCCTTTTGAGATCATGACAGATGCAAGTGATTTTGTAGTGGGAGCAGTCCTTGGACAGCGTAAAGACAAGAAGCTTCACGTGATATACTATGCAAGCAGAACCTTAGATGAAGCTCAGTGTCGATACGCAACCACAGAGAAGGAACTCCTTGCCATTGTGTTCGCTTTTGAGAAGTTCAGATCCTATCTGGTTGGATCAAATTGTGCACACAGACCACGCGGCTCTCAAGTACCTACTCACGAAGAAGGATGCTAAACCGCGGCTCTTAAGATGGATTCTCTTGCTCCAAGAGTTTGATCTGGAGATAAGAGACAAGAAAGGGGTTGATAATGGAGTAGCAGATCATCTCTCCAGGATGAAAGTGTCAGATGAGACAGTTCTTGATGAGGAACAACTGATAGAGTACGTCAATGCAATTGGTCTGCGCAACATGGAACAGTCCCCACCTGTCATCAAGGACTGTTCCCGCGTAGAAGGAGAATTCGTTGCAGTGATCCAGAAGGAGTACCCGAACCTTCCATGGTTTGCTGAGATTGCCAACTTCTTGGCAGCTGAGAAAGAGCCTTTGAGGTTCACTGGGAATGAGAAGAGGAAATTTCTAAGGGAACCAATGCACTACTTCTGAGATGAGCCGTATCTATATCGGCAAGGCAAAGATGGGATCTTCAGGAGGTGTGTTCCAGAAGCTGATATTCCAGGGATCCTTCACCACTGCCACTGTTCCTCTTATGCTGGTCACTTTGCCACCTTCAAGACAGTTTCCAAGATCCTCCAAGCCGGTTTCTGGTGGCCCACTATGTTCAGAGATGCTCACGCTTTCATATCACGATGCAATTCATGCCAAAGGATGGGGAGTATAAGCAAGAGAAACGAGATGCCTCAGAACTACATCTTGGAAGTTGAAGTGTTCGACTGCTGGGGGATCGATTTCATGGGACCCTTCCCAGTTTCTCACAAGAACGAGTACATCCTAGTTGCTGTGGACTATGTCTTCAAGTGGGTAGAAGCGATTGCTAGTCCAACCAATGATTCGCGAGTTGTAACCAAGATGTTCACCTCCATCATCTTTCCAAGATTTGGAGTGCCTAGAGTGGTTATAAGCGATGGTGGAACTCACTTTATCAATAAGTTGTTCCAAGGATTGCTGAGCAAGAATGGTGTGAAACACAAGGTTGCAACCGCCTATCATCCCCAAACAAGTGGTCAAGTGGAAGTTTCCAACAGAGAGATCAAGAGCATCCTGCAGAAGACTGTGAACACCACCCGCAAGGACTGGTCCCTTAAGCTTGACGATGCTCTCTGGGCTTACAGAACAGCCTACAAGACCCCTTTTGGGACCACTCCCTATCATCTGGTCTATGGCAAGGCGTGCCACCTACCTGTTGTGCTAGAGTACTGTGGGAACCGAAATTCGCACTGTCGATTTTAAGTAAGTAAATCGGAGGAAAGCTAAGTAAACCTAACTTTCCCTGAAGGTCCGGATTCTCTGCGACAACCAACGACAAGTGATCAAATAAATGCGGAAAGGTTTTATTAAGATTTGAGACTGGACCTTAAGGAAGGCTGCCTACGTACCCCTTTCGAGGATCAAGTCGGACGTAGTTCAGTTGGAAGGGTTTGAACAAGAGATCGAACTGCCTGACGGAGTTCGTCTAGTACGAGCGTTAGTCATAGAAACGGGCATGTCGAGAATAATGCCTAGGGTTTCTATGTGCGGAACTCTAAGTACAACAAGGGTTTTGTTAAGAGTTGGGACTGGACCTTGAGAAAGGCTGCCTACGTACCCCTTTCGAGGATCAAGTCGGACGTAGTTCAGTTAGAAAGATTTGAACAAGAGATCGAACTGCCTCGGCGGAGTTCGTCTAGTATGAGCGTTGGACATTGAAACAGGCATGTCGAGATTAATGCCTAAGGTTTCTATGTGCGGAACTCTAAGTAAAGCTTAATCGTTGGATCTTTCCGAGAGGAGTAGAGATATGCTAACGTGACGGAAGTAGGACAGGGGCGGCCGGACGTTCTAGGTCCTGCCTTGCTAGTCTGGCCACCTAAGTCCTACATTCTCTAAGCTAGCAGGAATTCTCTAAGTCTAAATCTCGGATCTGCCCTAATTTTCGGATTTGCTCTCTCTCTTAATGATTTTTTTGCTCTGCCTTTCTTCCTCTCCCAAAGCTCCTTTATATACTCCTTCTTATGACGGTCTATTCTCCTTCTGGGCCGCAAGGCGGGCTTCTTTCCATTTTCGTCGGCCTCCACGTTTATCGGGAAACTTTACATTTATCTTCGGGAAACTTGACATTTATTCTTCCGACGATTTAGCATTCATCTTGTCATGTAAAGATAAACGTAAATCGTCGTATCCATCTCAGATAATCGTAGACAGACTGTCCGATCGCGTTTGGTCCCTTTCGGGCCGTCTCTAGGACTTCCGTTGTTTTCTACGATCTCTTTGGAAGTTCCTAGTTAATTCGTAGAGTTGAGACGAGTGGTGTTTTAAGATGACCATCGCTGTTTCGTACGAAGAATCTAAGATCTTCCTTCCCGTCGATATCTTACGAGTTTCCGAAATGTTTCCGACGGTCTTAGTTTCGAGTAAGAACCGGAGTTTCGTACACAGAATCTCGATGATCCGTCCTGCGAGGACTTGGGAAAGACTCGAAGTACAGATTTCAGACTGCCGGGGACTGGGATTCGTGTACCAAAGATCGTTATCCGAAGACCCGAGCCAGCACGAGGCTAGCCACCCGGCGGCCATGGCCAGCACGGGCGCTAGCCGCCGGCGGCCATGGCCAGCACGGGGCTAGCCGCCCGGCGGCCACAGCCAGCACGGGCGCTAGCCGCCGGCGGCCACGGCCAGCGCGGGGCTAGCCGCCCGGCGGCCACGGCCAGCACGGGCACTAGCCGCCGGCGGCCACGGCCAGCGCGGGGCTAGCCGCCCGGCGGCCACGGCCAGCACGGGCGCTAGCCGCCGGCGGCCACGGCCAGCACGGGGGCTAGCCGCCCGGCGGCTACGGACCAGCACGTGCGTCTCGACGAGGGCTTCGATTTGATATGTTGATCGTTTTCTGGGTCCTCACGGTTTGAGAGAACGAGCTCTTTGAAGTTTCCCGGCGGCTAGGACCAGCACGGGGGCTAGCCGCCCGGCGGCCAGGACCAGCACGGGGGCTAGCCGCCGGCGGCCAGGACCAGCGCGTGCGTCTCGACGAGGGCTTCGATTTGATATCTTGATCGTTTTCTGGGTCCTTACGGTTTAAGAGAACGAGCTCTTTGAAGTTTCAAGGCGGATTCCTTGTCGTTCGGCCTGTCCAAGCTTTTGACGCTTGTTTTATGGAAAGTCCGCGCACGATAAATATTTTTAGCCGTTGATTTCGAGATAACCGTTTTTGACCCCAACAGTTAGCCCCCCAGCCTGTAAGACGCGGAGACGATCTTGCGGGCGGAAGATTATGAGTTGAAAATCGAAATTTTTGGCTAATAGTATTTCATTGCGGAAATCCACATCACCTTTGATTGGTGATCTCGAACGTGATGTCGGGAAGACCGTGAGTTCGTTGCTCAACTTCGACTCGATTCTCGCTGGTCTGAAATCCGTGTGCACCCTTGTCCTGGATTCGAAGGGTTCGGAGGACCAGGACCACGCAGTCAAGGATTGCGAAGCCGGCGCATATAAGACATGCAGCGGTGGTGCGACCAATGGAGGCGACGGTGAGACCGTTCCTACTTTGGGTGAGTTGGAGGACGAAGACGGTGTCCCGGAGGACGCCTAGGTTGATCAATCCCTGAAGGGATTTTTATTTTGATTGTATTTCGGCCGTTGGTTGGCCATCATGTATGATTTCGGGACTGGCCGTTGGTGGCTTTGAATCCCTGCCCTTTTTAGGGCGCTGTATTGAATTCGCGGTACGCGTTTATAAAATATTTTGCGTTTAGAACTTCTGTTTGTCGAAGTTAGAGGGGCAGGGTGTGAGTTGTCGTCTCATTCCTGCCTCCCTGACGATCACCGTATCCGTAGTTTGTACAAAGCGAGATTTTCCTGCGGTTTACGATTTATGCGAAAATTCGTGGAAACGTACAGACTTGAGTGAAGAGACAAGTTTTGGGATCTCGCGTCGTTGACGCTTTGCCTATGAGATGTTTAAGATACCAGCAAGGCTGGGTTTAGGGCACGACCTAGGTTTACTCTCAGACTGAGGCTGTGCGATGACAAATCGGCTTTCGTTTTGCCTGTTCGTGATTTTAACCTGATTCGTACCGTTTTAAAATCCGCGAAGTGGTATCGGCTTATATGATTTGTATGGGCACGAATCGAGCTACTTCCTTTACGAAGTGCTGAACCAAATTTGGATTTTTTGTATAGCGCGCTATGGGATCCTTGTCGGATGTAAAAGAGCCTACCCTTAGGTGGCTTGTCTGTTTAGGACGTTAGAGTTCGTTTGTTGTGATCAGCAACAACGAAATGATGCCGTTTTGAAGGCGTATGAATTTGTTATCGAAAAATGTTTATCCGAGCACGAAGCGACGTCTCGCAGTGCTGCGATTTTATTTTTCTCATGCCATAAGAGGATTATGGGCTTTCGCTTATGATTTGATTTATACTTTCGTCAAGTGTTAAGGATAGAATCCGAGTAGTCACTTCGGATTGTGATTTTGTCGCTTGGTCCGTATGCTACTTTTTAGCGAGCGATTTTAGGTGTAAGCGATGAGAGACATGTGTCTGGATGTGATAATCGTTTCATGGATACTGGATCCGTTGTCGCAGCCGTTTAGTAGTTGGCGAATTGTGTTGAGGATTTAGGACCGAAGGGTCGCGTAAATTTTACCAGGGGGGAAGCGTCTAACTTCACTATGTTTCGTGAAGTGTTGGCCTTCTGAGATTTGTTTTTGTAAGAATGACTCGTATAGCTCTAGGAGCTTTGCTACGAGCGTTTCTTTTCGTGCCGCGTTTTATGGGGCGTATAGAACTTAATCGATTTGATGATAAGTTTAAGATTTTCCGTTTAACCATTTGGTTGTTAGGATCGAGTTTCGTTATCGTATGATTTCCGATTTTGGGTTATACGACAAACTGCTTGCATAATATCCGTTTGACGTTTTACGACAAATCGTGGATTGTCTTTTTTTTTTAGCCGTTACACGGTTGGAGCGGTGGTCGCTAAGTATGGAGGCTGACTTCAGCCGTTTAGCCAAGGAAGTCGTTGGTAAAGGACCAGTCCATGACCCTTTGTGTTACCGTTAAGATCGTGTTTAGTTGACGATTGTCCTTAATTACGATGTCGAGTGCATGTTCGGGCTTTATGAAAAGGCGTAGTTGGCCGAGGGCCGAATATCGTTCATCGAGATTGACATGCCAAGCGTAGCGGGTTTTTCCGAGTTATGGCTGATGGCTTTTTTTGAAACGATTTTCCACTTTAGGTTTCAGTTATACGATAGATGCTTCGTATAAAGTAATGGATGACCGGTTTCATGGAGATAGAAAATCGTAGATAGTCAAAGTAGCCTTGTTTCCGTGGTTTACACGGGAAATGTTTTCGCTTTGACTTCGTTTTTTTTTTTTTGGCGAAAGTTGCTTCGGGTTACTCATGAAGTTTTACCGAAGGTTATTTCGTTAATTTTGTAGCTCACCGTCGAGCCATTAGTCTCACGGAAGCGGAATGAGTATGCCAAGGATGCGCGGCGATCGTTTCTCGGATTTTCGAGAGATTAGATCGGTTTGCGTGTTCTGCCTAGGCGGTCAAGAAACAATAGAACAAAACTTGAAGAAAATGCCTAAGACTTAGCTTGCTAGACTTTCCACCTAGGTTCTAAGTTCCCTAAATTTTACGGCAGTTTACAAGACGTTCCCATTCCTTTCCTATGATAAAATTTTCTAAGTCGGACGTACCTTAGTCTCATTGATTACTCGAGATTGCCTCATGTCCGTTCCTCTTTGTCTTCTAACGTTTTATTGTCAAAGGTCTTCGCCTAAGTTCATATCCTCGTTTCTTCGTACTGCTGGTTAAATCGACCATGTACCCGAAGGAATAGTGCAGAATCGTTGAAGCAAAGGGAGGAGAAGTAGGCGAAACTCGAAGAAGGCTAAGGTGGGCGGACAAGCGAAAATGATTGGCAAGACGTCACTTGAGTGAGGCTTGATATTTCGTCAAGCTATGAGTGAACTGGTCAGGTCAAGAAGCTTATGATATTGTTTTTCTTTACGAATGATATTTCGTAAAATATTGCCGAGCTTTTACTTTACGAGAGTTTTTCAACAAAATGTTGTCGAGTTAATTTTACGGAAACTGTTTCGTAAAATGTTGTCGAGTTTAATCGCGCAGAAGCTGTCTCGTGAAGTATTGTCTAGGATTATTTTACGAAAAGGTGCAAAGTATTGGATTGGACTATCGTCGGAATAGTTTTGCGAGGATTTGCCGTGCTTGACGAATGTTGTGTCGCCCGATAACCAGCGCAGTACGGGTGCGCTAGTCGTCCGGCGCCTTGAGGCAGCACGGGGGCTAGCCAACACTTGGATGTCGAGTCTTTCGGAAGATCTTCGATCCATTGCCGAGGCAAATGGTGTTTTAAGATAACCATCACCGTTTTATATGAAGTCTTCCTGTCCGTTGACGTCTTATGGGTTCTTCGAAATCTTGGAGCAAGAAAAGGAGTTTTGTTTGCGGGATCTCGGAAAGTCGCAAAACACGGATTTCTGACGACCCGGGGGCCTAGAACTTACGCACGAAGACTAGCCGTCCGACGACCCGAGCCAGCACGGGGCTAGCCGCCCGGCGACCACGGCCAGCACGGGCGCTAGCCGCCGGCGGCCACGGCCAGTGCGGGGCTAGCCGCCCGGCGGCCACGGCCAGCACGGGCGCTAGCCGCCGGCGGCCATGGCCAGCACGGGGCTAGCCGCCCGGCGGCCACGGCCAGCACGGGCGCTAGCCGCCGGCGGTCACGGCCAGCACGGGCTAGCCGCCCGGCGGCCACGGCCAGCACGGGGCTAGCCGCCCGGCGGCCACGGCCAGCACGGGGGCTAGCCGCCGGCGGCCACGGCCAGCACGGGCGCTAGCCGCCGGTGGCCACGGCCAGCACGGGGCTAGCCGCCCGGCGGCCACGGCGATGACCGGAGTCGGCTGCTCGGTTCCTTCGACTTGTGCGTGTTTTTGCGTTCTTGTTTGTTTTCCGTAGGTTTTTCCTTGTGTAGAAAATGTTTCTTAGAACGTTGTTGACCTTTTATTTTACGAGAGTTATTTCACAAAATGTTGTCGAGTTAATTTTACGGAAACTGTTTTGTAAAATGTTGTCGAGTTTAATCATTCAAAAGCTGTCTCGTGAAATATTTTCGAGAATTTATTTTACGAAAGGTGTTCCGTAAAATGTTATCGAATTTTATCATTAGAAGCGCTGATTGGTAACCCGATCAGTCGTGCTTTCTGTTTCATGAGTAGTTTGGGGTTTCTCCGCGATTTCCAGGAGAAATTCTAAAAAGCATTTTCAGTCGAAACTCTACTTGGTAATCAGACCGTCATATCAGCTTTGGGCTCGATCCTTCCAAAAATCGTATGTGGGTCGTTTAGCCGTGATTCGGGCCCCTTTTGGGCTGTCTTGGGCCTTAGACGTTTTTACGATTTTTCTTTAGAAAAAGCCGTCGATGTGACGCTGGTTTTTCCGAAAGGTTTCAATTCCCCGTATAGTTAAGGCAACTGGTGTTCAAGCTAACCATAGCCGTTTTATACGGCAGGCAGGAATCCGTCTCCACTACCAAGTCTTTTTATGAATTTTACCGAAGTCTTTCTTCGATAATCCCAAACGAGGGGGGTTGTGTCCATGGACGATAGGAGTTTGTTTCCTGCGGTTGCCTCGACCAGACGGTCGATGTGCGGAAGCGGAAAACAATCCTTCGGGCATGCTTTGTTGAGATCAGTAAAGTCGACGCACACTCGCCATTTCCCGTTTTTCTTCTTGACGACGACGGGATTGGCGAGCCAGTCGGAATATCTTACTTCTGTTATTGATCCAACTTTGAGGAGTCTTTCGACTTCCTCATTAACCGCAGTTGCCCGTTCGGGGCCTAGCTTTCGCCTCTTTTGTTTTACGGGTTTATGAGTTGGATCGATGGGTAGTTCGTGACATGTTACGTTGATGTCGATTCCCGGCATATCTCCCGCAGCCCAAGCAAACGTGTTAAGGTTCTTCTTGAGACATGCGGTGAGTTCTGCTTTCAATAGATTGTGGAGATTGGCTCCAATCTCCACGCACCGCTCTGGGTTAGTCTCGTCGAGGCAGACCGAAATTACTGGTTCGCAAGTGGGCTCACGTTTTCCTTCCAGGACCTCAGCTCTTTGTGACTGCCAGAAGATTTCTGGAGGGTCCTGCGATGCTGGTTCGTGAGTTGCTTGCTTTTTTGGGTTAGTTTCGGACTCAGAGTTTTTTCGTTTTAACCCAGCGGCCAAGCAGACTTGCGGCGCTTTACGATCTCCTTGTATTGTTTGAACTTTGAGGAGGGTCGGAAATTTGAGGCACAGATGGAAAGTCGAGGGGATTGCTCGCAAGGAATTTAACAACGGAGTCCCGACGATCGCGTTATATGCTGCTGGACCGTCAACTACCAAAAACTCCACCATCTTCGTGACGCTCCCGGCTCTGACCGAGAGATCGACTGAGCCGAGGGTCATTGTGATGTTTCCTGAGAGTCCGATTATTGGGTTGGGATCGTCCGTGATAGCGCTTAGGTCGATTCCCATCCTCTCGAGAGTGTTCTTATATATAATATTTGTCGAGCATCCGGTGTCGACCAATATTCTTGCTACGTCGATGTCCTGGATCGTTAGTCTGATAACGAGGAGTTCGTCGTGAGGTTTGGCTTGACCAGCCGTTGCTCTGTCCCCGAATGACACGATGTTGCGGACAGGTGATGTGGCCATACTGTTGTTACAAATCGTAGGTTTTTGAGTAAGAGAATCCGACCTCCCCCTCCTTCTAGCGCCAAACTGTGGGAACCGAAATTCGCACTGTCGATTTTAAGTAAGTAAATCGGAGGAAATCTAAGTAAACCTAACTTTCCCTGAAGGTCCGGATTCTCTGCGACAACCAACGACAAGTGATCAAATAAATGCGGAAAGGTTTTATTAAGATTTGAGACTGGACCTTAAGGAAGGCTGCCTACGTACCCCTTTCGAGGATCAAGTCGGACGTAGTTCAGTTGGAAGGGTTTGAACAAGAGATCGAACTGCCTGACGGAGTTCGTCTAGTACGAGCGTTAGTCATAGAAACGGGCATGTCGAGAATAATGCCTAGGGTTTCTATGTGCGGAACTCTAAGTACAACAAGGGTTTTGTTAAGAGTTGGGACTGGACCTTGAGAAAGGCTGCCTACGTACCCCTTTCGAGGATCAAGTCGGACGTAGTTCAGTTAGAAAGATTTGAACAAGAGATCGAACTGCCTCGGCGGAGTTCGTCTAGTATGAGCGTTGGACATTGAAACAGGCATGTCGAGATTAATGCCTAAGGTTTCTATGTGCGGAACTCTAAGTAAAGCTTAATCGTTGGATCTTTCCGAGAGGAGTAGAGATATGCTAACGTGACGGAAGTAGGACAGGGGCGGCCGGACGTTCTAGGTCCTGCCTTGCTAGTCTGGCCACCTAAGTCCTACATTCTCTAAGCTAGCAGGAATTCTCTAAGTCTAAATCTCGGATCTGCCCTAATTTTCGGATTTGCTCTCTCTCTTAATGATTTTTTTGCTCTGCCTTTCTTCCTCTCCCAAAGCTCCTTTATATACTCCTTCTTATGACGGTCTATTCTCCTTCTGGGCCGCAAGGCGGGCTTCTTTCCATTTTCGTCGGCCTCCACGTTTATCGGGAAACTTTACATTTATCTTCGGGAAACTTGACATTTATTCTTCCGACGATTTAGCATTCATCTTGTCATGTAAAGATAAACGTAAATCGTTGTATCCATCTCAGATAATCGTAGACAGACTGTCCGATCGCGTTTGGTCCCTTTCGGGCCGTCTCTAGGACTTCCGTTGTTTTCTACGATCTCTTTGGAAGTTCCTAGTTAATTCGTAGAGTTGAGACGAGTGGTGTTTTAAGATGACCATCGCTGTTTCGTACGAAGAATCTAAGATCTTCCTTCCCGTCGATATCTTACGAGTTTCCGAAATGTTTCCGACGGTCTTAGTTTCGAGTAAGAACCGGAGTTTCGTACACAGAATCTCGATGATCCGTCCTGCGAGGACTTGGGAAAGACTCGAAGTACAGATTTCAGACTGCCGGGGACTGGGATTCGTGTACCAAAGATCGTTATCCGAAGACCCGAGCCAGCACGAGGCTAGCCGCCCGGCGGCCATGGCCAGCACGGGCGCTAGCCGTCGGCGGCCATGGCCAGCACGGGGCTAGCCGCCCGGCGGCCACAGCCAGCACGGGCGCTAGCCGCCGGCGGCCACGGCCAGCGCGGGGCTAGCCGCCCGGCGGCCACGGCCAGCACGGGCGCTAGCCGCCGGCGGCCACGGCCAGCGCGGGGCTAGCCGCCCGGCGGCCACGACCAGCACGGGCGCTAGCCGCCGGCGGCCACGGCCAGCACGGGGGCTAGCCGCCCGGCGGCTACGGACCAGCACGTGCGTCTCGACAAGGGCTTCGATTTGATATGTTGATCGTTTTCTGGGTCCTCACGGTTTGAGAGAACGGGCTCTTTGAAGTTTCCCGGCGGCTAGGACCAGCACGGGGGCTAGCCGCCCGGCGGCCAGGACCAGCACGGGGGCTAGCCGCCGGCGGCCAGGACCAGCGCGTGCGTCTCGACGAGGGCTTCGATTTGATATCTTGATCGTTTTCTGGGTCCTTACGGTTTGAGAGAACGAGCTCTTTGAAGTTTCAAGGCGGATTCCTTGTCGTTCGGCCTGTCCAAGCTTTTGACGCTTGTTTTATGGAAAGTCCGCGCACGATAAATATTTTTAGCCGTTGATTTCGAGATAACCGTTTTTGACCCCAACAAGTACAAGGCGGCTTGGGCTGTCAAACTACTCAACTTCGACATCAAACCCGCCAAGGAGAGGCGAACCATTCAGATCCACGAGTTGGAGGAGATCAGGCATCTGGCCTATGAGAGCTCTAAGATCTACAAGGAAAAGACCAAGGCGTTCCATGACAAACGGATCATCAGCAGAAAATTTGCTCCGAACGATCAGGTCTTACTCTTCAATTAACGGGTTAAGCTGTTCCCTGGAAAGCTTAAGTCCAGATGGTCTGGACCTTTCACCATCAAGGAGGTTCGCCCCTATGGAGCTGTTGTGTTGCTGGACACAAGAGGTGGAGAATTTGTTGTCAATGGTCAGTGTCTCAAGCCATATCTTGCTGACACAACAATCGCTGAAGGTGTAGAGATACCCTTAAGCGATCCCCCTCAAGCCTAATCGGCTCATTGAAGTCAAGCTAGTGACAGAAAACAAGCGCTTGGTGGGAGGCAACCCACTGGTGAGTGTAAATATTGTTTTATTTTGATTTTTATCATTCTAGAAACTAACTTGCAGGTTGAAAAATCAAGAAAACTCGAGATCACTCCAGAGAACACTCCAGCGGTTGTTCCGCCGATTGTTCCCAGGTAAGTGTTCGAACAACAAAAAAATTAAAAAAAATAAAAAATATAAAAAATATAAAAAGAAGGGGAAGCGGTTTTGATGGACCTGTTTAAGGCCCAAACACTCCACTCCCCCACTTCATCTCTCTCGCCGCAGACCACCCCCTTTAGAACCCTAAATCGCAAATCACTCTCCTCTCTTCCTCTCCATAGATTTTGTTTCTAACCTCTTGGGATTCTCTTGAGATTGGTTTGTTTTGCAGGAATAACCTCTCCAATCAAGGTAATCGGCCAAGAACTCCCCCCCTCCTTTTGCGCATGCAAATCGCGAATTGGGAATGACTTTTTGGATCCTCTTTTTCCTTTATGCTTTGCGATTTCATCCTAGATTGTAGCTCTTGATAGTATACTTGCTACTAGGATTGAATTCATGATTGATTTTGAATGGAAGAGGAACCGATTGTTGATTGTGATTCTTGGCCTTTGCGATTTTTACTGTTGAGATTGAGGATTGTGTAGGTTGTCTAGTAATCGATGGACTTGGGTAAAACAAGAAGATTGGATTGTTCCATCGTTTCAAGAACAACCGACGAACTGTGCTGATATTGGGTTTTGCTATTGTTTTGCAGATGCCTCCAAAGATGAGAAACGCTAGAGCCGCCAAGAGCACAGCTTCTCCAGCCGTGAGAGCTCCACCTTGTTACCCATGGCCGAACAAGACTGAGGGAGAGCCCATCAACCTCAATGATCCGATGCTCCTTGACTACAATGTTGAGGGATGGGACAAGGAGTCAGCTGGGATATACAACCGGCTCCTTCTAGCGGAGATCTTGCCCACGCGGTTCGCTCAGCAGGAGACTCTCGCCGATCTAGGCCTTGACACTGAGGTGTTTGACACGATGCAGGCTATGGGACTCATGCCTCTCTGTTTCCAAGCCCAGGTTCTCTACCCGGATTTGGTTAGGCAAGTGCTCGCGACGTGCCAGATCACTTATCAGAACCCCAATGAGCCTACATACGAGAACTGCTTCTTCTCCTTCATGGCTGATGGCAAGTTCTGCTCAATCTCTCTCAACGATCTGAACGAGCTACTCGAGATTGCGGACACGCCAAGGGGAGTTTCAGTGGAGAAGAAGTTCAAGCCGGCAAACACCTTTTGGGACCTCATTGCATCCGGCAAGTTCACCTCTCGCAAGGCCTACCAGTCGCAGATCCGGAACCCTGCTATCCGGATCATCGCCAAGATCGTGTCCAACGCCCTGTTCGCGAAGGAGTACACCTCCAAGATCACGAATGGGGAGCTCCAGGTTCTCTACACGGGTCTTGAGGACGAGATGCGCAGAGAGAAGATCACCCCGATCCTGGAAGTCAAGACCAACCCAGGGTTCCATCTCATCTCCATGTTCGCTGAGCGCTAGGACACCTTGATTCGGACTGATGACAAGAAGGATCGTTCCGGCAGTCTGCTCACTCCCTTGTTCCAGCGCTTCAACATCAACCTCAGCTCCTACACGGTTGTCTCTGAGATGGAGTACATTGACACTCCTTACCTGATCGCATGCCACATCTTGCGCGACGAGAACACCTACAAGTTCCAAGACAAAGAAGGGAACCCTCTGTCTGCAAGCTCCCTATGCCTGGGTTCACAGACTTCCTATCTCTGGAGAACATTGTGTTCTCACTCGGTGAAGAGAACCTCTGCGATGATCCGCGAGCGCCGGTTCAGAACGATGATGATGACATGGATGATGTGGAGAATGTGACTCCACTGGCTGATGGTGAGTATGACCTGGAGGACTTCACCGATGTGACTGATGATCACGCCTACAGATGCTGGATGGTTGAGTCCCAGAAGAAGAACAACAGCCTCATGAAGAGGATACTCAGGGCGATCACAGGCGGGTGCATTGGAGCACAGGAGGAGCGTACACCGCAGAGAACAAGGCGCCCAGGCAAGGAGCAAGCGGAACATCGACTGGAGCAGAGAGACTGCCGAGGAACAGGAGGACAGCTGGTCACTCCGGTAGCGGCGATTCAGACTGAGTCCGGAAGGACTATTTTTATCCCTTGTCTTATCCATTTGAACTATTTATTTTTCATGTTATTTGCTTCTGTTTGGTGTGTTTCAGCTTCCTCTGATTTATTTTCACAACCAGGGATGGTGTGAACTAAGTCTGGGGGAGCGATTGTACTATATTCGCTTGTGTGCTTTTTGAGTCAGTCCTTGTGTCATTTTTATGTTTTTATCGAGTCAGTCTTTAGGATCGAGTCAGTCAAAACTATTGTGGGAATCAGGACCTTATTTTGTGATGCTCTTTAACCACCTCGTGCTTTAACCTTCTTATTCAGTGACCTTAGCAGTGATGAAAGACCCACACATGGACCTGGAACACCCTAACTTATCTCATTTGACACTCCAGAAGTTCTATACCGATCAGGTTACACTGGGCAGAATTAACTCCACTTTATCTGAACCTAATCTGGACTTTAATTCTTCTTGTCATGGGCACTAGATCAGGGTAGAATGAGAACTACACTCAGGACTTCTTATCCGATTTTATCCCTCTTGCTGTTCCTGAGTGGCTAGCTCATCTTTAGCTAGTTCCCAACTTGAACCCTGACCTTTTGTTCCACCCTCATGCATTTGCTTTTCTAGTACTTTATGTGCAGATATGTGCAAAAAGGTCGGAGAGGAAAGGATCGACGCAGTTCTTACTCATCAATGCTCACACAGTGGAAGGAGGCGGAACAATCAGTGCAGACAAGAGAACAACCAGAGTGCCTGTTCCGGTACTAGAGAGAACAACGAAGGAAGTAAATGGCTAGAACGAACCAGTGGCATCATGTACATCACTTGTTACCTCCTTACTCGTCACCCCAGCATTTTGTATTCAATATGTATATAAAAAAAAAAAAAAAAAAAAAAAGAAAAGAAAAAGTTTTTGTTTTTGCTTTTGCTTTGATTTACTGGTGACGAGAAGGGGAAGAATCCATGATGCATGCCACTGGGGAAGTTGAGAAAGTGATGGTGGTTTCAGTGAAGTGTTTTGAAGGGGAAGTTGAATCGCGCAGAGCAGTCCTATGATCGATCTATCGGAGAGCAGTCCGATCAGTAGAGATGAGTAAGGACTGTGGACCTCAATGGAGCCGTCCTCTCACTACCATTTTGTGCGATATCCTGCATCCGCTCTTGGTAAACCCTAAACACTTTTGAACTCCACCATAAAAGTTAGCCTGTTCTATACCTAGCCCGTTCTCTCTGAGTAGAGCCTGTGACAAGAAGCTCACGCTGATCTTAATTGAACATAAAGAGTTTTGTCTCGAAAGTGTTGCCTTTTCAGGTTGAGATGTAGAGTAAGGAGCCGATCTTCGAACAGCGATCAGGGGGGTTCTCAGTAAGTGTGTGCGGTCCTAATCTACAGCTTGTATGGTTCAGAGATTTGTGGTAAAAGTATGGTTGCTGAGAATAAGCGAGTTCCCACGCCTTCAAACCTTTCTCCCTGTTCTTGGTACTTGTTTTGTTCGAAGACAAAGAAGGATCTAAGTCTGGAGGAATTGATATATGGTGTTTTTCACATCATTGTATATATGTTTTCATTTGTTTCAAGCCACTAATTCGTGTCAGTCTAGTCCTTTTTGACCTTTTACAGGTCTGGAGTTAGTAGAAGAGAGAAGAGAAGGTGTCTGATGAAAAGATGTCCTTTAGTAGCAATCCTGGGGAGAACACTCAAGTAGAACAGTCCCGAGACTGTTCTCTCTCAAGCGGAACAATCAGACGGAGTGATCCGGAGATTGTTCCCGACAAATATTGAAACTCCTATTTCGGGAATTAAAGCCCTGTTGCCCTAATCTCTTTTCTTCTGATTGGCGCCTCCATATAAAAACATCATCTATCATTTTATTATTTTTCTGACGCTAGTTTTTACAAGAGAACACTGAGATTTGTGATCTGCAACTTGTAAGGGAGAAGAATCCATCCTCTCATAGAGAAGATCATCTGAACCCTATTGTTTCATACTCTGTTCTTATGCAATTTTATACAGGATTTATGTCTTTGTTTATCTGCATCATGATCGAGTAGTAGCCTTGCTCGCCTAGGGTTTTTAGGGTGTTGAGACATGAGCTAAACATAGATAAGCGATCCATAACTGTTCTTCATTCATACTGTTCTTACTGCTTTCATTAACCTGATCACTTGATGTTAGATCACTAGTTCATCGCCTAGTTAACCGCTTAGGAGATAACTTGACATGTATTGAATGAGCTTAGTATCCCTAATCAGTGAAAGTAGATATTAGGGTGGTAAGTAAACTGATCGGACCTGTTCTCTAAAGCTTGCAATCGATCATCATCCCAACGACAGTTAGGTGGTGAGATCGATCTGCAAAGCGATCACTGCCACGACAGTGGAGTGTTCCAGCTGAGTGATCCGAGTTCTAGAAAGCACTTCATCGCGCTTGAATAATTGTTTGGCTCCAATTCAACACCCAATGAATTACCCTAGGCTAGCTCTTGTTTAATTGAATCAATCTCGTGTTTAATTTGCTTGTTAACTATTGTCACTTTATAACCAAATCCATATCTTCATCTTAGCTTGATTTCGGAACTTATAGAACTAGAGTGTAGACTGGTCCTCTGGATTTGATTTTCAAGTACTACAATTGCAATTGTTAACTTGGCAGTAGCAAGGATTCATTTTTAGTGTATCAATATTCCACTTTCTATCCAAATGATTCTAGATTAGCCTGTTCGCACATATGGCACTATCTTCATGATTCTTATCAAACCAGGATGAACCACTATGTAAGAAGCTTAACTAGGAAGTTGAATAAATCGAATAGGAGTTGTGTGGAAAAATATATCCCACTTTCTATCCAGATGATTCCAGAGTAGCCTGTTCGACATATGACATTATCTTCATGATTCTTATCAAACCAGGATGAACCACGATGTAAGAATTTTTATTTGGAACTATTAATCAGTGGAGAATAACTAGGAAGTTAAATAAGTCGAATATGAGTTGCGAGGAATAAGATATCCCACTTTCTATTCAAGTGATTCCAGATTAGCCTTTTCAGATATATGGCAATATCTTCATGATTCTTATCAAACGAGGATGAACCACGATGTAAGAAGATTGATTTGGAACCATTAATTTGTGGAGAATAACTAGGAAGTTGAATAAATCGAATAAGAGTTGTGAGGAAGAAGATATCCCACTTTCTATCCAGAAAATTCCAGATTTGCCTGTTCGGACTAATGGCAATATCTTCATGAATCTTATCAAACCAGAATGAACCCATATGTAAGAAGCTTGATTGGGAACCACTAATCAGTGGAGAGTAACAAGGAAGTTGAATAAATCTCATAGGAGTTGTGAGAAAGAAGATATTCCACTTTCTATCCAGATGATTCTAGATTAGCCTGTTCGGACATATGGCACTATCTTCATGATTCTTATCAAACCAGGATGAACCACGATGTAAGAAGCTTAACTAGGAAGTTGAATAAATCGATTAGGAGTTGTGAGGAAAAATATATCCCACTTTCTATCCACATGATTCCAGATTAGCTTGTTCGGACATATGGCATTATCTTCATGATTCTTATCAAACCAGGATGAAACACGATGTAAGCTTGATTTGGAACCATTAACCAGTGGAGAATAACTAGGAAGTTAAATAAATCGAATAGGAGTTGTGAGGAAGAAGATATCCCACTTTCTATTCAGGTGATTCCAGATTTGCCTGTTCGGACATATGGAAATATCTTCATGATTCTTATCAAACCAGGATGAATCACGATGTAAGAAGCTTTAGTTGGAACCATTAATCAGTGGAGAATAACTAGGAAGTTGAATAAATCGAATAGGAGTTGTGAGGAAGAAGACATCCCACTTTCTATTCAGGTGATTCCATATTAGCATGTTCGGACATATGGCATTATCTTCATGATTCTTATCAAACCAGGATGAACCACTATGTAAGAAGCTTGATTGGGAACCATTAACCAGTGGATAATAACTAGGAAGTTAAATAAGTCGAATAGGAGTTGTGAGAAAGAAGATATCCCAATTTCTATAGAAATGATTCCAGGTTTGCATGTTCGGACTTTTGGCAATATCTTCATGATTCTTATCAAACCAGGATGAACCAATATGTAAGAAGCTTTATTTGGAACCATTAACCAGTGGAGAATAACTAGGAAGTTGAATAAATCGAATAGGAGTTGTGAGGAAGAAGATATCCCACTTTCTATCCAGGTTATTCCGGATTGGCATGTTCGGACATATGGCATTATCTTCATGATTCTTATCAAACCAGGATGAACCACGATGTAAGAAGCTTTAGTTGATACCATTAATGAGTGGATAATAGCTAGGAAGTTGAATAAATCAAATAGGAGTTGTGAGGAAAAAGATATCCCACTTTCTATCCAGATGATTCCAGATTAGCATGTTCGGACATATGGCATTATCTTCATGATTCTTATCATACCAGGATGAACAACCATGTAAGAAACTTTAGTTGGAAACATTAATGAGTGGATAATAACTAGGAAGTTGAATAAATCAAATAGGAGTTGTGAGGTAAAAGATATCCCACTTTCTATCCAAATGATTCCAGATTAGCATGTTCGGACATATGGCATTATCTTCATGATTCTTATCAAACCAGTATGGACCACAATGTAAGAAGCTTTAGTTGGAACCATTAATGAGTGGAGAATAACTAGGAAGTTAAATAAACCGAATAGGAGTTGTAAGGAAGAAGATATCCCACTTTCTATCCAGATGATTCCAGATTAGCATGTTCGGACTTATGGCAATATCTTCACGAATCTTATCAAACCAGGATGAACCAATATGTAAGAAGCTTGATTGAGAACCACTAATCAGTGGAGAGTAACAAGGAAGTTGAATAAATCTCATAGGATTTGTGAGCAAGAAGATATCCCACTTTCTACCCAGATGATTCCAGATTAGCATGTTCGGACATATGGCATTATCTTCATGATTCTTATCAAACCAGGATGAACCACGATGTAAGAAGATTTATTTGGAACCACTAATCAGTGGATAATAACTTGAAAGTTAAATAAATCGAATAGGAGTTGTGAGGAAGAAGATATCCCACTTTCTATTCAGGTGATTTCAGATTAGCCTGTTCGGACATATGGCAATATCTTCA
Source organism: Raphanus raphanistrum subsp. raphanistrum (assembly GCA_019706035.1). NCBI lineage: Eukaryota > Viridiplantae > Streptophyta > Magnoliopsida > Brassicales > Brassicaceae > Raphanus > Raphanus raphanistrum. The sequence goes on along the minus strand of CM033988.1, from coordinate 22,169,155 downwards.
TGATTCTTATCAAACAAGGATGAACCACGATGTAAGAAGCTTTATTTGGAACCATTATTCAGTGGAGAATAACTAGGAAGTTAAAAAACTCAAATAAGAGTTGTGAGGAAGAAGATATTGCACTTTCTATTCATGTGATTGCAGATTAGCATGTTCGAACATATGGAAATATCTTCATGATTCTTATCAAACGAGGATGAACCACGATGTAAGAAGCTTCATTTGGAACCATTAATTAGTGGAGAATAACTAGGAAGTTAAATAAATCGAATAGGAGTTGTGAGGAAGAAGATATCCCACTTTCTATTCAGGTGATTCCAGATTTGCCTGTTCGGACATATGGAAATATCTTCATGATTCTTATCAAACCAGGATGAACCACGATGTAAGAAGCTTTAGTTGGAACCATTAATCAGTGGAGAATAACTAGGAAGTTGAATAAATCGAATAGGAGTTGTGAGGAAGAAGACACCCCACTTTCTATTCAGGTGATTCCATATTAGCATGTTCGGACATATGGCATTATCTTCATGATTCTTATCAAACCAGGATGAACCACTATGTAAGAAGCTTGATTTGGAACCATTAACCAGTGGAGAATAACTAGGAAGTTAAATAAGTCGAATGTTGTAAACCAGATGGTTTAAGGACTGCTCATAACCAGATGGTTCAACAGATCGAGGTTACACTTAACCGAGATTGTACTAAACCGAGATTGTACTAAACCGAGATTTATTAAACCAACCATGTGTTAATGGATTGGGCCTTGTTTCTCCCTTTATTCATAAGTGGCGACTTCTTAACTAAAGTTAAGAATGTCCCACATTGCTTAACTTTGTAATAGGAGGCCAAACTCCAACCTATATAAGGAGAGCCTTGTTTGCTTATGAATAATATCTCATTCTTTCACAAACACAAAGTGTCCGATCTCTCTCTTTCTTTCTCTCTGGTTCGATTAGTTCTTAAGCAAGATCACTAGGATTAGAACACGTTATCAGCACGATCTTGCTCAAGATCAACCAACTCGGAGACCATTATAAACCCTAGCCGCCGCCAACCACTTCTCTCTCTAAGATCTTTTACATTCAGTTGTTTCTTAGATCTTAAACTAATCATACTTTGAATTCTTTCTTTGTTTGATTGATTAAGGTTTCTAAGAAAGGAACCAAGGAGAAAAATCGGCAAAGTAAAAGGTTAGATCTCAAAACCCTAAAATCCCTCATAACTTTAGTTTTGTATTAGACAACAAGCGATACCCCTTTTAAAGAGTGACACGCTATATGTCTAAATCAAAACATAAGTCTATGTTTAACCAAAACTTAAAATCTGATTTAAATCTTTAAAATCTAATCCTTAAAGTTAATATCAGATTAAAAAGAAAATTTAAATCATAAGAAATTTTAAGCATGTGATAACATGACTTTCATTTTGTATAAGACAACAAGTGATACCCCTTATTAAAGGATGATACGCTATATGTCTAAAACAAAATTAGTCTTATGTTTCCACATTCTTTGATCAATGATCCACACCATTGTGTGGTTAGATCTTGGATTTTCTTTAGTCAATGATCCATACCACTTAGTATGGCTAGACAATAAGGTCAATGATAGACCATGGTCGATGATGTGTACCTTCCGGTACGACTAGACCACAGGCCATATTGGTCGATGATATGTACCTTCCGGTACAACTAGCCCACAGGCCGCATGAGTCAATGAAGTGTACCTCAAGTACGACTAAGACCATGCTCTCATCCATCTTATTTTAAAGCAAGTTGATGGATGAATTATAAGAAAATAAAATTTTCTAAAGACCTAAACACTCTGATCTTTGTTTCAGATGGCCAAAATCGCAAATTTGGATTTTGCACCTCTAAGTGTGAGGGGTGACAATTACCTACAATGGGCACTAGATGTCGAGCTTTCTCTTGGAGCCAAAGGCCTAGAGCATTGTATTGTTCCTCAGAACAAAGCTACTAAGAAAGAGAACTCTAAGACCCTCATGCTCATCCGTCATCACATTGAGGAGAGCTTAAAAGCTCAGTACCTCACAGTGAGTAATCCATACGAGTTATGGAAAGAGCTTCAGATGAGATATGATCACCAGAAGACCTTGATTCTTCCGGGTGCCACCTGTGAGGGATTAAACTCACCTCCTGATTTTAGGTCAGGTTATAGTTTAGGAAAGGATTAGGGAAAGATAATCATGGGCTGAATCCCGTAAGAACTTGTAGAATGAATGATGATTTGTATTGATAATGTGATAAAAGAATGGTTACAAAAGATGTTTCTCTTGATGATTACAAAGATAATAAACTGTTTAAAAGATGATGTCAATAATCGTCAATATGAATAAAAGTTGAATAGATCTTCTTTCTTGATTTGCTTTCTCTTTAAATAGCCTCAGGTTCCGTCGGTTGCTACCAACAGGTTCCCGAGATCCTCTCCGTGATTTGAGGGATTTGTAACAGCTTCCCTTTGACCGGGTCCTGCGCCTATTTATTTGTCCACGAGCTACCTCTTTGACCGGGTCCTGCGCCTGTTTACTTGTCAACGAGCTGCCTCTTTTCCTTGACCTCTCTGATGAACATCTCCAGCTCACAGCCTCCGGATCTGACTTAGCTGTTTTTGAAGATTGAATTCATGATGGGCCTTTCGCGGCCCGTTATCATTTCTTATTGTCTATTACTAGCTAGGGGGTCATATTTGGGCCCAACAGTTGCCCCCAGCTTTCGAGATAAGATTCCTTATCTCGGAAGCTAGACCTAGCCGCCGAGCATCAATCTTTTTGTTGAGATCTCGAGCAACAATTATCTTTATTGAAGATTTCCTTTGCTTAATCTGATGGCTACGATTGCGTATGAAAAGGCGCAAGTATCCGACTTCTCGGCCAGCAAGCTTCCCATTCCTCAATTCTCAGAGAGTTCAGGTACTTTCGAGATTAACATGTTTAATTTATCCTTTTCCGGAGAGTATGGTTCTAACTTAGGTTTGGTGGGCCCTGATTCAGCTCCAGTCGAGACGTCCCAGATGGGCGATGACAAGGAGGCAGATAAGGGAGATCCAGCCAAAGAAAGTGATCCAGTCGAGGGAGACAAGGATGTCGGGATGAGCTCCCGTGATAATGATGTTTAAGAGCTGCGGCTCTTTTTGAATTGTAATGTTGCTTTTCATGACTTTTGCCCAATGGGCTTTGTTTACGTTTCAGACTTATAGCCTGAGGAGGCTTTTTAAACCTTAGGGTCTTCTGAACCCTCGTTAGCCTGGGAGGCTTTTAAACCCTTTTATTCAAATTTCGGTTTTGTTTTTCGTATTAAGTCATTTAACTTGGTTTGATCGTTTCTTGGATGAGATTGACTTTTGTCAAGTGGAAGTTTTGGTTAGGACATGTATCGTGATTATTATATACAATGTCCAATGACTTATCAGGTCTCGAAGATTTCGAGTACATTCGATTACGAGGATCCTTAGAAGGAGTTCCTGAAACATTGAGATTAGCTCCGGGTTTTTAGGAACCTGAGCTACTCTGAAGACCTTAGGAGGGGGTTCATGGGAACCTGAATTCGTTTGTGGGATTTTAAGACCCATTGAAGTTTGCTTAGGATTTTAAGACCTTCTGAGGTTTGATAAGGATTTTAAGACCTTTGTGATTTGATGAGGATTTTAAGACCTTGGAGATTTGATAAGGATTTTAAGACCTTGGAGATTTGATAAGGATTTTAAGACCTTGGAGATTTGATAAGGATTTTAAGACCTTGGAGATTTGGTAAGGATTTTAAGACCTTGGGTCCAGGTTCGTCGAGACCTGATATTGCTTGAAGGATTTTAAGACCTTCGAGGTTACTAAGGATTTTAAGACCTTAGGTCCAGGTTCGTGGAGACCTGAGTTTGTTGGAAGGATTTTAAGACCTTCGAGATTACTGAGGATTTTAGGTTCAGGTTGACGGAGACCTGAATTTGTTCGAAGGGTTTTAAGACCTTAGGTTCAGGTTCACGGAGACCTGAATTTGTTTGAAGGTTTTTAAGACCTTAGGTTCAGGTTCACGGAGACCTGAATTTGTTCGAAGGGTTTTAAGACCTTAGGTTCAGGTTCGTAGAGACCTGAATTTGTTAAAAAGTCAAGGTATCGAAGATAATTGCTTTATTGATAATAGGATACATGGTATCACAATAATCATACAATCGCTGTTTGGGCTATATGTTCTCAAACATATGCCCCCTTTCGCCATGGTGGAAAGAGTGTTAAAATGAGATTGGGGTTACACTCATAACACAATTGCCTGCGTACCCAGTCAAGGGGTCAAGGCTAACATAATTCGAGGAATTTAAGTACCTAATGATAGTATTTCTTCAGATTTGTGGCATTCCGCGATCTGATTTCAGGTACCTCGGTTCGTACCTTCAGGAGCTTATAGACGCCAGGTCGTACCACGTGGATAATCCGGTAAGGACCCTCCCAATTGGTCCCTAGTTTTCCAGCATCTGGTTTATTGGTTGCTTCGAAAACTTTCCTAAGTACTAGGTCACCTACAACGAATTGTTGGGGCCTGACTTTGGAATTGTAATGTCGGGCCATTGCTTGCTGATAGTTTTGAATCCGAAGCAGGGCTCGGTCCCGTCTTTCCTCGATTAGGTCGAGGCTGTCCGTTAGGAGCTGATTGTTAGCTGCGGGATCAGACGTACAGAGCTCTCGACGGAGGCTCTCAGTGGAGGTTTCCGCCGGAACGACAGCTTCCGTTTCGTAGGCTAAAGAGAAAGGGGTTTCCTCTGTAGCCTTTCTAGGGGTGGTTCGTCATGCCCAAAGTACTTCAGGTATCTTTTCAAACCAGGTTTTCTTGTTGGTTCCGAAGCGTTTCTTGAGGTTTGCTAATATTGACTTATTAGCAGCCTCCGCCTGACCGTTGCCTTGAGGTCGTCGAGGTGTTGAGAAGATAGGGCGGATATTCCACTTGTCGCAAAATGCTTTGAAGTCGCGAGAAATGAACTGTCCTCCATTGTCGGTTACGATCTCATACGGGACGCCGTGGCGGCAGACAATGTCTTTCCACACAAATCCTTCGACTTCGAATCTAGTTATTTGTTGGAAAGCTTCAGCTTCTATCCACTTCGTGAAGTAGTATGTCAAGACCAAGAGGAAGCGTAGCTTCTGCCTTCCTCTTCCTGACGTTATGAATGGTTCTACGATGTCCATGGACCACCTCATGAACGGGTACTGAGCGGGTATTGAGGATAATTTTTCCGCAGGCTGATGTATAATCGGTGCATGCCTTTGGCATTTATCACATGAAGAGGAGTAAACCTCGCAGTCAGCTATAATGGTGGGCCAGAAATAACCCTGTCTTTTGATTCGGATAGCTAGAGCTCTGCCCCCAGAGTGGTTTCCTCAGGAGCATGCGTGCATTTCTTTCATAAGATTGATAGCATCGAGGCCATGGACGCATTTTAGGTAAGGTCCAGAAATGCTTCGTTTATGGAGGGCTGACTCGATTATGCAGTATCTTGCGCTTAATGCTTTGAGTTTTCGGGCCTCCCACTTATTGGGGGGGGGGGATCTCACCCTACAAGATGTATTGCATGATCGGTATTCTCCAATCCTCTCTCTTAATGATTTTGTCATAAAGAGATGAGGGCGGGTCTTGTTCAGGTCCCTGAGTGTCGTGACCTGATGTGTCTTGTTCAGGTCCCTGAATGTCGTGACCTGATGTCTTATTGCCCCCGGAGATATTGGTCGGATTAGGCTCGAAGGAGTCTGAATTCTGAGGAATATCTCCAGTTCTGGTGTTGTTCTCCGGAGTCTGGGTCGTTTCTTCGGATGTGATTTCAAAAGCAGAACGACTCCTGGTCCTGGCTGCATGGACAGGTGAATCCGAGGTCTGGATCTTGCCCTCGGAGGTATGCTTTTTAAAGCTACGAATTCTGGTTTTTGGGAACCAGTGCGTTTTAAGAACTTGGGTTGCTACCGTCTGGGGGTAGCTACCTTCCGTTTGCTCTTTCGGCTTGCTATCGATCTCAGCTTTGGTAGCTATGTCAATACTTTGTTTTTCGATTCCCTTTAAGGGTATGATCCGTTTTACGAGGGGGTCTTATGTTGACGCTAAAGCAGCCAGCGCGTCTGCTGAGCAGCTCTCTCCTCGTGGGATCCTCGTTAGTTCAAATCTGTTGAACTGCTTAGTGAGGTTCCGGACAACTTCTAGGTATGCCCCCATTCTTTCGTTCCTTGTTTCATACTCGCCGTGGAACTGGCTAGCTACTAGCTGTGAATCACTATAAGCGTTCAGCTCTCGAATTCCGAGGCTTAGGGCAAGTTTTAATCCTGCAATTAATGCTTCGTATTCAGCCTCGTTATTAGAAATGCTGAATCCGAGCCTGTAGGATTTTTTGATGGTTTCTACAGCTGAGGAGGTCAGCCTTAGACCGATGCCGGAACCTTGTCTTGGCGAGGCTCGTCAATGTACAGACTCCACTTCGGAGCTTCTGTTTCCAAGTCTAGTTGTTCGGAAGCTAGCTCGATTATGAAATCGGCAAGGACCTGAGCTTTTGCTGCTGCTCGAGGTCTATACTCGATATCGTATTCACTGAGCTCTATTGCTCATTTAGCAAATCGTCATGATTGGCTAGGGCTGTGCAAAATTGTTCGCAATGGTTGTGAAGTCATTACGACGATTGAGTGCGATTGGAAATAAGGTCGCAATTTTCTGGCAGCTGTTACGATAGCTAGAGCTAGTTTTTCCATAGTAGAGTATCTAGTTTTGGCGTCTATCAGACTCTTGCTGGTATAATAGACAGGTCTTTACTCGTTTTGCTCTTCTCGTACCAGCACACCACTAACTGCAGCGGTTGACACAGCGAGGTACAGATACAGTGGTTCTCCCATTACTGGTTTGGCCAAGATGGGAGGTTCGGAGAGGTAAGCTTTCAATTGCTTGAAGACTTCCTCGCACTTCTCGTCCCATAAGAACTTCTTATTATTTTTTAGAAGTTTGTAGAATGGGAGGCACTTATCGGTGGACCTGGATATGAATCGATTTAATGCTGCGATTCGTCCAGTCAATCTATGTACCTCTCTGGTTGTCTTAGGTGACGGCATTTCTAGGAAGGTTGCTATCTGCTGCGGGTTGGCTTCAATGCCTCTTTCGGTTACGAGATAGCCTAGGAACTCGCCTGAGGGTACCCCGAAAGTACATTTAGTGGGATTGAGCTTCATATCGTACTTATTCAGGATATCGAAACATTCCCTTAAGTGGGAGATATGATCTTCTCCAGCTGAGGATTTGACTAGCATGTCGTCGATATAGACCTCCATGGTTTTTCCAAGTTGTCCAGCAAACATCTTATTTACTAGTCTCTGATAGGTAGCTCCTGCGTTCTTTAATCCGAATGGCATAACCTTATAACAATAGGTTCCTCGTTCGGTTATGAATGCAGTTTTCTCCTGGTCCTCAGGATCCATCATGATTTGATTGTATCCTGAGAAGGCATCCATGAAGGATAGGAGTCGATGGCCAGCTGTTGCTTCAACCAGGCGGTCGATGTGAGGTAACGGGAAGCTGTCTTTAGGACAAGCTTTGTTTAGGTCTGTGAAGTCTACACAGATTCTCCACTTCCCGTTTTTCTTCTTTACCACTACTGGGTTAGCCAACCAGTCGGGGTAATGTACCTCTCGAATGGACCCAGCTTTCGTAAGTCGGTCGATTTCGTCGTTAACAGCTTGAGCCTTTTCGACGCTTCTGTTTGATTGGTTTGAAAGTAGGGTCAACTTTTAGCTTATGGGTGGTGACGCTCGGATCTATTCCTTTCATGTCACTGGTGGACCATGCAAAGGTTTTGACATTGCTTTTCAGGAAATCAATGAGCTCCTTTTTTGTCTCAGGAGGTAGCTCGGACCCGATGCTCACCTGTCTTTCAGGATCTGAGTCGTCGATGCAAACTTTTTCGGTTAGGTTCCTGGGGGGACCTCGAATATTTTGTTGCATTTCGCGACCCTCCTGGATCTGTAATTGCTATTGGGGGGACTTTTTGAGGATTTCGAATCCTCCCAAATAGCAGATCCTGGATATCTTCTGGCTACCATGTACGGTAGCTATCCCTTCGGGTGTTGGGAATTTTACGCACTGATGGTACGTTGAGGCTACTGCCTTCATTTTGTGAATCCAGGGTCTTCCCAAAATCGCGTGGAACGGGGAGGGTCTATCGATGACTACTAAGTTGGTCATTTTCATTATTCCGCCAGCTATGACTGGGAGCTTGATAGTTCCCAATGAGGTAGCTGTTTCTCCGGAGAAGCCTACGAGGTTAGCTTTTTGGCCAATAATTTCGTAGTCGTCTATTTCCATCCCTTTTAGGGTGTTATAGAAAATGAGGTCGACAGAGCTTCCTGTGTCTATCATGAGCTTGGGAACCTCGTATCCTGCGATGTTCAGGGTAACGATCAACGCATCATCGTGAGGTCTGTCAAGGTTTGAGGTCTCGCTTTCCCAGAAAGAAATCTTAATATTGGATTCAGGGTTAGGAGGCTTAGGTCCAGTGTTAGACACAGCCTTCCGCACGTGATTCTTAATGGAATTGACGGAGTCTTGACATATGTCTGATCCTCCAAGGATACAGTCCACCCTCGAGTCGGGGCTCGATTGAGGGGACGGTTTGCTCAGGAGAGCTTCGACTTGTAAACTTTTTCCTTGGGGGAATTTCCCAAGAATCATGTCGACTCTTTTCTTGGGAGCTGGAGGTGGCGAATCGGTCTCCTTCTCAGGTGACCTCTCGCGTTTCGGGGAAGTGTCCCTGGAACCTCTTTTCTGATAAGGTGGTGGCTTTTTAAGGTCCACGCCCTTTATTTCTCCAGCTGCAAATTTAGCTGCCAGCTGGCGTTGGAGGTCCCAACACTCTTCGGTTGAGTGTCCTTCGCGATCGTGATAAGAGCAACGTTTGCCTTTATCGAAGCCTTTTGACCAGGGAGTTTTGTTTGCTGCTGCAACAGGTTTCTCTTCCTTGTCTTCCTCGATTGCGTAGGAATGTTCTCCCTGAGTCTGATTATTTCGAGGGTTACCCTTCTTATGAGGTCCTTTAGTCTCAGAGGAGTCGCCTTTCGAATGATTCTGAGGTTTCTTATGGAGTTTATCCAGTGCAGCTGTCTCCTCCTCCAAAGTAATGTATTTGGTGGCTCTATGAAGAGCGTCATCGATAGTTGGAGGAGCATTGAGTGTTAGCTCTGACCAGAATTTCGATCTATGGATCAGACCTCTCCTAAGGGCCTCGATGGCGATTAGGTCGTTAGGATTCGAGAGCTTAGTCCTTATTGCCCTGAATTTCTCAATGTAGACTCGTAATGGGTCTCCCATTCCTTGACTGACCTTCCAAAGGTCGGCCTCAGAGGCTTGCTTCCGGATATGGGTTGAGTATTGCTTCATAAAGGCGTTGGTTAATTGATCGAAATTGTCTATCGAGGCTGGCTCGAGACCGGAGAACCACTCGAGGGCTGTTCCGACCAAATTTTCGGCGAATGTCCTACAGTAACCTGCTTCACATTCTTCCTGTGTGAAATGGGCTTTAACAATTGCCAATCGGAAAGCTCTCAAATAGGCTTTCGGGTCGGAGGTCCCATCATACTCAGGAATTCTGATTTTTCGGGTATCTCTTATGTGAGAACTGGCAATTCTGTCCATGAATGGAGTTCCACGGGTTTCCTCGAGTAAGCTATCGATTTCGGGAGCTGAACTCGTAGCTTTATGGACTTGAGCTCCCAATTTCTGGAGAGCCGCGTGAGTTCGCTCCATATATCTACGGATATCTTCAGGTCCTTCAAACGGAAGGATGTTTGGATCGTTCGCAGGTACCCGACGGGCAGGTTCCTGACGGAATCGAGTTGGCTCATCCTCCCATGCGGTTGGTGGGCTAAGTCGCTCGGCATTTCTTGGGTTATCGGAATCTATCCTTTGATAACCGTCTCCATTCGGGATCGAGCTTCTAGTTTGATAAACCGAAGCTGACGCTCTGCCCCCAGATGGGAAGGATATTCCTGCTCCGGACCTAGGATCAGGCGGCGGAGGAGGTAAACGAGTACTCCTGTCAGTGACCTGACCGGGTGTGGAACTGGTTGTCGTTATGTTACTTGCCATAGCACTGGCGTTAGGTGGATTGAACACGGGAGCTGTTCCAGTATGAGGTGTCTGGAAAGCAGATCCGCGTCCTTCCGGGGCAGTGCTATCAGGGGAAAAGTTTAAACGTGCTCGGGGAAATGAGGGATCGTTTAATCGATCATGAAAGATGACCCCCGGAGCTTGACGTTGCGATGGTTGGGTTGTTGCGTTTAGAGATCTAGTTATCTCTTCGAATCGTTGTTGACATACAGTCAGTTGATGCATCGTGCGCTCACTTTCCTGAGCTCTGTCTACCAATTGTATCATCATCTGGCGGATCTCAGAGAGCTGAACCTCCGTTTGATTCGGGATGGCTTGCTGCTGAGGATTCTCGGTAATCGGGAGCCCGGAGGTGTTTCCACCTGATGACCTCGGGTTAGTAACTCCGGTTGTAGTTTGGCTCGTTCGAGCATTAATCGGAAGCTGTTGCCCAGATCGGTGGTCGCCACGTTGAGGCTCTGTGATTACAAGGCTAGAGCCTCCGTCGTTCGGTGAGCCATCGCTCTGACTCGGGAGGTTAAGGTCAGACGGGGTTGTTGTCTGATCGGTAGGATTCATCCTCAAGTTAGAGTAAGGGATTCGATTGTTTCTTCCCCACAGACGGCGCCAATTGTGAGGGATTAAACTCACCTCCTGATTTTAGGTCAGGTTATAGTTTAGGAAAGGATTAGGGAAAGATAATCATGGGCTAAATCCCGTAAGAACTTGTAGAATGAATGATGATTTGTATTGATAATGTGATAAAAGAATGGTTACAAAAGATGTTTCTCTTGATGATTACAAAGATAATAAACTGTTTAAAAGATGATGTCAATAATCGTCAATATGAATAAAAGTTGAATAGATCTTCTTTCTTGATTTGCTTTCTCTTTAAATAGCCTCAGGTTCCGTCGGTTGCTACCAACAGGTTCCCGAGATCCTCTCCGTGATTTGAGGGATTTGTAACAGCTTCCCTTTGACCGGGTCCTGCGCCTATTTATTTGTCCACGAGCTACCTCTTTGACCGGGTCCTGCGCCTGTTTACTTGTCAACGAGCTGCCTCTTTTCCTTGACCTCTCTGATGAACATCTCTAGCTCACAGCCTCCGGATCTGACTTAGCTGTTTTTGAAGATTGAATTCATGATGGGCCTTTCGCGGCCCGTTATCATTTCTTATTGTCTATTACTAGCTAGGGGGTCATATTTGGGCCCAACACCACCTATGAGTGGCTTCATCTCAGGATTCAAGACTTTAAGTCTGTGAATGAGTACAACTCAGCCATGTTTAAGATAGTCTCAAAACCGAGGCTATGCGGCGAGACTGTAACTGATAAGCAGTTGTTGGAAAAAACTTTCCAGACAATGTCCTCAAGCAATATGTTGCTTCAGCAACAATACAGACAGAAAGGTTTTAAGACCTATAGTGAGCTCATCTCATGTCTATTGCTTGCAGAACAGAACAACGAGCTGCTCTTGAAGAACAGTGAGCTTAGACCACCTGGATCTAAGCCTGTCCCTGAGGCAAATCATACCTCAAATGAGCCTAATGATGGTGCTGAAGCCAACCATGTCCGATATGACCCTAAGGGCCGCGGATCCTCATATGGAAGAGGACGTGGCCGTAGAGGTCATGGGCGAGGACGTGGACAAGGTGGCAACAGCAAAGGGCGTAACACCCCTTATGACCGTCCAAACCAGTCCAGTAATGGACAAGGTAAAGGCAGAGGCAATGGGACTTCTTCAAAGCCATAGAATCCTGCAAGCTCACCTTGCCATAGATGCGGAATGATGAATCATTGGGCAAAGAATTGCCGCACAGCCAAGCATCTGGTCGACCTCTATCAAGAGAGTCTTAAGGGCAAGAATCCGGAAGCACACATGGTGTACAAGGATGGTGAGGACGATTTTGATCATGACAAGGATGACCTCATGGACTTTGAGACTTCAGACATACTCACTATGCTGAATGATGATCCAGTCGAATAATGTGATGCATCAAACGATTTGTGTTTGAATGCTTTTGGTGTTTTTAGGCTTTAAGAATTTTTTTTAAGTGCTTTTGCATTCTATGTTTTATTTTAATAATAAACTATGTTTACTTTCATTTTCAATAATAATATGAATGATTCAGATTATATTTTTATTGTCTAGAATGAAAAGAAGTATGGACACACTTGTGGTTGATAGTGGAACAAGCCATACGATTCTTAAAGATAAGAAATTCTTTGTTAATCTAACATTGAAAGATGCCAATGTGAGCACAATAGCTGGTGTATCATCACTAATCAAAGGCCACGGCCAAGCTTATGTCTTGTTACCAAATGGGACACATCTAGAAATAGATGAAGCATTGTATTCTCCAAACTCTAAAAGAAGCCTGTTGAGATTTAAAGACATTCGAAAGAATGGTCTTCATATCCAAACGAGTGGAGAAGGAGCCAAAGAGTTTTTAAACATCTTTGAGCTCAACCAAGACCATAAGAAGGTCTTGGAAATGATACCAGCTGTATCCACTGGTCTTTACCATGCTCAGATCAGTGCGGTCGAAGCCAATGCTATAACAATAAGCAAAGAGTTCAAGGAGAACTTTACTTTGTGGCACGACCGGCTAGGGCATCCAGGAACATCTATGATGCGTAGACTTATTCTAAACTCTAATGGTCATAACCTTAAACGTAGACGAGTTGTTCCTAAGATCCATACATGTGTACCTTGTGCACAAGGAAAACTCCAAGTCCGACCATCACCAGTCGAAGTGACAAAGGAAACCATAGGTTTTCTGGAAAGGATACAAGGTGACATCTGTGGACCAATACACCCACCTAGTGGGACGTTTAGGTACTTCATGGTACTAGTTGATGCATCCACAAGATGGTCCCATGTGTGTTTATTATCCACACGAAATCTAGCCTTAGCTAGACTACTTGCTCAAATCATCAGATTGAAAGCACACTTTCCAGACTTTCCTTTGAAGACTATACGTCTTGATAATGCTGGTGAATTCCCTTCCCAAGCCTTTTATGAGTACTGTATGTCCATGGGGGTGACAGTTGAACACTCTGTGGCACATGTCCATACACAGAACGGCCTAGCCGAGTCCTTTATCAAAAGGATTCAGATGATTGCTAGACCTTTACTCATGAAAAGTAATCTTCCAGTCACAGCTTGGGGACATGCAGTATTGCATGCTGCGGAATTAATACGCATCAGACCATCTAGTGAGCATAGATATTCACCATCCCAACTCCTCATGGGTCGAGAGCCAGACATCTCCCATCTTAAGACTTTTGGATGTGCTGTTTATTATCCAATAGCTCCACCACAAAGAACAAAGATGGGAGCTCAGAGAAGGATGGGAATATATGTTGGATATGATTCTCCCTCAATTATAAAATACCTCGAGCCAACCACGGGTGATTTATTTAAGGCCAGGTATGCAGATTGCCACTTTGTGGAATCTGAGTATCCAACATTGGGAGGAAATAATAGCAAACTGGTAAAAGAAATTACATGGAATCATACATCCCAAGCATGGCAAGATCCTCGAACTCAAGTCTGTGATCTTGAAGTTCGGAAGATTATACATCTTCAAGAGCTAGCTAATAAATTGCCAGATTCCTTTGCTGACCCAAATAGAATGACCAAGTCATATATACCAGCTGCTAATGCACCAATAAGAATTGATGTCCAAAAGGGACAAAATCAAGATGCTACAGAGTCTAAGACACGTCTGAAACGTGGTAGACCAATTGGTTCCAAAGATAAAAATCCTCGCATAAGTAAGAAAGGTGCTAAAGAGACCGTGGGCGAGGGGGTGAAGGAGCTGGTCGATGTGGTCGTTCCGTCCGTCCAAAAGGACCGGGACATGGACGAACCAACGTCCGGACATGGGCCGGGCGTACCAGCATCCTCAGACATGAACATTGGCACGGTTGCTAAGGGGCCTAATGAGATTTGGGACGCCAAAACTCAGGGTTCTGAACCACCTGACAATGAAGAGATCTCTATAAACTATGTCATGTCTGGAAAACAATGGAACAGAAAACATGTCGACATGGATGATTTATTTGCATATCATGTAGCACTTGAGATCATTGAAAATGATGAGGATCTAGAACCCACGTCCATTTATGAATGCATGCAAAGAAAAGATTGGCTTAAGTGGAAAGAAGAGAGGTGTTTTTGGACCAATACTCCTAACACCACACAATCTAAAACCAGTGGGTTACAAATGGGTCTTTGTGAGAAAGACACATGAGAATGGTGAAGTCGTGAGGTATAAGGCCCGACTTGTTGCACAAGGATTCTCACAGAGACCAGGAATCGATTATGAGGAGACTTATTCTCCCGTGGTGGATGCAACAACATTCAGATTCCTTATAAGTCTGGCCATAAGAGAAAATCTTGATTTACGGTTAATGGATGTAGTAACCGCATATCTTTATGGACCACTGGACAATGACATATACATGAAAGTACCAGATGGTATTGAAATACCTAAGGATGCTAAAGGTTCTCGAGAACAGCATTGCATCAAGCTTAACAAAGCTTTGTACGGATTGAAACAATCTGGTCGTATGTGGTACAACAGATTGAGTGAGTACTTACTAAAAGAAGGCTACAAGAATGATCAAGTAAGCCCATGTATATTCATTAAGAAATCCGGCCAAGGCTATGTGATCATAGCCGTGTATGTTGATGATCTAAACATACTTGGAACGGCCAAAGAGATTTCCCAAACAGTTGAATATCTCAAGAAAGAATTTGAGATGAAAGATTTGGGAAAAACCAAGTTTTGCTTGGGACTACAGATTGATAATCTTAAGGATGGAATCCTTATGCATCAAAAGACCTATACTGAAAAGGTTCTTAAAAGGTTCAACATGGATAAGTGTCATCCACTTAGCAGTCCCATGGTTGTAAGATCCCTTGGTCTAGACACTGATCCGTTTAGACCTAAGGCCGAGGATGAAGAGGTCCTTGGTCCAGAGTATCCTTACCTCAGTGCCATTGGCGCCTTGATGTACTTGACTACACATACTAGGCCGGACATCTGTTTTGCTGTGAGCCTATTGTCCAGATTCAGTTCATGTCCGACCATGAGGCATTGGAATGGGATCAAACACATTCTAAGATACCTACAAGGAACTAAGGATGTAGGTTTATTTTATGCTAACCAAAACAAAGACGATTTGGTTGGTTTTGCTGATGCAGGTTACCAGTCCGATCCACACAGCGCTAAGTCCCAGACCAGCTATGTTTTCACATATGGAGGCACAGCCATTTGATGGAGATCAGTCAAGCAGACCATATCAGCCACATCATCCAATCACTCGGAGATATTGGCGATCCATGAAGCAAGTAGAGAGTGTGTCTGGCTGAGACTCATGACACACCATATTCGGACAGCATGTGGGAACACGGATGGTAAAGACGAGCCGACCGTCCTTTATGAAGACAATGCGGCCTGCATAGCTCAGCTCAAAGATGGATACATCAAGGGTGACAAGAGTAAGCACGTTCTCCCCAAGTTCTTCTTCACCCACGATCTTCAGAAAGAAAGAGAGGTCAAGGTACTCCAAGTCAGATCAAGCGAGAACTCAGCCGACCTCTTCACTAAGGCATTACCAACATGCACGCTCAAGAAGCTTATGCAGCAGATTGGTATGCGATCACTGAGAGACCTTCAGTGATGTTCACTTCAGGGGGAGTAATGCGGCTGTACTCTTTTTCCTATCCATAGGTTCCCTTTTTACCACATTGGGTTTTGGGTTTACTATGGAAAGGTTTTAACGAGGCAGTATTCCAAACGCATTACAAGCCCTAGACGGTTATGGCATTCAGGGGGAGTGTTGTAAACCAGATGGTTTAAGGACTGCTCATAACCAGATGGTTCAACAGATCGAGGTTACACTTAACCGAGATTGTACTAAACCGAGATTGTACTAAACCGAGATTTATTAAACCAACCATGTGTTAATGGATTGGGCCTTGTTTCTCCCTTTATTCATAAGTGGCGACTTCTTAACTAAAGTTAAGAATGTCCCACATTGCTTAACTTTGTAATAGGAGGCCAAACTCCAACCTATATAAGGAGAGCCTTGTTTGCTTATATATAATATCTCATTCTTTCACAAACACAAAGTGTCCGATCTCTCTCTTTCTTTCTCTCTGGTTCGATTAGTTCTTAAGCAAGATCATTAGGATTAGAACAGAATAGGAGTTGTGAGGAAGAAGATATCCCAATTTCTATCCAGATGATTCTATATTAGCCTATTCGGACATACGGCAATATCTTCATGATTCTTATCAAACCAGGATGAACCACGATGTAAGAAGCTTAACTAGGAAGTTGAATAAATCGAATAGGAGTTGTGAGGAAAAATATATCCCACTGTCTATCCAGATGATTCCAGATTAGCATGTTCGGACATATGACAATATCTTCATGATTCTTATCAAACAAGGATGAACCACGATGTAAGAAGCTTTATTTGGAACCATTAATCAGTGCAGAATAACTAGGAAGTTAAAAAACTCGAATAAGAGTTGTGAGGAAGAAGATATTCCACTTTCTATTCATGTGATTGCAGATTAGCATGTTTGAACATATGGAAATATCTTCATGATTCTTATCAAACGAGGATGAACCACGATGTAAGAAGCTTCATTTGGAACCATTAATTATTGGAGAATAAATAGGAAGTTGAATAAATCGAATAGGAGTTGTGAGGAAGTAGATATCCCACTTTCTATCCAAATGATTTTAGATTATTTTGTTCGGACATAAGTCAATATCTTCATGATTCTTATCAAACGAGGATGAACCACGATGTAAGAAGCTTGATTTGGAACCATTAATTTGTGGAGAATAACTAGGAAGTTGAATAAATCGAATACGAGTTGTGAGGAAGAAGATATTCCACTTTCTATCCAGAAATTTCCAGATTTGCCTGTTCGGACTTATGGCAATATCTTCATGAATCTTATCAAACCAGAATGAACCCATATGTAAGAAGCTTGATTGGGAACCATTAATCAGTGGAGAGTAACAAGGAAGTTGAATAAATCACATAGGAGTTGTGAGGAAGAAGATATTCCACTTTCTATCCAAATGATTCTAGATTAGCCTATTCGGACATATGGCAATATCTTGATGATTCTTATCAAACCAGGATGAACCACGATGTAAGAAGCTTAACTAGGAAGTTGAATAAATCGAATAGGAGTTGTGAGGAAAAATATATCCCACTTTCTATCCAGATGATTCCAGATTAGCCTTTTCGGACATATGACATTATCTTCATGATTCTTATCAAACCAGGATGAACCACGATGTAAGAATTTTTATTTGGAACTATTAATCAGTGGAGAATAACTAGGAAGTTAAATAAGTCGAATATGAGTTGTGAGGAATAAGATATCCCACTTTCTATTCAAGTGATTCCAGATTAGCCTTTTCGGATATATGGCAATATCTTCATGATTCTTATCAAACGAGGATGAACCACGATGTAAGAAGCTTGATTTGGAACCATTAATTTGTGGAGAATAACTAGGAAGTTGAATAAGTCGAATGCGAGTTGTGAGTAAGAAGATATCCCACTTTCTATCCACAAAATTCCAGATTTGCCTGTTCGGACTTATGGCAATATTTTCATGAATCTTATCAAACCAGAATGAACCCATATGTAAGAAGCTTGATTGGGAACCACTAAGCAGTGGAGAGTAACTAAGAAGTTGAATAAATCGAATAGGAGTTGTGAGGAAGAAGATATCCCACTTTCTATCCAGATGATTCCAGATTAGTCTGTTCGGAAATATGGCATCATCTTCATGATTCATATCAAACCAGGATGAACCATAATGTAAAAAGCTTGATTTGGAACAATTATCCGGTGGAGAATAACTACAAAGTTAAATAAATCGAATAAGAGTTGTGAGGAAGAATATATCCCACTTTCTATTTAGATGATTCCAGATTAGCCTGTTCGGACATATGGCAATATCTTCATGATTGTTATCAAACCAGGAAGAAACACGATGTAAGAAGCTTTATTTGGAACCACTAATCAGTGGAGAATAACCAGAAAGTTGAATAAATCTTATAAGAGTTGTGAGTAAAAAGATATCCCACTTTCTATCCAGATGATTCCAGATTAGCCTGTTCGGACATATGGCATTATCTTCATGATTCTTATCAAACAAGGATGACCCACGATGTAAGAAGCTTGATTTGGAACCATTAATCAGTGGAGAATAAAGAGGAAGTTAAATAAATTGAATAGGAGTTGTGAGGAAGAAGATATCCCACTTTCTATCCAAATGATTCCAGATTAGCCTGTTCGGACATATGGCATTATCTTCATGATTTTTATCAAACGAGGATGAACCACGATGTAAGAAGCTTGATTTGGAACCATTAGTCAGTTGAGAATAACTAGGAAGTTGAATACATCGAATACGAGTTGTGAGGAAGAAGTTATCTCACTTTCTATTCAGATGATTCCAGATTAGCCTGTTCAGACATATGGCAATATCTGCATGATTCTTATCAAAGCAGGATGAACCACGATGTAAGAAGCTTTATTTGAACCACTAATCAATAGATAACAACCAGGAAGTTGAATAAATCTCATAGGGGTTGTGAGGAAGAAGATATCCCACTTTCTATCCAGGTGATTCCAGATTAGCCTGTTCGAACTTATGGCAATATCTTCATGATTCTTATCAAACCAGGATGAACCAATATGTAAGAAGCTTGATTGGGAACCACTAATCAGTGGAGAATAACCAGGAAGTTAAATAAATCTCATAGGAGTTGTGAGTAAGAAGATGCCTCACTTTTTATCCAAATGATTCGGGATTAACATGTTCGGACATATGGCATTATCTTCATGATTCTTATCCAACCAGGATTAACCACGATGTAAGAAGCTTTATTTGGAACCATTAATCATTGGAGAATAACTAGGAAGTTAAATAAGTCGAATATGAGTTGTAAGGAAGAAGATATCCCACTTTCTATTCAGGTGATTCCAGATTAGGCTGTTCGGACATATGGCAATATCTTCATGATTCTTATCAAACGAGGATTAAACACGATGTAAGAAACTTGATTTGGAACCATTAATTAGTGGAGAATAACTTGGAAGTTGAATAAATCAAATAGGAGTTGTGAAGAAGAAGATATCCCACTTCCTATCCAGATGATTCCAGATTAGCATGTTCGGACATATGGCATCATCTTCATGATTCTTATCAAACCAGGATGAACCACGATGTAAGAAGCTTGATTTGGAACCATTAAGCGGTGGAGAATAACTAGGAAGTTAAATAAATCGAATAGGAGTTGTGAGGAATAAGATATCCCACTTTCTATTCAGATGATTCCAGATTAGCCTGTTCGGACATATAGCAATATCTTCATGATTCTTATCAAACCAGGAAGAACCACGATTTAAGAACCTTTATTTGGAACCACTAATCAATGGAGAATAACCAGAAATTTGAATAAATCTAGTAGGAGTTGTGAGTAAGAAGATATCCCACTTTCCATCCAGATGATTCCAGATTAGCATGTTCAGACATATGGCATTATCTTCATGATTCCTATCAAACCAAGATGAACCACGATGTAAGAAGCTTGATTTGGAACCATTAATCAGTGGAGAATAACGAGGAAGTTAAATAAATCGAATAGGAGTTGTGAGGAAGAAGATATTCCACTTTCTATCTAGATGATTCCAGATTAGCCTGTTCGGACATATGGCATTATCTTCATTATTTTTATCAAACGAGGATGAACCACGATGTAAGAAGCTTGATTTGGAACCATTAATCAGTGGAGAATAACTAGGAAGTTGAATAAATCTAATAGGAGTTGTGAGGAAGAAGTTATCTCACTTTCTATTCAGACGATTCCAGATTAGGTTGTTCGGACATATGGCAATATATGCATGATTCTTATCAAACCAGGATGAACCACGATGTAAGAAGATTTATTTGGAACCACTATTCAATGGAGAACAACCAGGAAGTTGAATAAATCTCATAGGAGTTGTGAGGAAGAAGATATCTGATATACCATGGATTTTACCCGTTTTTAACCATGGTATACTAGTATTTTATTATATATTTAATTTGTTTTCTAGCCTGTTAGGTATGTTTTCAGGTTCAGGAGCATTTTGTGAGAAAGTGATGTTTTTGGAGCATTTTGTGAGAAAGTGATGTTTTTGGAGCATTTTGGAGTGCAAGAGATGATACACCCGAATTGACTATTCAAGACTAAGTCGGAAGTCAACATTGCGATTACAATCGATCGATACTCATCTTGAGTTGTCGATCAATGTAGCTGAGAAGATCCGCGTACTAGAAGATTATAATCGATCGATACACATTCAGTGTTGTAGATCGATATCGAAGACGAAATGGTTTAGCCGACTACTTCACCAAGATTTCACCAAATTACGAGATTGCCCCTGACGAGTTTTTAACCTAATGGAAATGCTTAAATATTCCTGCTAAATGTCTTTTGACGGCAACCTTCGAAAGAAGCAAGCTTTTAACAACCCTCAAAGAAGAGAGTGTGAGAGAGAGACTAGAGTTTTATTTGTTTGAGAGATTGGAGAGATTTCTCATC
The DNA here is from genome assembly GCA_019706035.1 of Raphanus raphanistrum subsp. raphanistrum. Classification (NCBI taxonomy): domain Eukaryota; kingdom Viridiplantae; phylum Streptophyta; class Magnoliopsida; order Brassicales; family Brassicaceae; genus Raphanus; species Raphanus raphanistrum. The sequence continues at coordinate 22,148,399 of CM033988.1, read as the reverse complement.
TCCTTTTGTATTTCTACTTTATTCTTTCATCTATCTATTGTTATGAATTGCTTAGCTATGTCTGAGAAGTCTACTTGTTAGATCTAGGGTTCAAATAGGTTTGTGGGATTAGCCCCAAAATATAATTGCTAAGTTGTGATACTCATCAAATGGATTGCACCCTATGCTTGTTTTAGATTATCTAACTAGAACATAGATCACTAGGATCTTTGATTATCTTGAATTATCCATTTGAGCTTGTTTGTCTCCCGTTGAGAAGAAAAACAGTTCCTCCTTGAGACCTTGTGGTCATATTCGGCTCGCGCATAGGCAGATCTAGAAGCCGTCGATCGATATCCCGACAGGTGAATCGATCGGCGCTGCGAAAGGTGTTGATAGAACCTAAATACGGATCACTCTACCGGTACGGATGATATGAACTTAGATCCGAGTGGATTGAGAACTAGTGGATCGAAGGGTGACACTAAGGGTTGCGGAAGCCCAAAGATACTACCAGAGTTTCAAAGGTTTCCGGATGTGACGCACCGGTCCAACACAACGAAGGTGTTTCACTCGGAGATAACCTCACCAAGTAAACTATGAATGTTCTTGAGACAAAGAACAATGAGAGAAGACTCAAATAAGCAAAGCAAAAATCGATGTGATTTTATTCATGAGAGACATCACATATATATAGTGTTTGTGAGTCAAAGAAACATAAAGGGAAATGTTGGAAAAGACAACATAGAAAATATAAATCAATGAAAACAAGACATATATTTCTGAATTTTGACTAAGACTAGTCAATGGTGCGGATCCTCATGTTGACTGGTTGACTGGTCTTGATTCATAGAAATGTCCAGATTCATTCAGTGGTGATCAGGTCGTCCGCGGCCAGAAGTAGGACGGACGTAAGGCTGCCCGCATGGTTGATCGATGATGATCCATGAACGGATGAAGAGATAGCTCGACCCAAATCTTCAGAGAGCCTAAGTATCATCCCTTTGGAGAAGTTGGATGCATCGATCATCATGAATTCATCAAACTGGTCGGAAAGGTCGTGATCAGCCTGATCCGGGTGTGCGGTACGTCCCAAACGGGCCAGAAAAGACAGGCTAAGTCCGGAATCAGATTCATCTCGATGATCATGGGTTCTGGCTTGACTGTTGGCTCTAGAATGACGAATGGGTCGGGGAAGAACGCCTGTGGGTCGGCTGATTCGGTCATCAGGTCGTGAATCCATCCTTAGGTCGCGTCCGGGTGCACTCGGGTCGATCCGGTACACGGCTCATTCCGTTGATCTGGTACGGCTGAATGGCTGAACCTCAGTTGGGCTGATCTGATCGTCCTGAGTCTGCTCCAAGTCCTGGTCCAGGTCCTGGGTTCCATCATTCCCTCCCTCTTCAAAAGGATTTGACCACAAATCCGGATCATCTGCAAGAAAAGGAGATAAATCAGAAACATTAAAACTTGAAGAGATATCATACTTACCCTGAAGATCAAGCTGGTAAGCATTGTCATGGAATTTCTTGAGAATCTCGAATGGACCATCGACCCGGGGCATGAGTTTGGACTTCCTTTGTTCTGGGAATCGTTCCTTCCTCAAATGGACCCAAACAAGATCACCTTCCTGGAAGATCACTTCTTTCCTCTTCTTGTCTGCAAGTCGTTTGTAGCCTTTGGTCTTGGCTTCAATGTTGGCCCGGACCTGTTCATGCAGCTTCTTGATCGTGTCCACTTTCCTCTTTCCATCTGTACTAACTCGTTCACTCAAAGGCAAAGGTAAAAGATCAAGTGGAGACAAAGGATTAAATCCATAAACAACCTCAAAAGGAGAAAACTTAGTAGCTGAATGCAATGCATGATTGTAAGCAAACTCAACATGAGGCAAAAATTCTTCCCAAGTCCTAAGATTCTTTTTAACCAAAGATCTAAGCAAAGCAGACAAGGTTCGATTAACTACTTCAGTTTGCCCATCAGTTTGCGGATGACAAGTTGTAGAGAACATCAATCTAGTACCTAGCTTAGACCACAAAGTCTTCCAAAAATAGCTAAGGAACTTAGCATCACGATCAGAGACAATGGTCTTAGGCATTCCATGCAATCTAACAACTTCCTTAAAGAATAAATCTGCAACTTGCACAGCATCATCAGTTTTGTGACAAGGAATGAAATGAGCCATTTTTGAGAACCTATCAACAACCACAAAGATAGAATCTCGTCCAGCTTTGGACCTAGGCAAACCAAGCACAAAATCCATAGAAATGTCTACCCAAGGATGAGAGGGAATGGGTAGAGCTGAGTACAAACCGTGGTTTGATGCTTTAGGCTTAGACTTCTTGCACACCACACATCGGCTACAGATCCTCTCAACATCTTTCATCAAACTCGGCCAATAGAAGTGGTCATGAACAGCCTTGTAAGTCTTCTTGACACCAAAGTGTCCCATAAGTCCTCCTCCATGAGCTTCCCTGAGAAACAACTCCCTCAAAGAACATTGGAGCACACACAAACGGTTATCAAAGAATAAGAAACCAGAACTTTGAAAGTATTTCCCATAAGAAACCTTGGTGCATTTTCGAAAAATCTCTTTAAAGTCCTGATCAGAGGCATAAAGATCCTTGATAAATTCAAAGCCAAGCAATTTAGTTTCAAGGGCTGAGAGAAGAGTATACCTTCGAGACAATGCATCGGCCACAACATTCTCCTTACCTTGTTTGTACTTGATCACATAAGGGAATGTTTCAATGAACTCCATCCAACGAGCATGCCTCTTGTTGAGCTTCTGCTGACCCTTAAGATGTCTTAGAGACTGATGGTCAATGTGGATGATGAACTCCTTAGGCCAAAGATAGTGCTGCCACGTTTGAAGGGCTCTCACCAAGGCATAGAGTTCCTGGTCGTATGTGGGGTAGTTGAGCATGGCACCACCAAGCTTCTCACTGAAATAAGCTACTGGTTTTCCTTCCTGCATCAACACAGCACCAATACCAACACCAGAAGCATCACATTCGATCTCAAAAGTTTTAGAAAAATCTGGAAGTACAAGTAAAGGGGCATTAGTCAACTTCCCTTTAAGGATTTCGAATGCTTCTTCTTGAGCTGGTCCCCATTTGAACCCCACGTTCTTCCTGATCACTTCAGTGAGAGGAGCGGCCAAGGTACTGAAGTTTTGAACAAATCGCCTATAGAAGCCAGCTAGGCCATGGAAGCTTCTCACTTCTCCAATGGTGGTCGGAATTGGGCAGTCTCGGATTGCTTGGACCTTCTGCTCGTCCACTCTCAAGCCATCTGCACCTACAACAAAACCTAGAAAGACCACATGATCTGTGCCAAAAGAACATTTTCCAAGGTTAGCAAACAAATGTTCCTTTCTAAGGACTTCAAGAACAGATTCCAGGTGCTGTTTGTGCTCATCAAGGCTTTTGCTGTAAATAAGAATGTCATCAAAGTAAACTACAACAAAATGACCAATAAAAGACCTCAAGACATGATTCATTAGGCGCATGAAAGTACTAGGTGCATTTGTGAGACCAAAGGGCATGACAAGCTACTCATAGAAACCTAGTTTTGTTTTAAAGGCCGTTTTCCATTCATCACCTTCTTTCATCCTAATCTGATGATAGCCACTTTTCAAATCTATCTTAGAAAAGTACTTAGAACCATGGAGTTCATTAAGCATATCATCAAGGCGAGGGATAGGATGTCGATACTTTACCGTGATGTTGTTTATGGCCCGGTAGTCCACACACATCCTCCAGGAGCCATCCTTCTTTGGTACGAGTAGAACAGGCACTGCACAGGGACTGAGACTCTCTCTGATGTATCCCTTCTCAAGCAGGTCGTTGATCTGTTTCTCCAGCTCCTTGGTCTCGACCGGATTGGTGCGGTACGCTGGTCGGTTCAGAAGAGAGGCGCCCGGGATGAAATCGATCTGATGCTCAATGCCTCTCACGGGTGGCAATCCTTTGGGATTTTCTTCTGGAAACACATCAGAATAATCCTGAAAGATACCTAAAAACTCACTCGGAATCTCCGGTGCAAGGTCAGAAGAAGATGAGGCCAAAAGAGACTCTTTATAAACAAGTAAGAGAAATGGCTTTTGAGAGCAAAGAGACTTCCTTACCTGACTTTCTTTGACAAAGAAGTTGGAGTTTCTGGTACTGGTCTCAGGTTTATCAGCCTTAGAGTCTTGGTCTCGGTTCTTCTTAAGTTGGACCTGGTCTTGATGGACTTCCGAAGGTGACAAAGGCACCAAGGTGATCTTCTTTCCTTTGTGATCAAACGAGTGCCTGTTTGTGAAACCATCATGCACTGCCTTCTTGTCAAATTGCCAAGGCCGGCCCAAGAGAACATGGCAAGCATCCATGGGAAGCACATTGCACACAACCTCATCCTCATATCGGCCAATGGAGGGTGGAACTGTGACTTGCTCCTTCACATACTGTTCTCCAGCCTCATTGAGCCACTCCAACCTGAAAGGACGAGTAAGAGGCCGAGTAACAAGCCCAAGTTTCTTTACAAGAGTGTCACTGGCCACATTAGTGCAACTGCCTCCATCAATAATCAAAGAACAAACTTTATCAGAAATGAGACATCTAGAGTGAAAGAGATTCTCCCTTTGTTCTTTTTCATTGGATTTGGGTTGGACACTCAAGGCACGCCTAGTAACCAGTGGTGAACCTTGGCTCGGCTCATCAAGAACATCCTCATCATAGATCGGACCAGAGCTCTCCACAAAGGTCGAGCAAAACTCATCGATCACGCCATCGGCCTCCTCATCAAAGATGGGATCAAAGGTGTCGTCCAAAGTCTTTCTAGTAACAAGAAGGGGGCCATGAACTGGGAAGTCAAGTGCTTCTTCCTCATCATCAGTATCATAAACTGGTCCGAGATCCTCCTTGTCTTCTTCAGATTCGACTTCTCCATTCTCCAAGAGCACCATCACCTTTTGGTTTGGACATCGGTTGGCATAGTGGCCAAGGCCATGACACTTGAAGCATTGGATGTCTCTGGTTCGTTTGGGAGCCTCTTCTTTCTTTTCTCTATCAACACGAGCAGGGACATTAGTCTTAAAAGCTGTATTTGTTGTGGAAGAAGACTTACCCTTGTCTTGATAGTTTGGTTTGGAAGCAAAGGTCGGTTTTGAAGCAAAGGTCGGTTTGGAGAGACCTTTTCTCTTGAGTTGTTGTTCAATCAGCACGGCCTTGTGTAGCATCTGTTCCATGCTGTCATAGTCTTCCAGCTCCATGCGGTCTTGTATGTCCCGGTTGAGTCCGGTGAGAAATCTAGCCATGGTGGCGTCTAAGGGCTCATCTACATCAGCTTGATCATCAAGGTCTCCATCTCCTGGTGATAGTCCTCAACTGACTTAGAACCTTGAAGCAAACGCCTGAGTTTATGGTGTAGATCTCT